>CANUEZ040000024.1:23512500-23902500 GCA_948099385.1 Fasciola hepatica | reverse complement strand
TCAGGGTGTAATCTAACGTCCCAACCAAACCCTATTCCATCCGGACGGCGAACATTAGACCAGCTGATTCAGACCATCTGCTAGAGGTTTGCACATTTTGATTGACACAGTCCAGATGCATATGGTATACGAGTAACGACGGTCATTAGCATAAGGCTGATAGTTTCACATGCTATTCACCATGAACATGAGAAAGACACGGTTTAATGTCATTTTGAACAGATAACTCTGAATTACGGAAATATCTCCTACAGCAGTGTACCTGCCATCTGGCTTTGGGTGACATTAGGCTGCTGTGGACCACAAATGAAGCGAGCCATTCGAAACCGGCCAATCTTAAGTGAATCATACACGAAACTTGACAAACTCTGATCTATCTAGTGGTTGGGAGCTTAGGGTTTATTCAAATTGAATGGCTAGAGTTAAAAATATTTTATTTTCCAATGGATTCGTCTTTTCATTCCTAGTTGATTCGCTTAAGTCTTCTACAAGAAAGTCAGATGATCTTATCATCATTATTTTGAAAAACCTAAATAATTCCATGGGGTACTCTGTGGGTTCATGCTGCAGTCGTACGTTGTACAGTCTGAACGGTCAGCAGCCGTTATACCTGTAACGGGTCGAAAGTAGCATAATAATTATCACATAACAAAGGTAGTCTCATACTGGTTACTCTAATTTTATCCAGTAGTAGTAGTAGTAGTAGTAGTAGTAGTAGTAGTAGTATTAGTAGTAGTAGTAGTAGTAGTAGTAATAGCAGTAGTAGTCTCTCTTAGTAAAGATCAATAATGCCGATGTAAATCCAAAAAAAAGAAGTTTTCTTAATCCCTGAAAGTGAGAGAATTACCTCAACAAACAATCACATTTAAACTCCTAGAAATGGAGCCTAGTCATGGTCCATATGAATGAACCACTGATACTGCTGAACACGAACAGGTCTTTCATAGCTCACATTTAAATTCTTGACCTTAACAGATTCCAAAAAACTACATGGAGGACAACCTGGAAAAGCCTTTTTTTTCAACCTGCTGTGTTATATGTGTGTATCGGTTTCAGAACTACAACTTTATTCAGAAACATTGGTTTAACGTCAAACGTTTGACGTTTTCCAAAAGAATTCACTTGTCTGCTTATTTTGTTTGCATAGGAAAACGTATGATCAACAGAACTATCTTTTTTGAATAATTCTGCTTCTAATCGCGTTAATTCTGCCTTGGGTGAACGATTCTTTAGCACGATACGGTTGAGAGGGTGTTTGCCTTGTCTTAGAAAGTATGAGCACATGAAGAAGTACGGAATCGATGGAGGTCAATCAGTTATCGTCGTGAACTTTGGTCTATAACGACCCGGGTTCGACTAACACCACTTGCGGTCACTTCCTTATTTGACAGCCTTTCCTTGGCAGCAGCCCTCTTTCTTAATTGTTGTACTTTTTGCTTGATGTAAAAGGAGGTAAAAATAATGAAATAGGCTTGTCGACAACTTCGCACGTAACAAATCTTTCGCACTCATTCAAAGTAGTTATATTCCGTCGTGCAATACTGTATTTGAAGGACCAAGACTGACAGCCAATCGCAGCAGGTGGTCCCGCAGACAAATAAAAGACTGAAGATAACCCCTGATCAGGAAATGCACAACTGAGTGAGAACTTCGGCATCTTTCGGTAACTGACATTCGGGGTGCGCAACAGACAGACGCCAGATCGCTCAGTACCCGAGTTGCTGATAGCCTTCCTGCCATCCGTCTATCTAACGATAATATGAACGCAAATGCGGAAAAAGATGACCATCGTTAGCAGTTAAATAATCGACAGGTTACACACACACACACACACACACACACACACACACAACTGATACTGAACCTTGCGATTCTGATCAATTGTTGGTCTATTGTTCATGAAGTAATCCACTTCCGTATTCTCACAGACACGAGCTTTGTTTTTTTTTTTTTGCTTTCTACCACACCTCTTCCAGTGGTTCTTGTGCTTTCCATTGTATTCGACTGAACAGCCAGCAGACCTGATCAGAACTGACATACAAAACTGTGATAATTTACTAGGACAGGAAGCTCCAGAATCCAAAGTGGTTTGCTTCTACTTTCGATAAAAAAAAGACAAGTGATGTAGACAAGACTTGGAGAAAGGACCCCACGGAATTTCTATCCTTTTCTTTTTCTCATTACTCATACTAATGGTGAGGAACAATGGGAAATTTGTGCAACAAATGTTGGTGTAGACTGAATGCTAGCTGCATCCCTAGTACGAAGTGGGCGATAGCGAGTCATTGTTGTACTCAGAACTAGTTTGCAGTAAATTTTAACCGGTAAACAATTATGCAGATGCACCTCTATTCGCTTCAGTGGAAAGTTGATTTCACCGTAATCCCCAAAAGTAGGGAAGGGTCCTTGATGATTGCAAGGGCGAAAAAACAGATCAGTGTTCTGAAACTGTTTATGGTCAAATGGGAATCAGTAATTCTTTTCCTTCGGATACTTATAGTTGTAGCTGAGACGGTTTATTAGAATCCACGGTTGAACTCCACTGTGGCTGAATTCCATGAGGTTCCCGCGTTCGATTCAACGTTTTGGACAGACAACAGATGATTTATAGTCTGTCACTGATTTGTCACGGAAAATGTCAGAACAAAACCAACTACTGATATGTACCAATTCTGTCTATTCATTTGGGATTTTGAGACCACAAGTACATGAAAAATCCCGTAGAACCTTCTGTCCTGTAACTCCATAAATAGTTGGACATTTGAAATTTATCCATAACAAGAACAGCACCATAATAATGACGAAAATCTCCCTCGGTTCGCCACGGAAATACCGTGTTAATTTGATGAATTCAATCGGAGCTTTGTTGTTTCGAGGAATTGTTGTAACGGACATGTACTGTGTGAATTGTGGTCTCGTAAATAGGTGTCAAGTAAATTCTGCCGAAGTGTGACAGGATCACGACTCCCTGAAATTCATTGCACCCAATCTCGAGTACAAGGGTACTTATTTAAGGCGTACCACTTGTTTGCACATCACAAACGAGAAGGAATTTATTCTACAATCTGCCTTTGAATGCCCGCCCAGATAGCCCAGTAATAACGTGTGTGACTCACTCTCGTGTATCTCGGGCTAGGGTCTAAGTGTAGACTCGATGGATAACAGCGGATGATTCCCTGATAAAGCCTGATAAAATACTTGTACAATATTTCCATGGTTTCAGTGGTGCATTCATCTTTGATCTTTGATTTGAATGAATTTCGCAAGCTGATTAGATCGTTTAATTTATTTGGACTGCTCTATTTTGGGCCATAACACGCACGCGGTATCATTTGGTTTTAAAATTAGTGTACTCCTTTTGTCGTTCATTCGCGTGCCTTTACTTATCTTGCTTGTACCCGTGTTTCACTGTGACCATTAATTTGCGGATTCCTTTGTTAACACACAGTCACACACACACACACAAATTGACGTCACAAACGAAAGCCTCATTCTACACCGGCTGCTTCGTCAGTTCTATAGGCACAAACAAGCTGCTGCGAAATCAAATATCCAAGGGGATTTGATTATCTCTGTCTGGTTCATTTGTGCACCCGGAGGTTTGTATTGTAATGAAGGCTCTGTAATCCCCATCTGATAACAAGTAGCTTAGAAACTCTCCAACCTATTATTTCCAGGGTCTGCAAGTCATTTGCTGTTGTGCGTTTTTTGTACTTTCGTGTTTTTACCACTGTTCTAAAACCTCACACCGGTGCCTTACTTAGCTTTTCGCTAGGCTTCATGGTTTATCAAGCATACAGACTTAAATCTATATACCGGCTGCATATAATACGTTGAAAGTTTTCACGGAACACCATTAGGTATCTACGTGAAAGGAAACTTGTACTGCTGAAAATAATACACACCGGTTTGAATCTGCGGTTAGACTGCAAACTATTCCTATCAAGAATGAGACCCCCGTACACAGTACCACCGTAGGTTTCTCAGCGGTGAATTGTGTGCTTATGCTGCAGAACCAAACAATCCCGTAGATATTTCCTGTGTCACCGAATCGGTTTACCGTCCACTCAGACGGAACAAAACACACCTGCCCTATCCTATTAACCAATACAAACTTACCCACCTAAGACCATCCACGTGACAACGATTATTTCTGGAAAACGATGCCAGCGGAATTGATCGTTCAGTTTCTAGTTGTAGAGAATTACAACGCGATTCCTCTCATGACTGGATGTATTTATTTTCATTTCTGAAGAACCAATTGGGCGTAAACTGGAAGATACAAACTTGTTGTCAAGTCAGTCTCGTTCTTCAAACAGAAGATACTCTTTTGTATTTGTATTTTGTCTGAATTCCGCGTAAACAAGTGTCTGCATTTCCGTCAAGAAGGGTTCACACTTAGCACTTCACCTAACTGAGGGGATGGACAAGACGGATCACGCGTGAAAAAATAAGAAGTCGAAAATATGAAAAAAATAGTACAGCTACGGGATTGCTACACAATTCAGCTAATACTCACGACCGGTTTGTGAGTATTCGGACTAGATGTGGAACTGCTGTGGTAGATATTAAGGCGAGGTGGTGTGGCTCGAAAAGAGAAAAGTGTGAATGCAAGAGATTTACGAAAACCAGTCAGATCGCTGTGTAAAGAGTGGAGTACGATGGGATTTTATGTGGGAATTTTTTACATGCTTCCCAGTTAGCTCGCACAAACTCGTAGATAATTCACTTAGTGGTACGAAAAATACCCAACTGGTAACAAACCGGAACAAATAGCTGCAGAACAGTAGAACAGAGCAGGAAAAGTATATCGATAAACGAAAAAGGTGACAGTGTTTGGCTTAACTTTAAAATGTCTACACTTCCGTATTTATTCAAAAAGCTTGGGATCTGAATTACCGTGGGTCTCTTTTCTTGGTGATCATTCGAATGTTGGATCAGGTCACATAATAGGCTGACTGCCTTCGATCCCTGGACACTTGGGCAAAATATGTTCACCATATCAGCCAGTTATCGGTTCTTATACGACTCACGGATCAAGTTTTGGATAGTTAAATTCATTGAGACTTTAATAACGAGACCAGAAAATAGTTTGGTATCAAGCTGACTGTGTCGAGAAACAACACGTGCACGTATAGTGCTTCAAACCATCAGATAAGCACAATGCAATCACTAATACATACTGCGGTAAACGAATATCATTTCAGTTTAACTGAAACTGATCTGTCTCAATTCGTAGACCACTTTATTCTCGTTGAGACAAGTGGCAAATATCTCATGTCGTTCTAAAATAAAAGACAGTTAGTCTCTTGTAAGTGAATAATACGAATGACGAAAAGTCGTAATTTAGATAACGTTAGTCAAATATTAGTGGATTCCAACGAAAGTGGCGTCTGATGTACAAGTTCCGTTGTTTTCACTTTGTTTTTTTTTTGCAATGACCACGATCAGGATGTTTTTTTGCTTGCAATGACCTTGCTTTTCCTCATAGATACTTACAGGCGAACAAGAATTCCTCACCCGCCTCCCGGTTGATCTGGAACTGACGAGTTTTTATTTATTTATTTGATTTTGTCCCCCGACTGTGTCTCAGCCCAATTCATATCCTTCATATTTAACTCAAATTCAATTCATCCAACGTGAATGAAATTGAGATTAATTTGGCTACTTAACATCTGAACAGTTTCCGACTGAGTTCAGTCCGGAATATTAGGGCGAACAGGAACAATCACGCACGCCCAAAACTTCGGTTATTTCTATGTGCACGGCGTACTTGTTTCCCTCACAAAGTAACCACCCATTTTTTCTCTCTTCCTGTTGTTGTTGTTGTTGTTGCTGTTCGGATCGAGGTGTGAAGTGGATCAGAATTAATTCGCTCGCATGACAACCGGGAAAAGTCGTTTTGCTTATTCGTGAAAGTCCACTTCATACTTGTCTTTGTTAGTTCGATTGCGTAGCACGACTTGAGGACGAGGACACAGAACAAATCGCATTCTCTTTAAAAGTAATTTGTTGAAATTTCATTAGTTAGCCATTGTGTTTATGTTTCAGCTGAAAATCAGTGTTCTCATAGAAATCGTAGATAAGAAGTTCTTCGCCGCTTCTTATGATTAGAAAACTAGGTTGTAATCCTATCGTCGTGGAATAAACTTGACGATAGTTAACTTCAGTGTCACGTGACTAGATACCATAAGCAGCCTGGTAGGATTCTTTGAGGGTTTCGGAGCCATTTGTGGACTCTTGAAAATGTACCCAAGTATATGTTGCCAGTCCACATCTTTGCAAATAAATATGTGCCTTTTAACAAAAAAAATGATCACTCATGAATTACTGAAAGTTAATGGCACAACTGGACAATCTGTATTGGTTACGTCAAACCTAGCTTTACCGGGCGAAACTGAGTTAGAAGCGATTTATCTGTTCGACTGTCCGTAAGTGTCATCATTCGGATTCCGACGGAGAGTGAGAGGAAGGGAATTGTTCATTCGTCAGATTTGCTTTCATCTATGCATAAAAGTAAATACGCGCACACATTCAAAGCACAGTGCGGCCTTACCTTCCTTGACATTTAGTAATAGGTGAACTCTTTGCCACATGAAATCATAATTTTCTATTTGATTCTCGATTGTTTCGGGCATCATTCTTTCACTCTTACCTGCGGTACATTGGGTCATACGTAACAAATACTACAGTCTATCAGTTCTATACACCTGATCGGATCAGTTGTGTTTTTGTTAATTTATTTCTTTCAGGTCTCATTTGAGATTTCTACTGCATACTGATCTTCTAGTAGCAAGTTGTAATCGTAGTGAACCGTCAAAAGTATCCAGATCTGATGGTGAAAACGAAAAGCCCTGCTTATATTCAGAATTCATACTATGAGCTTGGTAAACACGGAAGACTTTCGTATCTCTCGAAATGTTCGTGGTGCCGTTGATCTCATACAGATCGATCTTCTGATGACACGGAAAGACACAGGAGAACAAGAAGCCTTTGTAAACTCAGAACTGCATCGATTTAGATGACCATGAATCACAGTGTGACCACAATTGCTGGCGAGAAAGAAACATGCAATCTCATTACCTTAGATGTATGAATGACGGCTGCTTCTACGCGGCTAGTCGAAAGTTTAGTTTATTAACGGTTACAATAAATTAAGTGGAAAACATTCAGTAAACGACTGATACACTTGAAATGAAATTTAGTGGTTTCTGTACTCGATGAGACACTGATTTGTACTGAACAAGCCTAGAAACCTCCAATTTCTGGCATACTGAAGACCTATCAAATCAGTGATTTGACCACTTAAACAGTTGGTGTAGCAAGGAACATGTTCAAGTTTTGAAAAGTTAAACTCGCTAATTTTGGTTTCACGAACCTGGAATAACCAATATGGATGAACAATAAAACGGAACAACTTTATTGAGATTTGAGCTCACAACTAAGCATGAAGATCGCTTTGTTTGAACATCGATCGACACGGTTGATGAACACAAACAATAAAATGCTATTTTGTAAATTATCCTTTTACGAAATCATTGACCCTTCGACGGATTGTTATGCACAGCTTTTCCTGGTGATTTTAGACAGTGGCACTGCAAGTTGGAAACAAGCGCGTTTCAAAAGACGGATTTTATTCCGGGTAACTTTGCTCTTCCGATGCATGTTTGCCAACGCTATGCAACAACGGCAAAGAATGGATATCACTGTCAGCGATATAAGGCCCAACACTGATTGGTCTGTTTTTTTTTTCTTTAAATTCTGAAACCAGCCTGAATAATACGATAAAATTTAGCTTTAATATTTCTACTGTGAACTCACAGCTGCCCTTAAAACACTGAACTTTTCTATACAGTAGTTGCCGTAAGATAGATACTAGCTTGGTTGCCTTTGATTTTGCTTGTTTATTGGTCTCGGTGCATAAAAAAATGGCTGGCTAGCTTTGTGAGTGGTCAGGTGCTCTGACAAATCCGCACGCGCACTTAGTTCACTTTACCCGTGTGTATAGATGAGCATTTATTATCTCGATTAGTTAAAATTATTCGAACTGTGCATGTGAATTTTGAGTAACGTGTGGATTTTGATGCCTTTCATATATTCTCTTCGGGCCTGTCTCCTGTTCAGGTTGTACACGGTCGCAACCAAGAATATACTTTGAAATGAGTCACGAGAATACGTAAGAAACTGTTCCATCATGTCGGTACCAAATTTGTGTGTGTGTGTGTGTGTGTGTGTTGCAGTAATACTAGCGATACGCACATTTTTGGTTTCACACTACCATGGATATTCAAGAATCTTGGTGCATGTGCGTTCATTTTACTGACGTATTCATCATCAGTCGTGAACCAGTCAATCAAACCGTCATATTGTCAGACATTTTGCACAAGTCAGCCGGTCGTGTTGATGATACGAGTAGCATCACCATCAGCAGGAAAAGCAAGAACAACAACAGCATGAACAGCAATATTACTCGTATTAGTCGCTGTAGCACCAGTAGTAGTAGCAGCTGTATAAGTGGTGGTGCTGGTTTATTCAGTTGTCCATCCCCCACTACCATTCACCTGTCAGTCATCTCCCCATCCATGGCTCAGATGTACATTCACTTCGTGTCTGGTTTACTAACTCACTCACTCACTCATTGAATCACGGATGTGTGTGTGTGTGTGTGTGTGTGTGTGTGTGTGTGTGTGTGTGGATGTGCGAGTCTGTGTGCAAGCTTAGTGCTCAAACCGCGGAAGCTAACCACAATCACCGCCTGGTACGAATCGTTCTCATGTTTTCTCTCAGGCTTGGCTTCGTATGACAGGTTGCTCATGCACAATCCAGTGTGCAAACATGTGCATGGCTCTGTGCACGTGGGCTCGTCTGTGAAAGCTAATACAAAGTGACCCTTGTGTGCCTCGGTGAAAACCCTGATTAATCGCGCGGACAAATTTACAAGCTATTGGATGTGAAAAGACGTTAGGTATACAACCTTCCATGGGTTTCTAGTGCACCATACATGGAACCTGTTTAAGCGTGATCCAAATTCAACCCAAGTGTCTTCGAACAAATCATTGTCAGACTACGGAATGAGGTCCACCGAGGATTGGTGCTTCAAAGGCATAGTGAAATGAGCAAAGTTTGCTAGCTGCTCGCCGAAGAAAATTTTGCCTCTGAAAACAGACTTGAAAATTCGAGTAGTAGTAGATTTACTCTGACTATCAAATCATCAGTCATAAAGCAACAACTTAACTCATCATTGATCTGTAGGTCGTTTGCAAAGTAATGCCTTTGCTGTCACCTGGGCTTCCCACTTGGCAGTCGTCCGTCATTGGAGCCGATCTCTGTACGGTCACCAGGTTCCTACCGTTGAAAACTCAGTGACGATAGGGCGCTACATCGTGTAGTGGTCAAGTCAAGTAAACTATTAAGAGCCAGCCCGAATAGCCAAGCGGTTGGGTGTTCCACTCACAATCATCCAGCCCGGTTTCCAGTCCCATTGAAGGCTCGATAAATATGCATCACTGAGGATTCCTTACATGGGTAGAGCAGCTGTTTACACGGTTTTCAGTCAGGAGTTAAGATTTGTTAGTGCATGATTATTCACGTAATAATGGACTTTGATATTTGTTATGGCTGATAGCAAGAAGTATACTAACAGTGTTCTTTCAAACACACGGCATATTAGAATGGGTTTAATGTATCAAAGTTGTGCTCAATGCTTCCAGGTCGTGCTTACCACGGCCGGTGATATTTTACCTCGCAAAGGCTGCCATCGGACTCACCTCAGCGAAAGTCCCACAGATCTAACGTGGATGGCACGAATCCCCATATTGACGTTTTCCAGAAAATTGCAAATTAGACTTAATCGTACGGCTTTCCTGATGCCCTTTAACAGCGATTCAAAGCTCCGTATTCCAATTTCCGAGGATGTCTTAACATTTCGATCCCGAGTCTCTCCTCTGTCTGTCTGTCTGACTGCCTATCTTTTTCTCCAGTAGTTCAGATCCATAAAATACCTGGAAAGTCTGCATAAATCTTACTTGGCGAGTACTTCAATCCACAGTTCGTTGTTCCCTCTGTTGATTACCGTTCCAATCATATCACCATGTTAGTAACGATAGCTTATTCCCCAAAGATTAGAGTGCATCCATCGGAACATGGTCACGGAGACCTGGATTGTCTTCATCGGCTCTGCCTATCTATCACCAGCCATGCCATGGGATTAGGGTTACTGTACCAGAAATCGTGTTGCCACGTGTTGTTTAGGAGGCTAGTTAATCTTCCTGCACGAAACGGAGTAGTCACACCTACGTAATTTCAGCTAGTGACACGCGATCCCAAAAACCTGACACGATGGTACCTTGACACCCGAGCACAGAGTAGCGTGAGCTAACACCTCACTGTTTAGGATTCCGGTGTCTATATTTACTTTTAATCGACCAATCTCGGCGAATTAGGACAGTTATGAATGACAAAAATATCATATTTCTCAGTCATCTAATTTTGTGAACAAGTTACTCTGAGATGTTTAAAAACAATACAATGAGTCGCGCAGAAATGGGTCCAAATTGATCTAGGAATCAGTAGTAGCAACGACTCCATTGCCCATTGAGTATCTTGACAACACAGTATAACTATTATATTTGGTTTCATTCGAACTGGACAGTCTCATTTAAGAGAGGAATGAAGGAACACGTCACGTGGCTGGATCATACCATAGATCGTAAACATTGGTATACTAGTGATCTGGTTGCACTGAAGGGGGCCGATATTTACCACTAGTAAACGATCATTCCCCTCAATGTGTTTGACTAAACTACCGGAACTCCCTATCACATACAATGCTAAAAACGGGAATTTTAAGAGCGCGGAAGTCTATACAAACCGCTCCATTCATTGGCCGGTGTTTTTCTGATATATTTTCTTTTGCGAATTCACCAAAGAAGCCTATGGGAATAGGTCAGTGGTAATCAGTCATTAATGCTCGTCCAAACTTGAATCAGACTGATCAAATTCCGAGGTACCTGTTCAGGTTCTACAGCTTCGGTTAAAAGATTACGAGTATTGTATCGTTTTAGTTTTAAGAATAATTTCAAAAAGATAAAGAAGCTCACAATAGTGACAAATCTCAGAATACTGTTCACTCCCATCCCTCACTCTCGTATGGCTTGCGACTGATCACTGCAAACCTCGAAGTAAGAACCACGCGATTAATCACAACAGGAATCTAATCACCAATGAATAAGAAAAGACCTCAACCAGTGATTTCGTTTCATATGATTTCACTCTGGAGTTACTACAGTGACTGCCAAACGACAGAATATATGGTTAACAGTAATTGTTACTAAGAGAAATAATCGAAGTAGCTTTAACTCGCATCTGCTTTGGAATCAGACTGACATTTTGTAACTGCTAGTCTGGAATAAACGTATCTGTAGCATGTAATACACAGGAGAGGCTAAGAAATGAATTGATTTGTCCCCGATAAATGTCTGCCCGGTGCGACGGTTAACACAGGATCCGGTCAATCGATAAAGCACCAAATGGTTGATTTCAGGACAGGAACTAGACAGCCGTCCGCTGCTTGTCACTAATCCCAATTCATTTTGTTTCGCCCGTCAGAAAGCCATCATCATCAACATGATCGTCGTAGTTGTCGATATGCTCGTCATCAGTGCGAACGTCACCATCTTTTCGTTTGCAGCATAGGCAACCTATATCATGAGGTTTGGTTAATATCGAGTGCTTGGGTTTTGTTGTTTGCGTTGTTGTTGTTGGTTCTTTTGCTACATTTTCCAGGGACACTATGGAATGTCTAACTGGATTGACAGAATGACCCCACTCTACGGTTGTGTGCATGGATGCGTACGGAAGACCATGTGCGGTCACGTGGTGAACAAATCGAATCCTTCCGCGATATGAGGAAGAAAGCTACCATATAGAAAATGGTGCAGGAACATTGCACTTAGATGACCTAGAAGATATAATTTAAAATTCCTTTAATAATTCTTGAAAGAAATGACAGTTAATTGGTTCCGATCGCCTCAATACACTTTCAGCAGTGTCCCTAATGTTTCCATCTAACATTTGATTGGTTTTTCTGGATGTTCATCCAAAGTCTGTAGTGCTACTTCAATGGCCGAACAGGGGAATTAGGTTCAATTAGTCTGGCTAATTGGAAACAACTACGGAGCTTTTCCCTGGTCTGTTGATCAAAGAGACAGTCGTCACGTCAATGCGACTAACAAAAGGGTGTGTGACGCAATCACTGTATCTGACCATACAACCCCTTGTCGTCCCGAGCATATCAAAGGAATGAGCATCTGTTTCCATACTACACCATCCGTTATGTGAATGAATGACTGGATTTTAAACCGGCGGGTATGAAAACGTTTTCCTTGACGTAAAATTGGCGTGCACTCGAGTGGCATCAGAGGTTAGAGGATGTTTGAACCGTCTCTATTAGACCACTGAACGCCAGCCACGAAAGCGTCTACTGAGAGGGTGGAGAGCACCTGATAGTCCCGGTTACTGGCACAGCTAAAGAGGAACCATCAGTGACAAGTTCGATCAGACGCGCTGTTGGATTGCTAATAAGACCGCGGCTTTGCACTTAACAATTAACTACCAATAAAAGGTGGTTTACGGAGGCAGGTTAGTCGTTATGAACAGACATTAGTAGCAATGCAAGCTTTCACACTATTAAGATGCCATAAGGATGGTATCCATAGCCTGTAAAAGGTATTGTGTCAAAGCCGCATACACTCAACTCTCCGTCATTTAATTTGTTGGCCGCGTCGTACTTTCCAACGGATTACGGAACCGATCCAACTAGACCAATATCAGGTGTGTGTAACCTTTTTATTACGTGAATAAATATGACATTCGGTGAACCACATGACTCACTGGACTCATTGTACTATTGGGTTAACGAAATCGTTCACTGTAAGAGAGATTTATTGATTCTGTGAAGAAACAGAGCATAAACTAGGGAATGATAGAGAGTGTTAGACTCGGGGGCTCGTTTGTTCTCTTTCTCTTCCTCTCTCTCTCTCTCTCTCTCTCTCTCTGTCTGTCTGTCTGTCTGGTTGCGATTTTACAACCACAAATGGTAATCTTATGGTCGGATAAGGTCTTTTACGCCCCAGTGTGAAGCCTTTGAGTTCCATTGTAAGTAGTTCGTCTTATCCACGAGTACAGTTGGTTCAACGCTAATAATAATGGTCTGCCATTTTTTTAATTATATGGTTCGTTGTGTTTTTGTGTTTCTCCGTGATAAGTTAGGCTTTGATACGGCAAAAAACCCATTTCATTCAGGTTCGCGGCTTCGGACTTGTGGATACTAAAAAAGCCGGTGGATTTTTCATTATATGGGAATTATTTCGTGATCAACGAGTCTGCTCACCAGAAATAGCATTACAATGATGTCATGAATTTTGAAGTTACGTAAGATCGAGCAAATGCTTATTTTACACTACGAAAATGTCAACATGAAGCCGTCATCTCAGAACACGGCGGTGAACAGTGCGTGGACAACTCGTTTCGGGCTGCTATCTTGCCAGACAGCCGTCATTAGAACGCGCACGTTATAGCGTGTTTTTCTAGTTGCGTCTTTCGTTCATTTAGGAATGCAGAACGACAAAATGTCAATAACTCCTGACTGTGGGACAAGGTAGATGTCCTGTCTCTAGGAATGAGCTGCCAGCTGATAGTACTGATATATCTGAGTGTGTAGTACGCACAAAGGGTTGGGGGATACGTTTTGAAGTTCACCAAGAATATTTCCGTGTCATTCATGAGTTGGACGACACAAGAAGGAAATCCGGAAACAGGATTGGCTGGTAAATGAGCCCGAGAAAAGTAATGCATAACACTTCAGATTTAGAATATTTGTGAAGAAGTTTGTATAATCTGGCCATTTAAAGTGTTGCGGTTGAAAGTTTTGAAAAGTGGATAAAGGAAGATGGTCTAGTGAAAGAAACAGTGAAATCCCAGGTCGATCAGAAAGGAAACAAGGACTTGTATTCTGTGGATTATCCGTTCCTGAATGCTCGTGATAAACGGGTTATCAACTGATATTAAACATTTCCTTCACCACGGACGCTGCGAAATTGTTTCTCACCCTTAAAACTGCAAAAAAGCAGAATTCTTCCAATCGGCAATTCTCAACTTGGGGGGGGGGGGTGCAGCTTTAGCCCTTAACTTGTTCGCAGCTGTAATCTCGTTTGTATCGAATGGAGCATGCATGGACGGGGGTCCAATTTTAGATACACAAGGTGATTTTTCCAAAGTTAACTCTTCGGTTAACAAGGCTAACCTTCAGAACCAGGACACATGGTCCCAAGTATGGATTTTCGATATGAGTAGTATGACAATGTATCTGGAAATTTTGTCCTTTTAACAAGTTTTCTTACTTGAGCAAAGCAACCTGCTGGTAAATGAGCAAAATGTCTTTTACCACCCACTTTCTTTTTCTCAGATTTAGTCCACTCTGTGACTAGCCCTCCTTGTGTATCATCCTTGTACTCCTCGGTAAACCATCTATACGTTGAAACTTCACTTTATCCAGTGCATAAAAACGTCCATTAATTCGGCCTGACTTGACTTGATGTCAGATAGCAGTTAAAGGAGCGCTCATATGCGAAGCAAATAAACACTATTGCGCTTATTCTTACACAAACTTGGGTGCATATAGGCAACTCAAACTACTAACTGAAGCAGTGTGTCAACTCCATGAGAGAGTTTTTTCCGTTGCTAGTGCATAATTCAACTGACAGACCCTTCCATAATCGACAACTGGAGAACACGTCAACAGTATCGCGAAAAATACTACTGAAACCTGATCCATTCATTAACACACCATCCTTATCCATTTCGTACTAGGTTTTGGATCCTAACTCGACAAACGCGCAGATAAAAGGTTCATTCATTTCGATAACTGATTTGTTCATCAAGCGCTTCGAATCCGCCAGCTAGTAGAAGAAGTTCATTTCATAGTCCGCCGAATCGAAAACTGCTAGTAGTGACAAAGTTGTTCGCAATGTGAAGTGGAAGTGAAGTGATTGTAGTCGATGCTCGGCCCTCTCAACACCTCATTTAATGCACAGACTTCGACCCTGACGGAAACAAGCTGACGAAACCGCATCATAGTTCATCACTGTCACGCTAATTTACAAAGCAGTGATCCATGTATACCGTCAGCCGTTAGAGTCGACCAGTGCAATCAGCGACTGTCGTCCCCGTTTCCATCCTCCAACCCTTGGGGTATTTTCCTGGTCGTTTGTTATTCTGACCTCGACAAGAACTGGTCACCTGACCAGCGTGTGTGAAGATTGCCTATTACCAATTGTCCTCTGCTTCTACTACAAATCTGTTCATCCCACACCCTATCTTGACACCCAAACACCCTCAACACGACTGACAAAATGAACTCGCTACAACGGTCCCAATTTCTTCGATCAGTAAGACATTTGGTTTGTTGACCAGATGGAGCCATTTGGGTTCTGATCAAGCACACAACGGAACGGCTGGTAATGTTTATTTAAATGTGACGCAATTGCATGCTTGTCACATGCTGTGACAAGGTAGAACAGATTGTAAATATTCTGTAATAATAGGGAGAGGGATGATCCTGCAAGCCTGACACAAGTCTGAGGTAGGGGAACCGGAGTTTTTCCCGTTCTTCAGCTTCACGAAGGACTTACGAAAGATTGAATTAGGGGACCGTAGCACCCATATGCCCCCGGGGATGTGCACAAGATTTGTTTGGTTGTCGAAGTGTTTTGTTAAGATCACACCAGCTTCAGACCGTCACCTCATTCTGGTCAGAGAAGTAACAAGGAGTTCGACGTCAAAACAATCCGTTTCGTCGGCCCACTCGACACTCAAGCGGCTGAATAAACCACTCGAACATGAGAAGCAGATGACGCTGTGACCGTCTTGGATTTATCCCCCCCCCCTCCCACTTCAGTCAGAATGGTGATATGATAACTATGATTATTCGGGCAGGTGCTCCACGGTGAGCCCCGAATCCGATCATGACAAATGATTACATAAACATCATCATCATCATCATCATCATCATCATCATCATCATCATCATCATCAGCATCATCATCATCATCATCATCATCATCATCATCATCATCATCATCATCATCATCATCATCATCATCATCATCATCATCATCATCATCATCATCATCATCATCATCATCATCATCATCATCATCATCATCATCATCATCATCATCATCATCATCATCATCATCATCATCATCATCATCATCATCATCATCATCATCATCATCATCATCATCATCATCATCATCATCATCATCATCATCATCATCATCATCATCATCATCATCATCATCATCATCATCATCATCATCATCATCATCATCATCATCATCATCATCATCATCATCATCATCATCATCATCATCATCATCATCATCATCATCATCATCATCATCATCATCATCATCATCATCATCATCATCATCATCATCATCATCATCATCATCATCATCATCATCATCATCATCATCATCATCATCATCATCATCATCATCATCATCATCATCATCATCATCATCATCATCATCATCATCATCATCATCATCATCATCATCATCATCATCATCATCATCATCATCATCATCATCATCATCATCATCATCATCATCATCATCATCATCATCATCATCATCATCATCATCATCATCATCATCATCATCATCATCATCATCATCATCATCATCATCATCATCATCATCATCATCATCATCATCATCATCATCATCATCATCATCATCATCATCATCATCATCATCATCATCATCATCATCATCATCATCATCATCATCATCATCATCATCATCATCATCATCATCATCATCATCATCATCATCATCATCATCATCATCATCATCATCATCATCATCATCATCATCATCATCATCATCATCATCATCATCATCATCATCATCATCATCATCATCATCATCATCATCATCATCATCATCATCATCATCATCATCATCATCATCATCATCATCATCATCATCATCATCATCATCATCATCATCATCATCATCATCATCATCATCATCATCATCATCATCATCATCATCATCATCATCATCATCATCATCATCATCATCATCATCATCATCATCATCATCATCATCATCATCATCATCATCATCATCATCATCATCATCATCATCATCATCATCATCATCATCATCATCATCATCATCATCATCATCATCATCATCATCATCATCATCATCATCATCATCATCATCATCATCATCATCATCATCATCATCATCATCATCATCATCATCATCATCATCATCATCATCATCATCATCATCATCATCATCATCATCATCATCATCATCATCATCATCATCATCATCATCATCATCATCATCATCATCATCATCATCATCATCATCATCATCATCATCATCATCATCATCATCATCATCATCATCATCATCATCATCATCATCATCATCATCATCATCATCATCATCATCATCATCATCATCATCATCATCATCATCATCATCATCATCATCATCATCATCATCATCATCATCATCATCATCATCATCATCATCATCATCATCATCATCATCATCATCATCATCATCATCATCATCATCATCATCATCATCATCATCATCATCATCATCATCATCATCATCATCATCATCATCATCATCATCATCATCATCATCATCATCATCATCATCATCATCATCATCATCATCATCATCATCATCATCATCATCATCATCATCATCATCATCATCATCATCATCATCATCATCATCATCATCATCATCATCATCATCATCATCATCATCATCATCATCATCATCATCATCATCATCATCATCATCATCATCATCATCATCATCATCATCATCATCATCATCATCATCATCATCATCATCATCATCATCATCATCATCATCATCATCATCATCATCATCATCATCATCATCATCATCATCATCATCATCATCATCATCATCATCATCATCATCATCATCATCATCATCATCATCATCATCATCATCATCATCATCATCATCATCATCATCATCATCATCATCATCATCATCATCATCATCATCATCATCATCATCATCATCATCATCATCATCATCATCATCATCATCATCATCATCATCATCATCATCATCATCATCATCATCATCATCATCATCATCATCATCATCATCATCATCATCATCATCATCATCATCATCATCATCATCATCATCATCATCATCATCATCATCATCATCATCATCATCATCACCATCATCATCATCATCATCATCATCATTCAAATTATTATTGTCGGAAAATTCCCAATGAACACATTTGGAGAACACAGTTTGACGAACAAGCTCGTTTTCAGTGACTCATAATCATGCCAGTACATCACAATATACTACGACAAGTCAAAGGGTTGAACCAATTAGATAAGTGGGAAGTGATAAAAATTAATAATGAGAAAAAGGGGGAAGAAAACAGTTGTAATCCGGGCTTAAATCAAAACCGGATCTGTATTGTCTTTCTCGTGTTTTTCAGTTTTCGTCTGGTCTAGGGTGGAGGGAGGGCCAGGGTAGCTTAAGGGCATTTTTCACTATTCCACCTTCCATCTGCTGACCATTAGAACTTATTCTCGTTAAAATCCTCTAGTGATACCTGATAACTCGGTTGCTTCTCTTTCGCGAATCATCTTATTTTGTCATCAAGGGGCTCCGCAAGTAAAAGCCAGAATTTTGTTAAATGGAGATACAGTTACGGGGGATTTTATAGAAATTCTATTTTACTGAAAGAAATTTATGTTTTTTGATTTTTGCCTGATCGCTTTTCTTTGGTGGATGAATCTATCAACGAAAGGGGGAAGTACGAATAGGAGCCTAACTGAGAACGACTTGTGTGACCTTGGCCAAGGGCATTCCCCGTTCTGAAATTGCAGTTCATTAACGGATAATTAGTTGAATTCGTGTTCCACATAAAATGCTCTATAATTGTTGTCTTACCAAAGGGAACACTGATCATTTGGGTTTCTATTCTCTCACTTTCAGCTACAAAACTGGCTTCGGCAAGAACAGAGTGAAATCGAATGAAAGATAACACATTAACGGATTTTCTAAATTAACAAAAAGTTCCCCTAATGAACTGTTGGAGATAATATCGGTTCAATGACCAGGATATTGATCTACTGAGAAGCACCAACATTGCGTAATGTCAGATGCGTCTGGGACGGATTATGAAAGCTTTTGATAATGTATAACCTCCGGGGAAGTCCTCGTTTGAGGGTCCTTCTTTTTCAAAGGCAAATGATAGCCCTGTTCTACATGTTGGAAATTTTTTGATCCTTACGTTATTCCACGGAGAATACCAATTAATGATCAATGCATCTTTAGCAGGATGTGAGTCCAGGAAGATGATATAAAAACTGTATACCTGATTTAGACCATACTTTATAGCTTTCATATGAATTGCCTACATTTTCTCCAAATGTCGGTCGATCTTATACACAAATCGGATTTCACACTACGTAAATTTTTACACCTTACTGTCACTTTCCGACCTGACGATGGTTGTCGTTCACGAGGCAGTCAAAATAATTCGAATATCTAATACGGTGCTTGATAGCGTTTTAGCTTTTGTTTTTAAGAAATAATGTCCACTGTAAGAAAAAAACTAGACGAGGAATACCATTAGCATTGCAAGAGACAAAATAAAGTGAAGCTTTTTGTTTGCTAGTTGTCTACCGTGAGTCCGGCATGTGTGGCCTGGTGAGAACAAGCGTACTCCTATGATCAGCGAAATGGATTCAAAAATATTAATCCTTCTGCTTTACACAACATCGTCAGTAACGTGAAGACCTTTAATTCCAAGTCAAAGAAATCATCCAGCGCTTGCCAGGTTCCCACCGGGGAATCCAGGATCTCCCCATTCCCCCCCCCCCCCGTAATGACTGCTCAACAGCACGGAAGTTTCCAGTGTTAACTATCTTGAATACTTATTTTCTGTGGCTAGAAATAAAAACAGCGACGGTGCACTGCATCCTCATACGACAATTTGTACAATAAAACACCATAAAGAATTATTATACTACTAAAAAACCAGTAAATAAGTACTGCCCAAACCGACTGGTGACCAGGTCATTAGTCACTTAAAACTCAGCCGCAAACACCACTATGTGTAACAATTGCCATAGTGGGCCATCTTTCATCTCCAGCTCCTCCCCATCTGTCTAAAATCCGATAGATCTAAATCTGGGAGACTGACAAACTATAATGTGCACGTAAGCGTAGTTGACATCACTCAGATCCACTTGACTGCCAGTGTGAGTGGGATGGGGTGGGGGGGGGGGAGAGAAGGCACCAGACTCTTCAAGTTTTTTGCAAACTGAATTTCCTCCTCAAAATTGTTTTAAGCTTAGTGGACAGTTTTGTCGGTCATCTCTCCCTGGAAGGCCAGACTTTAGGTCAGCGAACTGGTTTCTTCTCGATGAATGTTACGCGCACTGGACCGTGGACGAGACTGCATTCTTCCATGTGTTCAGTCAACTGAGAATACACCATACGACACGAACGGACTAACACCAATTTGGTTCACCCAGTTTTCCTAGTACAGTCTTAACGGTGGCTTCAGCACTCATCGAGGGCAGCAGCGTTCCCAACAGAAGCCCGGTCACTGCTCGCATTTCTGCATGCCGATCGGACGAGGACCGAATGTCTAATCCGATGCAGGTGTGATGAGGACTTCGGATGCCATATGGAACAAACTGGAGGGTGTGTGCTGGACAAAACAACGCTTTGATCCACAAGTAACCTCGCTTTTCAAGAAGAGCTGATCACTTTGGTTGATTTGATTGCTTCACTGCTTTCAGTGCTGCCGGAAAACACGTCCGTTAGCAAGGTCGCAAAAGTGGGTTATAGCCTATCATTGCACCGTGTCATTCCGCATGTTACACATGCTGTTTTTCAGGAATTATTATCAGTATTTTCCCCTAATTTGTGACAGTTGTGACTTCGGGATTAAAAAGAATAACTGCAGGAAGGTGATTTTGCGTGTTCAATGTGAAAGCAGTATTTTGGTCATGAATGTTCTGGGGAGATTTTCTGTACCGGTAGTGCTATTTACACGGGTTACTTTATGAGAGATTCGATAGAGAAGAGTGACTGTAATACTTTTTCTTATAGTCTGGTTTGATAGAAAGGTGAGTAACTAAGACTTGTAGAGATCATTACCAGAGGAGTATCAGGTGCACATACCTGATGAGCGTCAACAATCGCGAAACCTGTCGTGTGCTTCCGGGAATATTCTGTCCTGCCATCTAGATGCAGTGCCATACTACTCATATCGGAAATCACTAAAAATGGGTTAAAAGTAAAGAATACTTAACGAGGCGATCGTCATCAGTGCTAGTCTGTGATTCGTGAAAGGCAGTTTCTCTCGGGTGAAAGGCAGTTTCTCTCGGGGGTCATTTTTGAGTCACTCTTAAGTATAGGTGTAATGGTAGAGACAGACTCAACGAAGGCACAGTGCTGTGGGGTCATCTGAGATAGACTACTGAAGACAACTGATCAAATGTTGTAACAAATCGAGACACTGCCTGCACTCAGAATTCATAGGTGATGATGGGGCCGGAACGTTCTTATCCAAGCTTGTCAGTTAGTTACGCATACCACGATACCACTAGTTGATGTGAAGTGAGCTGTTGAGAGCTTAATCAGAAAACCGCGCGGCTTGCTTGATGCCCAACCTCAGAATAAATACAAATTCTCCCCATTTTTCCAAAACTTCAGAGGTTCATATTGAGTTCAGACGGTTTTCGGTTACGCACGCTTGAATATTGTGGGTTATCTTCAGCGCGCCACCTTATTTTCCAACAAGATCTCGGAATTTCCACATCATTTACTTTCGCAGATTTACGTAGCAAGCTATAATCCACAGATGAGAACAATGCAATTCAGCTAGTGAACAACTTGGACGGTATCCATGGTCGTCTCTCGCGAGTCAGGAGATTATTCCGAAGACCATAACTAGGTAAGCATTTACATTCGCAAGTGGGAAGTGGAGATACTACTTGAATGGAACACCTGACTCCGCCCACTCCATTCGCATTTTGATTCCACTGTGCTAATTCTATCGCACATAGCAGTTCATGGTTTTGACGCGGCAAATGGATGCTCTGAGAAAGCAATCCGTTTGTTTTGAAAACTGAGCGAACTCTAATGATAATTTACCACCAAAATCGATAGTGGCTCATTTTTCGAAATCTTGTATCCTTGCCTTGTTAGACAAATTGCTAGACGTAGTAAATTTCTCAAAATTACCCTGCACGCCAATTTTTCCTCCTCCTTCTCCACATGATAACATGCACGAAAAATTAGCCGGCGAAAATCAGTAAAACTGCATACCTTCGTGCAAAGAAATGATGCGTGGGAAAATTACCGCCCTTTCAGCACTACGTGGACCATATGATTCGCGTAAACTATGTGAAATGAGTGACAACCGGTGGTTGTTTGTGGAAACTTTGTTGTCCAGTTCTTGTGTGATTTTTTTTCTGAATGGAAACGTCTATGATTTAAAGAAATAATAAAAAGCCCGGGCTATTTATCCGTCCAAAACAGAAAATCGACTAATTTAGCAATATGAACAGTTTTTATTATAGAGGACGACGATGAACAAACTTAATTCGGAGATTTAAATCGGTCCGCACTGGGGCCGGGTGGCATAGAGGTAACGCATGCGTCTTCGGAGTTATGAGGCCGGGGTTCAAACCCTATGTGCGGTGAAGGGTAAGTACCGCAAGGGAAGCTCGAGTCAGATGCTTACGAGTGCAGGGTTGATAGGACGATCTGAGGTTTGCGCGTCAAAAGGTGGTGTCCGAAGGGCAGTCTCCGGAGCGAAGTATTACTGAGAAGTTGGGAAATACCCGAAAGCAAAACACCTGTATCTGCAGCCCGCTGATGAGCTTATCTGACAAATGAATCGTGTCAGCCACGAAAATGGCTACTCTAGATCCTACTTTGAACCCCTTTGGCCAGCACATGTTGAACTGAAAAGTTTTTTACTAATATTCACGTGTCTGCTCGCAATTGAGTTATGGAAACGTAAATGAGAAATCTCTACTCTATGCCTGTAGACATTTCAACTCAGGATTTATTCAGTTCAGCCTTTGCTAATGGTAGAACACGATCTTCATTGGATCACGCACAAATGCATCAGCCACCATAAAGTTTGGCGGAGGTGGTAGACAAGGCCGTGGCGGTTATTCCTTCAAACTGTATAATCAGTGCTAGCCACGTCAGTAGTAGCTTCGTGCATCCGACTGAATGACGTTTCATGCTTTACACCGTTAATTCACACAAGAAGATTTATCGTTAAAGTTATTTGCACAATGCCATTATTTGTTTGAGACTGAGTCATTTCATCCCATCCTTCGCCGGTAAAGGAAATGCGAGCATTGGACAGACGTGATAGATAAAGTGGGGAAAAGTTAAGATATTCAGATATGTGAGGAAGCGATATGATATAAGGAATTATTTACATAATTTTTATCTGTTATAGGTAATAGGTACAACATTTCAGCAAGGGGATCAAAGTCAATGAAGGAGGCCCAAAGGAAAGTGGTCGGTGATGACCGGACTCGAACCGGGACCCTCAGAGTTTAAGGTTCACTGACATAATCTTGTTACCACCGCCGGTAGCCGGAGGGCTGCAAGTGTACACAATGAAATGCAACCTCTGAAGGAAAATAGTGCTCGGGAGATCAAATGTTTGGAAGCATTTAAGAAGCGAAAAGACTGTATTAACAAATATATAAATTGATGAAAGCATTAATTCAAAGTTTATCGAAGTAAGGCTATCAAGTGCTTAAAGTTTCTAAGGTTGAGTGATAAGTGAATGCTGAATTAAGGGACGATATATTCCGTGAGAGTGCTCGAACCACCAAAAGATTGGGAGACAGTAAAACATCCCAGTATCTGGCAAACATAATTTACGCAAACTGTGCACATGGAAGTTTGAAGGAATGTTCAAAAACAGTGAACTTCTTCCGTTCAACCAATTTCAGTTATTTTAAAAGAAAAGGAATTTTACGTCAATCCAACAGTTCCCGTCAGTTCGGACATATGCCACGTAAATATGATTCATTTCTCATTTCAAGGTTGAACTACTGCGGAGTTAAAATCACATATATTGCACTGTATTTAGCCCAATTTCAATCCCAAATTGTTGATCAGAACAAAATGGAACTGACGCAGATTTGTCTTTCATAGTGCTTTCAACGATTTTTAATATTTAAATTGTTCGTACTTCAATTTACTGGTTTTCGTGGATTCTTGATTGCAGAACTTGACATGGTCGAACTGTCATCACCGTGGGTTAGAATTGTGGCTTTCTGGGTTTGATTCCCACCACCGCCAATCATTCCCTCACTGGACAATCTCTGGTCGACTGCGGACCTCCCATTCAGAATGACTGGACATTGTCATATAATGAAAAGAAGAGGTGT
This sequence comes from Fasciola hepatica, assembly GCA_948099385.1. Taxonomy (NCBI): domain Eukaryota; kingdom Metazoa; phylum Platyhelminthes; class Trematoda; order Plagiorchiida; family Fasciolidae; genus Fasciola; species Fasciola hepatica. The sequence continues at coordinate 23,877,938 of CANUEZ040000024.1, read as the reverse complement.
GGTATTCACGACAAACTATACATGTGAATTTGACCATCCCTGTTGTATTCACTTATTACGATACTGTAAATGCTTTTGCGCAATATACGAAATACTACGGTACGTCGTGTGCCATTTCGATGTTCTGGTCCAGTGGTATCCTGTGTGGGATAATGCTACATTAATTCACAGAATATTACAGGAGGTGAGGAATTAGTGAGTTGTTTTACTTACTCATGCCACAAACATTTCATTACCAGTCGAGATGAAATCCCATTTTAGTGGGGAATGCTGCAGCAAAAGGAACGATGAGAGTAGCAAACTGATCGGATCAACCAATCGAGAGCCACAAACCAAAGAACAGACGGCGAATATGTCACAAGTATCTCGCACCAGACAGAAAAAGGCATACGAAGTAGCAGCTGGGACTCAGCGGGATACCAGACAACCAGTAAGATGGCCCATGTGAGGAGCCACCAATCGAGCCCTCCACCGGAACAATCAAAACAACCGAAAGGAAATGACATGCAAAAGAATTAAGCTAAACGCCGCAGTCACCTAACCAGAACGGAGCTGATGTACTCAGGCGGCCGGAGGATTGATGTTGCCACAGTGAGGTCTGCAAAAAGACCACATAAATTGTTGCACATGTTTTACCGACTCGACTTGTCTGGATGATCTAATACAAATGTATCCTCACCCATCCTTCGTTCTTCTTCACAATGTCACTGGTGACATCTCAAAGTGCGGAATTTTTAAATCGAATTCACATGCTGTGGCTGCATCGAACAACAATCATTCATGTCATGTTGAACAAGCATATACATTGCAGACCCGTAGCAGGAACTTTATAGAGTTTCAGTCCGAAAATGAACGGGCATAGTTCCAAACACGGAGAGTAACATCCAATGGACGAAGCTCGTGAATCACAATCAGTTTTGTTTCAAAAGCAGATTAGATTATAGATTATTAGTAAGCAAAATTTGCGAAAGTGAATGAACTAGATCATTTTTGCATATTTTATCAAACACATGAAAAGTGGGAATCAGAATGATAGAGCACAGAAGTCAACACAGTTTCACACCACTATGATTGCGTAAAATTCGGGAGACTACTAGTAGGTACATTCGATTCCGGAGGAAATATTTCCGAGGAACTAGTCGAGAACATCGGATTCACTGGCCAGCAAATTTCGAATGATATAGAGTTTGCATGATTCATGAGGTCGATACTGGTATGTCAATATTGGTTATCTACACTGATGGATGTATTTTGTTAAGCATAGACACCCTAGATCATTCAACGGAGATGAACTGTTTGTAGCTATAATGACGCCCTCTCTGTGAGCTTCATTCGGATGTGGCTCTGGTTCATCATGATAACTTATGCTGGTGGATTATTTGTTATCGTGGCCAACGGAAGATTGTGGACTTTAGTTGGACTGAAGATTTACATTGATATATTAAATGGATACACTTGAACTCATTCAAGCCACATCAAAACGGGGCCTTATTAATCCCATAGTCTTTGAAGTTCAATTATGAATGGATTATGATGCATCAAATCCGTACTGATGGTTAAAATTGGTACCAAGTATTTTGCCGCCGCTCACATCCCTCTCCCAGTCTGAAAGGAATTTCAAACCCTGTATGAAGGGTTTTTATTCCTGCTATGCTATCTACAGATTGCCTGATGTCCGCGCTGACAGACATAATGCCCACCTGCCGCTGGCTTTGGAAGTACACACAGTAATCGCCGCTCGTGATGGGGATCTCCTCAGTGGGGACCCTATTCAAAAGGAAAATGCAAAGATTCAATGTATGGACGTTCCCGTGCATTAGGTGCAGTTACATTTTAGGCATGTTTTCGGAAATACAGTGTTAACTGTCGACAAATTTGACGACTTGATGACCAATAACTTGTTGTGAAAATATGGACTGACTCATCGTTGGTAGACAGCCAAGTCTCATTAGAATTTAGCATGCCAGCACCTGTTCACTACCGAGCCCAAGGTTCGAGACAACGGAATCACGAGGTACAGGATGGTCAGTCGATGGTGTGGATCGATAGAATGAGGGACTAATCCTGTCAACGGGTGTTTTGTCTTAAAATGAGCCCACTAGAAAGTACGGTCTTCCGCTGCGGTTGGAGCAATACGTTTTACTCGACTTCAGGGTACAGGGATCAATGAACTATATACTCATTGCGTTTTACGCTCATAGAACGAGACTATCCTCCTTATGGGGACTGAACAGAACACTCATTATTATTAAAAAATCATCATGCAGTAATAAAGTTTAGCTCATCACTGAAAAGTATGGAAGCACTGTACGGTTTTTTTTGTTCTTGTTGGGAATCTTCAGAATTTCACATCCACCTCCCCCCCCCCTCCCTTACTGAGATTCGAACCCGGCTTGGATGATGTTGAGTCCAACGACTGACCACCGGACTTTCCGGGTTGAACCTGAGCGGTTCGCTTAACATCAGCACTGCATAATGTAGTGCCCTTAATAATACCATTAGTGTTCTCTTCAAATCCATGTCCCAGTTAGCAGGCTACGAATCACTCCATCATAATGAAATCCAGTTTGGCGAAACGAATGTTTTTCAGTAATTCATTCTCAAGCCGTTTTTGCTAATTACATAATGAGTTAGTACCAACGGAAACATCAATGCGTTTCACTGTTACACATATGGTCCACGTCATTTTTTATCAAATAAGTTACAGTCCGTAACAGAAAACAGTCCATATCACAAATGATCTATACAGCTGCGTATAGAACAACCACTAAAAGGGCAAATTAACCAACAGCACTTTCATAAAGCGATGCTAATAGTCAGTCGTGGAGATTTTCAGTTCATAGCCACGAATTCCCTCCTAATATCGGTCGCTGAAGGGAAGAACTGAGTGACCAAGAGGTAGTAAGCTGAATTAAAATAAAGGAGCTAGATTTTTTTGACTCTAGAATATTGGATAAGTTTGGCACTTTTATGCAAGCCCAGTGGACTTGCACTGCAACTGATGGCTCACAACGAGACAAACGAAACCCGTAGCTCAGTATCTGCATTGATTTTCATTAGTCTGTTTAGTGCTCTTTCGATGAAATCCGTTAATTCTTATTCTTATCAAACAATTCAAACTTCCCAATTTCCAAACTGATTTGGTGTATTAGTATTTTCCGCATAACTAGGGTAACCACTTTTCATGAGCCTGAACTGCCGGGTCCTTGTTTTTCTGTGTACGTCCACACGTCGCGTGGCACTGCGAACGAGCTGCAAAATTCGGCGACTTTTGGAGCACAGCACACGAGTTTGGGATCTGCTGTACCAACTGCATCGTCGTATGGATGTTCGAATTTAAGTACTCGAATTTGCACACTGTGCACTGTAGGAAGTTTCGTAAACCCAGTCAAACAGTTGGTAACTGTCATTTGATCACAATTTGCTTTCGAAATCGCCATTTGCAATAACACCGCCAAGAAACCAATCGTGCGTTCCTTCTGATGAAATTTTAGCCGTAAAAATAGTCGTACTGATTAGGATTTCATAAAATTTATCTTATCGGCTGTAAAATTCAACTGTGATTATTTCACCACTGGTAAAGTGTCCCATCCTCTTAACTTCGCAGATCCAGTTAAACATTCATTTGGTTAGTCAAGTAAACTGGTAAGAACAACACTTGTGCTCAATATGTTCAAATCGGGGTTAGAGCTGCGCCTCGCTTGATTTAACATGAAAATACTTTTTCCCTATTGCCCCATACAAGACTACAAGTAGAAATCCGTCGTTTTCGATTCTGATTTACGCGTTACCGATTTCTCGGTTCTTATCTATTTAGCCTTCAGTTTAAACCAGGTGTTTGTTCGTCGTATTATTATTGCTAATAATGTTGTCACTGATTCATCAGGAGCCGGTACAGTGGGACTGCAATAACTACGGACTAAATAGCTTCACTATGAATAACTGGACTGGATGGTGCCACAACTGAAACACTTAATTTGTTCCAGTAAACTCCATTTTGAATCGATGGTCAAAGGAGTGCCAGCCAACGTACTGCGGTAAAACCAGATACCGATATATATATATATATATATATATATATATATATCCTCCATACAAATATGAACATTGTCTATTATTTACCAGATTCTAGTGGAATACTTCAATGTATAATTTAGCATCTCATCTGTTACCTGTCAGTTAGATGAAAAGTATAGCCGTACTTCGTGGTTCGTTACGTTCTACGTGATGTATTTTTCATTTTGATTGAAATTCCTTCTTTTACCCTTCAACTATTCATGAGGGTGTCTCTCATTCGCGGTTATCCTCGGTCCGTCAGTATTGCACGAACAACACGGATACGAACACCACGGCACGGTATGAAAGGGAGTTCCCTCTTGTTTGTATTTTTGTTGGAATGCATTAAAATGCAGGATAATACGGAACACTGCTCTTGAAGATTTCCAAACGAAATAAACAGCAGGGGAGCAGAGTATTTCTCGCAAGGCGAAAGACTCCTACCGTGGACGGCTTCTCCGCAGAGGCCTAAGTAAGACCAAGGCATTCCATTATCAACAACTCACAGAGCCTGATTACTATACGAGCAGTAGGAGATATGATTCTACACAATATGTGATTCACCATGCAGTGTGAAAGTTCAGCTCACCAACGAAAACCATGGAAGTACTCTACGGCTGTTTCATTCACAACAAGGATGAAACTGCTGCAAAGTGCTTCCGCAGTTTCCAGTGATGAATTGAAAGTCCAAGCTGCATGACAAATTTCATATTACGTAAATAAACAGCAGAGGAAGTCAACATAAAATGAAAATAACAATTTAGGGTTTCTTCGGCTAGTCAGTAAGACGATCAAGTTATTGCTGCTCCTCAGCAAAGTGGGACAAGTTCTTAACAATCGGTAACAGCCTATCGAAATTTGGTGACTTATCGAGTAAACGTGATCTGTTAAGATGCGAAAAATATTATGGGACCTACTCACGGATTTCTTTTCCGGTGCAGTGTATTTGTCAGAACCAATTGGCAAACGGACACTCTTGTTCACTGGCATGCCCTCTTGTGGCTACATAAGTAAATAACAGAACCATCCCTTATAATGTCGGATTTCGGCTATGACTTTGCCATATCCACCAAACTACAACAGCACACGGATGAGAACACTGGCAGTCAAACCTTAAGTATATGAAGGCGAAGGGGTCCTTGGAGGACCGCAGAAGGTGACGCTTGTGATTCTGCGGAAAACTGTAGCAACTAGCGTAATAATTTTCTCAAATTATATATATATATATATATATATATATATATATATCATATAATTATTTCTAAATTTTTTAGTGAATAAAACCTAAAGTTCATTTTTCATAAGAAAAAGATATTGTTTTTGCTCGAAGTTGTGACGTCTAAAGTTTATTTTCTTGTTATGAGAATAATGTCCTTTTCTGATGCAGAAAAATATTGCCGTGACAGGAACACGGAGAGTAAAAATCTCGATATTCCCCCAATGATGAAAGCCGCTGAAGGTAGAGACCGTCTTTCATCAAAATTCACTTTTTCAGGCGGCTAGCTGTGGTCAGCCATAACTCAAGGAAAAGCGAAATAGTTCGTTACCTTCCAGCTCAATTTTGATGATTCAGAATCCATTTGAAGTCACAAAATATCCAAAGGTATCCTTGAGTAAAACAGCGCCAAAATTGACGTGGACAAAGCAGAAAAGTTGGTAAGCGAATTTACCCTGTCAGACGTACCTGAAGATAGCCTCTGAGACTTTTCGTGAATACGCTGGACATCGGAGCTTTAAATGCTTTCGTAGTTTGGATTCTGAAGAAACAAGAACTGGAATAGAAACACACCAAGTTGTGGATAGTGATTTTTCCTACAACTAGACGAGAAACAGACAAAGCCGAAAATTCTGCCGAGGGCAAGCAAATTGAATTGCCCGGAGCTTCCAGTTACCGGGGCTTTAGAGGCTGAAAACTGACCGGCCCAGGTAGCACCCATTACTCCAACCTTGGATACGATTCACCATGCTTCTGAAATCCTCCCCTATGTGTGTGATCATTTTCCGGTCTTTTGATTTCTTCCCGCTCCAGCGCTGTTTCTCTACCGCGTAGCAGACCGAAGAAATGAGTTACTGAACCTAATAAGGAGCAGCTCGAGCCGAACAAAGAAATACACGCCGTATAGTTTCGACGAAATTCCACAGTATTTTCCATAGCTTGGGAGCCGAAAGCCGTTGTTGGGAGCTTTGCTCCGCAGATTGCTAACTTTGGGTCGCAACTCTTTTATTGCGCATGACTCTTGAACTACGGCGTTTGGCTCCTAAACTAGGAAAAGTAGTGTAGAATAAGACGCTGTGCACATATTCGCCTACACGCAACTGTCATAACGGAAAATTTCTTTTCAACGTTAAAGATTATATACCTGAAACTATTATGGGCAAACACCGGTGCAGTCGACAGCATTTTTAGCTTAACTACTACTCACAGCTTCAGTAGCTAAAATCTGAATCTAAACGTTTCGTGGTCATCAGAATCGCTGAACCACAGTGTGCTACCTTGACATGCTGAATCTTGTTTCAGCGAATACCACTGAAGACAAATGTTTTGCAAACAAAGCGAAGGCTAGAGAGAAAAAACTGAAAGTCTAAGGTAGGCAAAGTTCATAGACTAGAAAGTTCTCATTTTTCGCCTCGAGTATATATATATATATATATATATATATATATATATATATATATATATATATATATATATATATATATATATATATATATATATATATATATATATATATATATATATATATATATTCATTGATTCATTCACACAAAGCTCTACAATAAAGTCGGATTCCTCGTTAGCAGTGTGATTGAAACAAACTGTTCATTATTGGACTGCAAAAATGTAGCGCTTGACTTTTATTTGGCATTTGGCATCAACAGGGCGAAAACTGGCCACGGTAATAAGAGACGCCTTTCGAAAATAATTATTATTTTAACCCAATCTTTGTAGTCGTCCTTCCACGGGATCTAGTGGTTGAATAATGTGTCGTAAACTGATCACTTTTACTTTATCGGACGACGTTCATCTGGGTCCTTGGTAGGTGTGCAATGCGTAACAGTCAGCAAAAGCGATAAGACGTATTCCGCGATGCACAGGTCTATCTTAAAATGTGGCACGCTCTAATTGAAATAACAACTCTGATTTAAATACATTGCGGTTTAGTCTTCCTCAATAGTTACATTTACTAATCAGTAGTTTCTCCAGCTTTCCCCGGTTCAATGTCCTCCTGAACAGGATTAACGCAACCAAATGAAGCGGAACAAAAATTCGTCCTTGTGGTTGGTCGTACTCGTACAATTACCATGATGTTTCTATTACAAATGCCGATGGTTCCTAAAAAGGACGAAAAAGTTGTACAGTGTTTCTGTGGTTTTCAACAGTGAGTTAGGCGTTCGTACTGCGTGGTGAATCTTATTATGCAAAATCCATTCTCCTACTACTTATATTCATACACCACCCAAACTCTGGCGGTGCTATAAGAGAATGTTTTCGCTGTATTAGGCTCCTGCAGAAAAGTCGTCTGTCATAAGAATCAATCGCTGTATAGGGATCCCACAGTTATCGTTCAAAGCCAAGGACTGCATAACTCCTTTAAAGGGCTCAAAGTCATCCCTGATAGCATGTTGGTTATGTGGTTTCCTCTCAACAGATCGATCTGAGCTCGACTCCCAGCGGGAATGCAGTGGTTGTTCATTGCCTATGATTACTAGCAAGAAAGAAACATCTGTACAGTACCCCCGGGGTTTTCAGAGGCAAGCTGAGCGTTCATACTGCATGACGAATCATGTTACGGAAAATCCACCTTGTACTTGTATTCATATTTTTTATGACACACTCTTACAAGCAACATCCTTGCATTTCCGTCAAAAAGCTCCGACAAAACTGAGGTAAAAATAGGTAAAATATATAACCGTATGTACTAAAGGTATATAAGAATACCAGTAAAAAGAAAACCTCAATCAGGTTTTGGAAGTAATTCCGTTTCAGTCCTGTCCTTGTTGGTCAGTACCCGCGCCAGATGGGGCACAGGAGAGTTTTATGTACGTTAATTCCGGAAGAAAGGCGTCAAAATTCAGATCTGATTGATGAGTGTGAACGACAAACAGATTAGTCAAGGTGTAATGGACGCGCAAAATCCCGGAATATCTTGTGGGCTAGGGCTCCGCAAGATTCAGTTTATTGGCTGACAAGTTCAGCCTAATGAAAAACAAAAGGGAGAGATGAAACGCAGTTAGTAATTACCAATCCGAGGAGAAGGGTTTTGAATTCTTGTTTCACAAGGCCGGGAAAATTAAAGGGTGGACTGTACAATAAGACCTTAAGAACATTTTGAATAATAGATTTGGAAACAATTGCTGGTGGAGTTTGAATTTCCTGAAATATACCGGCAGATCTCTCCGTTGTTTGATCTATACCGTTTCACTGTTCGAATAAGTACAGGTTTGAGCTTAAATAACGTGAAACTGTGTGTAGGAAAGTTGCGTAGTGAAATAAGTATTTTGACAATCAAAAATGAGCCGTACTGCAGAATAAATATTTCAGAGGTAGAGCTCATGGTTACTTTGGGGTCGTCTACTATTTCGTTGGTCAAAACTTTGTGCTTCTGGCCATTATCATTAGATGTCTTTCGAATCACGTTCGAGAGGTTGAGTATCAATTTACGACGTGCAATTAGTTTCAGTGCTTTGCCAAGTCTAGCTTTTTATTATCATCTGGCGTGTCTTCTCATTCCGATTTTTAGAGCGATGGGTCCGATTATTTGTAGTACAGCCCTTCTAATGAACTCATGCATAGGGATGGGATACAAAAGAATTGTATGATGGAAGATCAACACGCATTTGTCGCTAACACCCAATTTGTTAACTACTACTGGTGTGAATTTCCATTTTGGGCTACTGAAGAGGATACAAGTATTTGGTTGTTGACTGCATATGATATCATCCAAGAAATCTGTTGGCCGGTTCCCTTGCGACTACAAGCAACGGCATCCGATATTCGCCAGTTATGGCCTCAGAAATGTCATACTTAGCTAAAATGTAGTTGCACAAAGCTACTAACATAGTCCGATTGCTCAGATAGTGATATGTCAATTAGTGAGATAATAAGCTATTTATGCTGACCAATTTAGCAGTCAAACCCACGAAACGCAAGAATAAAGAAGCACATCAGAACGCTCCCTTAACTTCTATATCTGGATATGCTGATACAGCATCTACGCGATTCTGTTGTAGCTACCTGGAGATGACTCAGTTTGAATGCATTAATTAGTGAGCGAAAACTGCCATAGACAAACACAGTCAATGTTGTATGTTGTTCGATCTAATGGGGTTGTTCATTGTTTGTCTGCTTCCTGTAAGGACACCTGATTTCGCCAGTTGAGAAAAACACTTTCAACTGTCCTACTTGCAACCGGTTGAACCTTTAGCTACCTTAGCTACTATCGTATCCATTGTCGCTCTATTACGTAAAGGTGATGGGTGTTGTTTCAATACAAACCATTTTTCACATATCCCACTGACTTTTACCGTCTTTTGGCAACAGTTGGAAGTTCTGCCTTGTTCCTCTTTCCTTAGGTCATTCTTGGGATCCATTTAGTACCTAGTATCCGGAGTGCTAAACTGATGAGCCCTTCGTCTTTCCAATTTTGTTTTTGTAGATCTTCGAGTACCGGAAATTTGTACCATCAATTTTAGTCAGAGGTAACTTAGTTTTTTAACCAGTTTGTCCATTTTTTCAATGTTCTGGCTCCTTTATTTCCTCGAATCATTTCAATGTACTCTACCTTTTGCAGTATGAGAGACCCTTATTTTTTGACACTGAGGTAAATGCACTTACCGTCCCTTTTGCACCTTTCAGAGGAAGCAACCCGAGGGCTTTGTTTGCGCAGTTCGAATCAACTTTCCTTTTGCGCAGTATGACACAAGAAAGTGGTAGATTTCACTACGTGGTCACAGTTCTTCCTCCACACATCGTCGACGAAGTACAAGATGTGTTGGAACTAGAAGAACCCAACCCTTACGAACGCATAAAAGCAGTGTTCATCAGCCGGATTGTCATGTCTGACAAACAACGAATTGTCCGTTTGTTTGTAGACACTGAGCTCGGCGATCGCAAGCCTCCCCAATTGCTTCGGCAGGTGCGAGCTTTCTACTACCCACTAAAAAAGATAATAGTCTTCTGAAAGAGATACGGCTTCAAAGTCTTGCCAGCGATATGCAGGTCCTTTGCTCATCCACAGAGGAATCTCTGGAAAAGCTTGCCAAAACGGCCGACAAAATTAGGGGAACCTAAGAGCCAAAGGTCACTCAGGGGACTTCCTCACAAACTGAGTCTGTTATTCCCTCTTTAGCAGCCACTGTGCCCGAGTTTGTCTAAAAGGTCGAGGCACTCAGTGTGCTGTCAGTTGGACACCCAACTCAGGCCCCACCTAACAGACAGTTTCTCCTACCTAGATATCCCAGTTATATCCCTATAAAAACTCCTTTTCAGCCATGGCCAACAGACGCTCTTTGTTGGAGTCATCAAATATATCGTTCTAAGATGCATTCGTGCGCCCCACCTTGTTCAGTGAACCCAACCAATCGGGTAAATGAGGAGGCGATTGCCTAGCTTTGACGGACGCTACAGGCCACATTAATCGCCTATTTTACTCCACTTGGAAGACGCAGGTGCTGAGGTTAGTGTGCTCCCACATCCAGGTCAAACTTCAGTTAGGTGCGCCTTCTCCAACTTACGTACTGCTAATGGTACTTCCATACCGACTCATGGACAAATTTCGAAGACATTGAATTTCGATCTTCGTCGCCCTTTCCGTTGGGTTTTCTCGATGACAAACTTTCAAAACTTCATGCTTGGTATTGATTTCTTGCATGACTTCGATCTCTTGGTTGATTCTCGCCGCAAACGTCTTGTGGACCGCGTTAATAATCTATTTGTAATTGGGATTTCGACTGATTCTAACTCGACTATTTTCATTCTACTTAAAATGGCCGATTCGCATTTGTTCGGTGACTTACAAGACACATACCCAAAAGTGTGACAATGCATCTGCAACGCATTTCGACTCGCCTTTAATGTGTCGTAGGTCAGTCGTGAAGTGAGAAACACTGTCCGAATGCCTGAATTCTCATGGGGAGTAACGGACAGAATTAGTATGCAGTGCATACGTCATAGCCATGTGGTTGATGAAGAGGACGAAATTCCGATCCTCGACTGCTTGGCAGAAATGTTTGACGGCACTATATGCTGCCAACAGTTCTCAACTGAAAGCGCTATATTTCGTTTCCATGGGATTGAGGCGTCAGGAAAGAAGTTCTAGTGGTTGCCAAATCCCAGAAACAGACTGTTGAGGACCGTTCCGATGACTAAGTCTGGTGCATCCACCGCTATGCTGAGCTTGGCTGACGGACCTGGGTGCATTAGGAGAGTGGTCTGTGATAACGTCGCTTCACTCTCTGAGAACGCTACTCATGCGGCATTCGTAAGCGAGAACTTGCGTAGATTGCCATGAAGAAGATCAGTTAACGGAAGCACAAGTTCGACGGCGTGGGGTATGCAACAACGAAAGAAGTTAACTAACCCCAAGAACGCTCTAAGCCCTTTGATTTTGGACGACACGGAGTAATCTAGAACGACATGTACTTTATCCTCTCAACCTTTAATGCTTTCCCTAGTGATCCTGTGGCCGACGAACATGAGTTCCGTTTCGCCAAGTTCACACTTATCGGGGCTGGCCACTATTCGATTTTCGGACGAAGGCTGAAATAGTAGCGTCATATGTTGGAAATGTTCATTTACGTTCGACAATCCGATTAGCAAATCATCGATATAGACGTAAACATATTCCAAGTCTCGTGCAATGTTATCGATAAACCTCTGGAATGTCTGAGCAGCATTTCGCAAACCAAAAGGCATAAGTAGGAACTCAAATAAATCGAAAACAGTCGTGGCAGCAGTTTTCTCGACATCTTCAGAGACGATTGGGATCCTGTAATAAGCTCGTATGAAATCAATCCTAGATAATACAGTCGTGTTGTGAAGTAACGCCATGATGTCGTGTAAGTGGGGTATCGGATAGCTATCGTAACAGGTAATCGAGTTTAGTGCGCAATAATCACCACATGGTTGCCAGCTAATGCCGTCTTTTTTAAAATCATGTGTGGAGCTGAGGCCCATGGACTTTGAGAAGGACGAATAATACCTTTGGAAAGTAGTGTCAGACTCACGTTTGGCAAAAGCCAGTTTGTCGGGAGCCATTCGGCGAGGTTGTACGGTGACTGGTGATCAGTTAGCCACAATGTGGTGTGCCGCACGATCAGTCGCTGCATCTATCTCTTCAAATGGTTTGGTCAAAATGGGGAATTTGATAAATAAGGACTGACAGTGGTGAGCAATGCTGGAAAACAAACTTGTGATTCGGTGTGCATCTGTTCGAGCTGCGACTCCTCTAAATTTATTGTCCGACGAAGGATCGATAAGCTGCAGTCTATCTTAGAGTAGTTGAATTGATCTGACAAATTGCTTGTACTAACAAAGCCATCGATTTACCAGCCCAGTCGTTAATGCCCATACTGTTCCTAAATGAATTTGACAAAAAGCCTTCGACGTATTCACTGGTAGTTCGTAAATTGTAGTGAAGACTTCCTTGTCCACCTGATGCCCTGTGTCGGCAAGGTGCACTACCATTGCACTAGTCACCGTTCTTCTACTTCCTGTCCTTAGCCAAGCCGGTTTGTGCCCCTTGATTCTTTGAGGCAGTTGCAGTGTCTTTTTGACTGCATAGCTTGCTGAACACGAACAAATAAGTGAATAGGTTAACATAGAGGATCAAAGGACAGGCACTTAGTCTTTGAGATTCATAGAAATCATTGACCGGCTAGTGAAGTGGGCGCGTCGGGTGGCGACGGGAAATGTACGGGTGATTGCTTCTCTTAGGCGCCACACTAGTAGTTAACTTTTAACATCTTTGAGGGTAAGTTGCTTGCGCAGTCGTATCTTCTTGACGGTCATTATCAGTGGTCGACTAGGCTCTTCCAAACTGATTCTGGAATGAAACTTTCCGGGTACCTCTGGTTTAGGAGCATTTGTTTAATGTAATCTGATCCCTCACTCACTGTTTTCTCGGAAAAGATCTTTCGTATATGAGGCACTAGGGAGCGGACGAGATTCTGTTAGCGTCTTAGAGGCAAGAAACTAGCAGTGTTTGCATTGGGCTGTCCATGTTGGCTTGAGATACTTGCGGTGGACAAGTTTCCCATCTTCTCATTTTCCTATTTTCGTAAGGTTTACATCCAGAAATTGAAAGATGCCTCCTAATTCCACTTCCGATGTAAAACTGAGTGCACAGTGAGTCTGATTAAACTCTTCCAGTAGTTCATCTAGGTAAACGTGTTTGTCAGTCGGAATAACAATATCATCCACGTACCGCCTTTACCTGGGTAGTCTTTCTATTGTGTCTGTAAGTACCCCAAATTTGAGTTTGGTAACGAAAATGTCGACAACAGGGTGTCCCAGAGACGAGCCTATCTAAACTCTTTCAGTTTTTCGGTAAAGCTTGTCGTTGAAACCAAGCTGGACATTTAGCGTGCATTGTAATAGTACTTCATTCAGACTGGCTACCGGAAAGCCAAAGTTTATTCCGTTTTCGTACTTTTCTAAATTACGTATTTACCTTTGAATGTGACAAAAAAGACTGCGTCCGTTTGGCACGGAGTGGCATACGGCAATTTGTTTAGAAGTGAGCAGTGAAAAGCCGTTCAAAAACGCAGGCTCCTTTTTCTGTCAGGGATAAGTCAGTGAAAATCGTTGTCCCTGACTAAACTCCAGATGTTATTCGTTCCATCCCGAGGTTCGTAAAAGAACCGGTGGGTAGCGGCAAGACTTAGAGCGTTGGTTCACCAAAGCCAGAAATTAAGGCAATACAAGACGAGAACGCAGATACGTAAGTTATCATTTCCATCCAAATAAATCTGAAGTTGCATTTTCGTTTAGGATTATTTTATTCATTGGGTGTAATCAACACCTCTTCAGACATTCTGAAGATCAGTAACAATTTATCATAAATCACAACTCCACATGTTCCTCTTATTTGAGTAATAGTTTGTTTGATATCTTACTATTTAACTGATTACAGTTGTTTTGATGCATAAATTATCAGGTATTGCTCCTTTTTGTCGAAAACAATTTTTCACTCTATTTATCATTGAAATATGCACACGAAAATATATTGTTGTTCAACGTTTTCTTAAGTGCGACTGTCTCACCTTTCTATATCTTGGTATTTCAGATCCGGTGACCAGGTAACACAAAAACGATGAACATCTTCCGAGAATTCTGAATGGAGAGGTCCTCGAATTGCAAATTTGTACAAGTTTCCAGTATACCTTTTTATGATAAACCATCTGATTTTCACAAACGAAGTGTTTTAATCGGTGGAAAATTGGTGGTTTTGATCGAAAAGATGGGCGATGGACAAACAGAATAAAAAATGGACAGTTAAAATGGATTAATAAAAGATGTACCCATTTCCACCGATTTTCCCCCAATTTGACCGTACTGCATGGGTTTGGATTATGTATAATTCATCGAGTCACCCAGAATGGTACCCACCTTGACAAAGCAGTCTGTGCGATTTAGGGCACCAAGAGCACAGCAAAGCTTTCTGAATAATTCACAAATTACCTGTGAATTCGTCGAAGGCCCTTCGTCGAATCCATTGGGGGACAGTAGAGTCATTAACGATTGGGCTGGTAAATCCATGGCTTTGTTAGTACAAGCCATTTGTCGGATCACGTCGGCTACCTTGGCGGCGACTGGAAAATGCGAGACGAAATCGAGGCAGCCTCGACCGTGACCTTTCATTCGTGACAGAAGGCAGATTTGCCTTCAGCACCAGATTTTCGCAATTAAGAATAATGAAGTTTCCACACTGTACCGAACAGTACAACACACACAACACCGACTAGTCAATCTTAATTTGATACGGTTAACATTTTTTCCAAAATACTCCTACTTGTCATATATATTACCCAGAGGAAGAAGTTACCGAAAACGAGCTTGTTGGCTGTCGGGCCATTTCCCCATATTTCCGTGGGATTGCTCGGTGAACAATCAGTTTACTTATAAAAGGCTTTGAAATGTTTGATTCTCTGGGCGAGGTCATTTTTCACACGACCCTGGTTTGTGGATTATCTGCGTACAGTTAGCCCAGCAGCAGGCTGCCATATCAGTATTATGGTGATTGTACATGAATGGTATTTGTGCTACCTAACCGATTACATTCGACATCGCAGACCTTAAGTTATAAAAATAAATAATTCCAGTTCGTACTTCAAATTCGGTTACTTTCATACTTTATTTAGATTCTTATCGGTTCCGTGGCAACTAATCAAAATTTCGTAGTCCCGCAGTACGGCATTTCTGGAATTGAATGATTCTGTATTTGAGGTTGATGATTGTTTTGGAAACTGTGAGTAGTGGCATATTTCTCGTGAAAAATTTTCTAATGAAGACAAGACCACGGTTTTCTTTGTTGCTTTAGGAATATCTGCACATCCCCTTATCAAGAACTTGTTATTCCAGCAGAAGCCTATTTCTCTGAAATACAACCGGATACCCAACCGGATAATATCGAAATTGCTGAACTGGCCAGATTCCGCCAAATCCAACGGAAAGATTTGCTGGATATCTTTGAGTTTTTACTTCAGTTTCAGTCGTGAACTGCTCTTTGCGAACTTGGGAATCAACCAAAGACGCAGTTCGTGACCGTCTGATTGATGGTATCCATAATCAAGAGTTGCAGCAGAAACTGTTTCCACCTCCTAGTAGTCAGCACGTTCATCAAGTCTGTGAGCAATTTCGAAACGTGACTAGTATGGCTGATTCCACATCTCACTTCACGTTGTGTATTGTCAATTCTGGGAATGTCAAAAGCTATTCCATGTCTCCCTCATCACCACGAGACTGAACCTTGGCTTAGTGTGATGGCTCGCTTGCTTCCTTGATTCGAAGAGCCATTCAGGATGGCTTCCTTGAGCCGCAGATGCAGTCATTCCTAACAGGTCGATGGGTGGAGACCGGACCAAGTCCATTCTCTTAACCACTTGATGTACAACATCCAGTTCTAACTACTATGCCCCTGGAGAGGACACTGCAGTGAATAAACACGGAGAAAAGCAGTTTACCGCTCTAGATGGACGTAGAAGTGGAATACCTGAGGTTTCTTCCGACGGTGGTAGAAGTCATTGTAGTTCATTTAATAGCCATCTCCCGCCTAAGCTGGACAGCCCCCAGCCCAAAAGATTCTGGGCCAAGAACTGAGTCCAGAAATTGGATCGATATCAAAGTACCGGCGAAGACAGGACGGAATGCTCACAACAGTTAGGTTTTACGTGACAGACCAAAAGTTCTTTCACGGGTTCTTCGGCCGCGTTCCCGTGATGGGTTAACGCCTCAATGCCTTGTAGGTCACACTTTTGAGTCAAAGGCTCCGGTTAAATTTCTACAGACAATCCTCCTCTGCGGTGTGGGCAGCTGCGAAGTATGATCCGCCCAGAAACCTCCAGCATCGTTCCTATAAAGGACGTTACCAATTTTTTTTCGCTTAATTTGAGATCGATAAGAAACGCCACGGGTTACTCCGGCTTTGGTAAAAGCAGTAGTTCAAGAGCTCAGCATGCACCGAATGCCCTCCTTAAGCCTACACGTTCACTTCACTTGGCTGCCTCCAACGTCCACACGCTATGTCAGATAGGGTAACAGGCTGCTCTCGCTAAAACCCTTGAAACTTTTAAAATAGATGTATGCTGTCTTCGAAACACGCATTCAAGACCTCACTCCTGTGATCACTCTTCGCACCCCAGGTACAACCTCAGTCTCCCACTTTACTCTTCGTGTGCCGTGTGATCCAGTTTCTAGTGCTCACGGTCAGGCCGGAGCTAGACTGCTTTGGGCACGAGAGCTGAGCGTGCACCGCTAGACTGGGTCCTAATCAGCAGTAGTTAGTGTGCTGTTCTTTTGGAGAGTTCTGAGCATGAGAACAGCAACAAACGGAGGCTTTGGTGCTTGTATATGCGCCTACTGATAGCAGTTCCTCTGAGACCAAGGAAGAATTTTTACCAAGATTCGTCTCAGTTGCTTCGAAGCGTACATTCAGCAGGCGTGGTGGTCATTGCTGGAGATTTCAAAGCCCAAGTTAGCCGTTTGGGAGATTCCGGAAGACATATTGGAGGACCATTTACTATCCCGGCCGATCCTGCGGACTACGGTGACCTTCTTATCCGGGTGTGCTCTGACCACAGATTGTTTCTATTAGGAACCTCTGCCATAAGAAGCAAAATAGACTCATATGGCGTCCTCTTACGTCTTCACAACGTTGAACTTAGAATGATCGTATTATTGTTGGCCACTGCTGACTTGGATCTATTGAAGATTTTCGCTCATTTTGGTTTACACCCGTGGACTCAGATCACACCTTGGTACATGCTCGCTTCTGTCTACGTCACGTCTGGTCCCACGCAGTTGCTTATAGACGATAACCGACGATCTGATTTCCGGCGGAGCGGTCTACACGGTTGTAGATGCAACCAGATGTCCAAGACACAGATAAACGCTGGGACAGATCATATAAGCCTTATACGCTGCTTCTAATGTCACACAGGTCTCTGGTTCAGGTAGGCCTCCCAAACGATGGATGACTTCAACATCAGTTGCTCTGTCGGAGGCTCGCAGATTCGTCCCTCATGAAGCCACTTTCAATAAAATACGTAAGTCTAGGAGCCTGAGAAATGGCCGTGAACAGTGGTGGATCGCTAAATGTAGGGAACTAGAGAAGGCTGCCTCTGATGGCCCTACTCGCAACTTTTGCCGTTTGACTAGAATTGCCGGTCCATATAAGCCTGCTGTAAGGGAGTTACTCAACGAATCCGATAGATCACCTATTCACTTTCTAGGACGTCTCCTGGATCGTTGGTGCAGCATTCTAAAGAACAATTCAGTTGGCTCACCTCAACAGAGGACCTACCTAATGTGCCTACAAGAGGGCCGATGCAAGTAGATATCGCTGCTCCATCAGAAATGAGTATGCGGGAGAAGAGGCACAAATCGGCTGAATTGGTTGGGTTGTCTCCCCCTTTTTCTAGGACGGCGGTAAAGCTTTGGTTTCGCAGTTAACAAAACTCCTCAGGGAATAGTGTGTGTCGGTGATAGTACCGATTTACAATAAAGGTGACAGATCCTCTTTTGAAGACCACAGAGGGATTAGCTTGGTAAGTATCACGTCCAAACTGCAAGCCGGAATTACTCTCTACCGATTATTCAGCTCTCGCGAATTGCGTACGCATGGGAATCAAGCCGGCTTCATACCCGGTCGAGGCTGCATCGACCACTTCTTCATTCTTCGACGAGTCTTGGAGTACAGGTGAAACTTCCTTAGACCCAGAATCTTGATCTGTTTTGATTTGAAAACAGCGTTTAAATCAGTCGACCGCATAGTTCTCTGTCTCTGCTGCATTGAGAAGTGTTCTAGAGAAACGTATTCCTATTTTGCATTTCTTTTATGCGATTAGCCGAAGCGGAGTTCCTGCTTACGGCGATCTTTCACCCGAGTTTACCACGGGAAATGTTGTTCGTCAGGACTTCTCTCTTTGGCCCTTCTTCAATTTTGTAACTGAATTGATTTTTGAGATTGCCCTAACCTCGTGTGAGAATAGTGGCATCGACCTTTGCTCAGATAAAAAAACTGTCTGATCTGGAATATGCGGACGATATTGTTCTTTTGAGTGAAGATCCAGGTAAGTTGTGGGCCTTATTAGATATTCTAGACACCAAAGTAGCAACCTTTGGGATGCATTTTTCATCTTTGAAGTTTAAAAAGCTGCTAAAGATTTGGGTTGTCTCCACACCAAATCTTGTTTTGGCAGAGAAAGCCCTAGCTGAAATTGATAAGTTTCGTTACCTGGGCCGTTAAATTTCACCGGTTGGACAGATATCGGATGGTGTCATCTCATACACAGAGGGCACGTTTGGCTTTTGCTAGCCTCCTTCATCTGTGGCAGCGACGAGACATCCGGTGGTCTGTCAAGGGTCCAGCGTACAATGCCGTGGTTAGATCTGTTCTTTCATACGGCTCAGAAACGTGGTCGTTGTGGATGAAGGATAGGCGACGATTGTCGGTCTTCGAGCACTGATTTCTCCGCGGCATTACCCGAGTGTGGTGGAAACACTGCATCAACAATGCTGAGCTCAGATGTCGGGTGCTGGGAATCAGAGGTCAGTCTGTGGATCAAGTAATTAATCTAAACAGGTTAAGTTGGTTAGGGCTTGTGTTACGCATACCCACCGATAGACTTCGTCAGCGTGCTCTGTTCTTCGAGGCATTTAGTGATTGGAAGGTAGGTCGAGGTGGTCAGCCCATGACATGGCAAAAAGGTATGAAAACCTTGACCAGAGGACTTGGCCATGTAGGACGTGTTAGACTTCCAGGTTGGGGTCCATCTGACCCACCTACCAAATGGTTGGAAACATTGAGTGATATGGCTAGGTGTCGCGGCCAGCGGTATAGTTGTATTCCGCCTCTTATTTTATCTACTTGATTTCTACTTATTATAGAAAAAGGCACGATAGCGAACAAGCTCGTTTTCGGTAACTTCATCCTCTGGCTAATACAGTTACATATATATACGATAGGAATTCATAATTTCGGAACGAAATACAGGGTATTTACTTTGACTTTTTGAATCTCCTTCACTTTATGCTTCTATTCATTATGCCATTTACTGGACGATGCTGGAAAGTAGCAAACGAAACCAGCGCGAGGTTAATGGTTGAATAAATTGAACTGAACAAAGGCTGCCCGCCAATTCAAACAAAAGAATACGGTAACGCTCCCATACATAGATCATGGCACCCACGTTTATCGGTGCAAGAGTTGAAGCTTGCCAACGAAACTTCTACGCCCCGGTTCACCGAGTTTTCTTTCGCTCTTTGTAGATCGTGCACGTGCAACCCCCAAGGGCAAACACAGCATCCCGCATATTGCAATACCTGTCAATCTCAACCACAGAAAAATCGGAATCGTGCTTTTAAAGCAAAAACCATACTTCGTCAATGTGATTTGTGCGGAAAGTTGCATTATCGGTCCGGTTGTCGTTTCTGTGGTGGTAAGTGCTTCCTATGTGGCAAAATCCACATGCACCACACGGACCGTCCGTAACATTCGTTTCCAACCGATTTGTTTGATAGCAATTCAAGGATATATATATATATATATATATATAATATATATATATATATATATATATATATATATATATAGGAAAGAGCAAAATAATCATGGAAATGTAAGTTATTTTGGGAAATACTATCATAAACTACGTCACATTTTAACTTATGCAGATGCCAGAGAATGTAATGTCTCCATAGAAAAAGGTAAAATGTAATTAACCGAAACTGCCATCATTTCCAAGCAGCACAAAACCCATCAGTTTTGGGTGAACATTAGGTTAACGTTGGGATAAAAGGACTAGTAAGATATGCTTTAGAAGATTTCACAAATGTTCGCGAAATTTCGCATGAAATATAATAATAGATGTGCCCCAATATTTAACACCATATATCTGCACTACAAAAGTCACACATATGGTTTTACTGAATGCCCTTGTGACCAGGCCGTGACATACTGGTTTGCTTTGTTTTCTCTTGGTTGGCCTCTTTGTCCGGTTTTTCTACGGTGAAGAATGATTTATGACTTACAGAGCTTACCAGTGAGCATTTTTACAGTTTATTCTAACTCCAGTATATTGTTATCTCTATGCACAATTTCACGTATGCGTATGTTTACATACATGTTTGTCCTCGGACAATAAATTGGCCGTCTTGTAGTGTTGCGTTTTGTGAAATTCCTAAAGTACTGAGTACTAATCAACAAGTACCTAAGCTCATTCGTCTTCCGATTCTGGGAATCGGAATACATTGTTATGCCTAAACAGACAAAACCGATAAGGTGCTGCATGAGCTAGTAGATCCTCAGTGCGAAGAAATGCCTCATTTGCGGAGAAGTAACTTTGTGGGAGCATCGATGGTCGAGTCCTAAATTACAGTCAACCGGTATGCCAAGAAAAACAGAATAGTGTCAATTATTTCCTTAATCTTGATGCATAGCAGATACGGTAACTTTTGAAGTCCAGGCTGTTGTAGTAGTGCTACGACTTGCTGTCATCGACATATTTGGAGTGTGGATCTGTTACAAATTGGACTCCGGAATAGTTTAGTTCGGTCCACATGTGGCATGCAAAAGGTTCGAGACTCCGTCGATTTCCAGCTCAGTGTCGACAGTTTAACCTCGGAGAAAGCCAGAATAACATCAGGTGACTTCAAATCCGCTTGGAGCAAAGCCCCCCCCCCCCTTTAATGCGATAAATTTGCGTTGCGCAAAAAAGCGAGGAAATTCGGTATAGAATATGATAGTACCCATGTTGAATTCCGTGAAAAACAACATTTATGAGGGCCGTTGGCTTGAGTGTTTTGCCACCAGAGTCGAGACCCCAAATTTTGTGAGAAAAATCCCAGAACCGTCGAGCCGCGTCGGCTTTAAACTGAGAAACTGAGTATCTTACTCGCCAGGGCACATACGCCATTTCACGGATATCACTGTCAAGGTTTTTATTTTTATTTGTAAGTATCCTTGATCGACTTTAATTGGTGCGCCTTTTAGCTAGCACTAAGCAGTCAAACTCACTTAAAATGTACTTGCAAGCCTAGAGCTTGGGTACACCTTGCTTATAAACAGGCATCTGTAGTTAAGCCTGCCATAGGAATGGTAGCCGCACCTCATGAGCTCGTGCAGTTTCGGCATCAAGTCCTCTGTTAGCTAAAGGCGGTTTTGAATTTTAACCGAACCGTCATTCTCTACAGTCACATGAACAGCCTTGCAGTCAGGCACAATTGTACCTCACCGTACCCACCAACATACAGGACACATTGGTCCGTTTCAGTAGACATGAAATATGGGCGGCTTTCCTCGGTGATTCATTGAGTTACGTAACTGATAAACCAAACGTTTGTCAGTCTCTTTAATAGAGTAAGAATTAGGTTGGCTTCAATCCCTCCAAGCCTGTTTGCTTAAGTTAACCTGGTGCCGTCTCGCACTGGCTCTTCACCATTTCTCTCCAAGCTATTCTGAAACTTGGTACACCTTGGCTCATGGGACCCTATCAATAGCATTTCTAACCTCCCATCTTCCGTCTCTCTTACAAGACAGTTAATACAACAAACTAATCCATCTATTATGCAGGCGGAATTCGCTTGCGAATCTAAATTGGTGAACCCATTCCAAACTTTTCCCTTCGTTAGCTTTCGCTTCTTTCTTTGTTTATATGCATACTGATATTTTTTAGTGGCAACGGTTTCAGTCTCTCGGTATGTATTTATTTTCGCTGTTTTAATCGATTATTGTCGACTGCAAGTTTATTATGTCCCATCCTGCGGTGCCTTGAATTTTTTCCGTATCTTGTTCAGTTAAAGCACTACTGTTTTCCGCGGATAAAAGTTCCCCTTGGATTGCCTCGTTGGCGGCGCGGTCTGCTGCTTCATTGATTACCTCCCAGCAGCAGAATTATGTACATTTTGCTGATGAACTTCCTTTAAATATCGTTTAAGTCGCGGAGGACATAGCTTCCAACCCGCTTGCAGCCAAGCAATATGATGTGCTTTGCCAGGCCATGTTGGAAAGCACTGGCATTTCCAACTCAAACCGACTTTGTTAGTTTCTTGGTGGCATTTCCCTCGGCTATCAGAAGCTTCTATAGCTTCTGCGCCGAATGCGGCAACTGGCCCCGAGCAACCTAGTTGGTGACATGGTGCTTTGACAGTCGTGGGTGCAGCAGCTACCTGAACAAACGCAGTGCACTCTGGCTCCTATTTTAGACGAAGTTTCAGAAAATAAACCGGATTCGGCGGCGGACCATTTCATGAAAATAGCCTCCGCAAAATTACCCAGTACGCCCGGCCGTCCACAGCCATCGCGAACACGATATTGACAGACTTAGCTGCAAAATACAGTGCTTTTTGTGTACGGTGCTTTTGGTAAGTGGTGTGCAAAGGCGGCTGTGTCGAAGATAAACTGTTTTAGTTCGAAGAAAGCGAAGAGGGAATTCTCAGAAAACTCGAATGTTTTAGTCTTGTTGAATGTGAAATCTGTAAGAGGTTGCGTAAACTGGACACACTTAGGAATAAAACGAAGGCAAAAGTTGACCAAACCATCGAATTGTCTGAGCGTTTTGAAAGATGAAGGTTCGGGATATTTAAGAATCGCCCGCACTTCGTTTCACGGGTGAAACGCCTGTGACTAATATCGCGTTACCGAGGAAAGCAATATTCCCCTGAACAAATGAACATTTTGCAGCACTGATGGTTGCCTCATGCTGAAACGAAAGTTCAAAAAGTTTTCATAAATGCACAGCTTTGGATATGGTGCTACTTGGGTAGGATATCATCCAAGTAGGTTCACACTACCTCTAAACCTTGGAAGAAGTAATCTATAAATCGCTGGAATGTTTGTGCAGCATCGCGAAGAACAAATAGCATGCGGTGAAACTCGACTAGGCTACACTGTGGGATTAAGTGTCTTTGAGAGGTCACTCTGGTTAATGCACAACTGAAAGTATGCGCGAACTAAATCTGTGTGACTGAAAATTATACAACAGCTTAAGCTTGTCCTGTCCTCTTCGATATGTGGAATTGGATAGCGATCGGGCATGATGCTATTGTTTAATGACGGATAATCGCCACAGGACCGACAGTTGTCAGCTAACGTCTCTCTACCACGTGTGGTGGAGAAGTCCTCAAGGTCATTGTGAAGTTCTACCAGGAGCGGCTCGAAATGTGTAAGTATGATTGCTTATGTTATAATTCAATTACTGACTTACCCGTGACATAGTCTTCATCTGTTAATTGTTATTGGTTTCAGTAACACCTGTGAACGTAAGTAAAATAGAACCCAGTAGCCGCCACGAAGATCCAGTAACCAGTAATGAACCTTATCGTCCACGACCATGATCCATCATTGCAATATATACCACATAACATAGCTTGAACATTCTTTCAAACTTCATCTCCTATCATCAAATTACACAGGTCATCTCTATCTTTATGCTTTTCCCGATCCATGTTTGTAGTACTGCCATTATTATGGTATGTATTAAAATTTGACAGGAAGCATTGGCCTAAAGGCGTAAACAGCTGTTCTACACCACAGTGAGGCTGGTAGATATTGTTGCGGGTAGTGACGAATGGATCTTAGACACTCATTTGAGTGCGAGCCGTTGCTACACCCGAATACTGCGACGGTTTTGTCGGGGTTTTAGGGTCCTAAGTTTTGACTTGCCCGTTTCAGGTGGGAATTCGGAAAACCTCGATTTGGTGAATCAATCTGAGCGTGGATAATTCTGTTGTTTAGCCAACGGTGACCAATTTATTTCGACTTCTCGACTGGTATATGCGTAGGTATGCATATATATATATATATATATATATATATATATATATATATATATATATAAAGTTTGATATTGTGAATTAATACTACTTTTAGATATTGTATTATATTAGGTATATTATTATATATCATACGACAGTACGTACATATATATGTATGTAAATATATGTACGCACTCACATTTATACATATGGTATGCGCCTTCACTAGCGCACATCGTACATGCAGGAAGTCCGCAGCAATTTGCTTGGAAAACTAAGTGCATGGATCACATATCCCATCACCAAAAAGGGTTTTCAGGTTAAGTGTCCAGCATATGGCCAACTGCAGACTCCAGAACCGTTTTCGGATTAAAAATGACTACTTATTGGCTCGTTTTGCCGCTGTAAACATACCACCGCACTATGTTTATCAAATTTTCACGGTTTCACATCGTGCACTATCAATATCGTCACTATCAGTTACCCTTAATACTACCGGTGAAATTAACTACTCTTTTTACGTACGAAACAGTCAGTGCATGTCAGTTACATCCAGCTATCAGCAGCCATCCCAGGCTCAGAGTGATCGCTCATATAAATACTCAATAATCTTCTTCAAAATATCTTCATTATCTTTCTTCCCTGAGCTTTAAGCCTGAGTACTCAGTAGTCAGAACCGAAAACATGTCCTTTCCCATGATAAGACTCGCGGCTACTATGAAGATATTCTATCATTGGCACGTTTATTGTCGCTGTCCACTTCCGCTACACAATCACCAAACAAAGGACTCCTCTAAAATATCTTTCCGTTGTCTTCCAGCAGTCAGTGAAGCGATTGGTGATTATCCGCTCCCTCCATCAGTTCAACTGTTCCATCTCACAGCGCTCTTCCACTGAATTATCCTGACCTTGCAGATCACCATGTCTTCTCTGTGCTTGCACATCTCAGATACTTTTGTCCTACTGCTCCACCACTATGTCATTATCACAAGAAATATACCAATCGAAATGATCATCGGTCTATCAAGATTATCTTACATCTACCCTATCACCACTTTTGTATGTTATTCACCTCTGTAACCGCCGTAGTTACGAATCCCAGATCAATTTTTCATCCACCTGCAGTTTTCTTGCCAATAAATCATGATCCTTCTGTTATATAGCGAACTGCAATAGTCGTAATGAACTGAGCTGATAGTCCGTATCGAAACTGCCCCCCACCCAGAACTACGCGAACGGAAGTAGCAAGGAGACCAAAGCCGAGAGATAGCACGTTAACTGTATTGCAGAATGGGTTCGTATAAATATGTTTAGTTATAGAATATAACTGGTACACTCAAAATGACCAATCACAGGGAGCTTTTGTCGGGATTGTCCGCGGCGATCCTCATTGGTTGGAGCTCATCCGTGTACGTGGCTACGAAGCTGTACCTGGCCGTATCACTTGTGATAGCTGCTGAAACACCACATGAACCCCTTGTAGCACCCAGCGTGTTCGTAGCATCGGTTTTCGATCGGTTTTCGGTCGGTTTGTTTAGTAGCCATTTTGCCTGGACCAACAATGAATTGATAAGAAGAAAATCGACGACCGAACTAATGTGCAATGCTTGGTTAGCGTTCTGTTTAAATGTATTGGTTTAATTTATCTAAATGTCCTGAAAAAGTCTGCATAGAGCACTCTATTTCATTCCCTTGAAATGGGTAAAATAAGAACATTTATTAGGAAAATCATAAATTAGGGGATAGAAATGGGCATCGTAATATGTAATATGGGTTAGTGAAAAAAATTAGCGAAGCATATAAGGTGTTTCAAACGACTGGTAAAAACCGCTCAGAAATCGGCCAAAAACCGCTCCGATACCGACTGGTTTTCGGCCGGATTTGGCCGGTTTTCGAGTGGTTTCTGACCCGTTTCCTGGACGGTTTCTGAACGGTTTCCGAGCGGTTTGTGCCAGTCGTTGGAACTACGTGATAAGCTTCATTAATTTCTCTCACTTTTCCCAAATTACATAGTATGAAGCTCATTTCTATTTCCCAATTTATGATTTTCCGATTAATTGTCCTTATTTTCCCCATTTAGAGGAAATAGAATATAGCGATCTATACCGAGGTTTTCAGGACATTCAGATGAATTAAACCAATATATTTTAATAAAACGTCATCTAAGCGTTGCGCTTTACCTTGGTCGTCAATTTCCTTCGTATAAATTCAATGCTGATCCGAGTGAAACGGCTACTTAACACACCGACCCAAAACCGACCGAAAACTGATCGGAGTAATGGTAAAAACCGATGGGAAACCGGCCAAAAATGGCTGGAAACCGATCGGTTTCGAAGCGGTTTTGTACAATTCTCTGGATGTTCATCTGTTTTCCTTAGGTAATTTTCTAAAAATCCCTGGCACCTCTCTCTCCTCTCCGGATGTGTCGTTCGGATGCTATATAACCGATTCTGTCAGTATGCAGCCACCAAATTTTAGCGCTGTCTTCATCGACTGATTTCTTTTATGGTACATCTGACGTTCCATTTCCGCTCTTTGTCTCAGACTACTTGGTCTTGCGGCTTCGTTCCTCTGTTGGGATCGTACGACTCATCTATCAAAACGATCACTTATCGATGTTTACTTACATTTCATCTATTCTATCATAACTATTTAATTCTACCCGCCTCTGGAATCGCGGAATTTACGCAGCCCAAATCTAATTATCACGGCATTCCTATTTCTGTGTTGACACTTCACGACTCGTCCATTAGAATGTAAGTAATTCCTCAAAGGCTTACCTGTTTTTCTTCGGCTTTCCCTTCATCATCAGTGTGACAATCTCTTGCCCTACCAGATGGTTTATTTGTTTTCTATATGACTAAATTCTTCGGCATCTTGCCATATACTTTACCGCTTTTTTCGTCGACTGGTTCAATAAATTCTGTTTCTGATGTTCTGCTCCTTTTAGACGTCCAGTTTTCTATCCACCTCCGTCCCCTTAGATTCAGTGAGAAAGCTCCTCTGGCGTCGGACCATTTCGATTTATTATACAAACCAAAGCAGTTTAAGTAGGATAGAAAGTGAACGCAGCACAACTCATGGTACGAAGCACACTGGTCCGGAAAACCTTTATCATCCGGGTCTTTCGACCGGCTCTTTCGTTTACGCCCTCGATTGACTGACTCAGTTCCGGCCGGTTAAAATACCTGTTAGCAGTTAGTTTGCAAGGTTGATTAGACCTTACTTCGCGGTTTCCTTAGTAAACGCGTGCTTCGGTCCTTTGTATTGCGTGGACCACCTGCACCTTACTCTAATGTGCGGCACTGCACGAATATGTTAACCGGGACAGTATTCTCCACGACCCGTGAGAACGAGAAGGAGAGATAGTGGTTAGCGTGTATTTGGGAGCATGCGTGAGAGCGTGCGCAAGTGCAACGGTCAAATGGCAACCGCGCTTGGCAGTCAGCGTTCAGTTAAACAATAAACGTGGTAAAAGTATGAAAGATGGCCACCACCACAGGGGCCTCTTCCTAGAAGTCCGACGGAGTTGGGCTTCGATGGTGATGGTGTAGTGACCTCGATCGTTTTGAGAAAATGACTATTTTCCGGACACCATTTTATATCTATTTTCTCCACGATCTTTTCTGACGTTCGACATTGACCTCAGTGTTCTCCGGTCGAACTGACTTTTCCGAGGTTTCCGTCGACCTCGTTTCAAATCACTTTCACTTTCGGTCGTTGGCTCGCGGTTCGCTTTCTGCACGGCCGTCGCGTTTCGTTTTCCGTTCAGTGTATCTCTCGTATCGGTACTGTTTCGATGCCACGATATACAGAATACACCTCGCATCTGTAAACCGACTTGCGTCTTCTCTATTCGTCCGATAGAGGGGATAACGTTGTTATTTCGCTGCTAGACCCAATAGAAGGCATGTTGACCAGCCGCTCTCGAACGTCTTCTATAATGGTAGGCCGGAATTATTGGTTGTCCTGGAACTCCTCGTAGCTTGCCCGTTATGTTGTTGGTGACGTCGAACTACTGCTGATGAGTTTAATGGTGCCTGCACTCTCGAGGTCCGATGTACGTCGGCCCTACTGTGTTTTGGCGCCCACGGGTCTCATACGCATGCGAGCCGGAAGATGCCGCATCAGGTCCATCCAAAAGGGCGTCCAGTTGTCGTCTCCAGTACCAAGCTGACGGATCGTCCCGTTGTCCAGTGAGTGGTTGGCTCCTTGAACGTGCACGGGAGTCAGCGAGGCTACGGATGAAGCCAATGTGACTGTGTAGATCCGTCTGAGAGAGGGCAAGGTAAACTGGAACAAAATAGCGCCTGAGGGCGCCGGCGGATGTTGGACCGTAATAACAATACACGAACGATATTCGGTGTTGTTGTGGTCGCTAGGAGACCAGAAGAAAAAGAAATCATAACTACCGATTGTAGTTTCTCGGGCCTGTTGGTCGGTAAATCCATGGTGAACTTCCCAACTTATTGCTTACAGTCGGTTGAAAAAATCGTCACGACATCGGCGAAGCGGACGGGATTTCGTAGTTGGCGACCGCGACGGCTACTTCGCGTTGCGGGTGCGGTTGGAGAATCTGACGGACTAGCTGCCGAGTCCTCACCAGGCGTAATTGTGGGTGGTTCGAGTAATAACTCGCTCGATGCAGGTGACTGAGCGGCTTGAATAGGTGTAAGTTGGCCGAGCGGCTTGCACTCCATGACGGCAGGCTTGAGACGGTCGATGGATGCGGTGTCGTGTCGTCCGCTGATATCTATGACAAATGTTTTTGCCCTACGTTTTATCCCCCGAAACGGGCCAGTGTATGGCGCTTGTAGTGGTGATCGAACGCCATCGACGCGAAGGAATACGTGAGTAGCGGTTCCTAACGCAGTTGGGACATAACTTGTAGACTGTTGTTCACGCGGCGGACTGGCCTTGAGCACTCGCATGTGCTGCGTAAGGCGCTGAGCATAGTCACCGTAGTCGAAAGTCACGGTTGGTGAGGGGGCTACCAACTCCCCAGGCAGACGAAGTGTACAGCCATATACTAGTACGGCCGGTGTTGTGTGTAATTCCTCCTTGACGGTACTACGCAGGCTTAAGAGTGCTAATGGTAGTGTTTCACTCCAAAGTGGGTTACCGTTTGCTCGAAGGATGGCTTTTAATTGCCGGTGGAAACGCTCAACCATACCATTGGCCTGAGGGTGGTAAGCTGTCGTCTCAACGTGTTGGCAATCGAGCGTAGTGAGTAGGCTGCCAAAAGCGCCGTCAAAGTGTGGGCCACGATCGGTGGTCACTTCTTCCGGGCAACCGAAATGATGAACCCAACCGGTCAGAAAAGCTTTCGCGGCCTCTTCCAACGTGGGACGAGGGATAGGAATGGCCTGCGGCCAGCGAGCAAAACGATCCACGCATGTGAGCATGTAAAACCACCCAAGCGAAGGCGAAAGTGGTCCTACGGGGTCGGTGTGCACATGATGAAAACGTGTTCCAGGTTCTGAGAACCTGGCTAACGCCGCCTTAGTGTGCCTATGGGTCTTGACACGTTGACACTACAGGCAAGCACGAACCCCGTTGACGGACATCTCGTTTGACATTGTGCCAAACAAAACGCTCAATTATCAGTTTCACCGAGGCCGTCACATCCGGGTGAGCCAGATTGTGGAGTATCAGGAAAGTAGGATCACGGTGGGCAGCATGAACCACCGGCCTAGGGCGACCTTGCGACACATCGCACACGATGGTATTCTGGGAAGTTGGGATAGGTTCTGTAGTTAAGCTCAAAGAACCATTTTGTCGAAGTTGTTCGATGTCAGGGTCCATAGTTTGGGCCTGTGCCATTGCTTCCAAGTCGATGTTAGGCGTCGGTGAGAGACTTAGTTCATGTAAGCGCAATAAGGCGTCGGCGACGGGATGAAATACCCCAGAGACTGTGAGATAAAGTGTAAGTGGCGAATCTCGCGTGGTGAGTATCTATCGGAAGCTGACTTTAGTGCTTAAACCAAAGGCTTGTAGTCTGTAAACACCGTGAACGAATGACCTCCGAGCGCGCGTCGAAAATGACGGATTCCCAAGTAGATGGCTAATAACTCCCTACCAAATGTGCTGTACCTAGATTCGGCGGACTACAGGCGCTTGGAGAAGAATGCTAAAGGTTGCCAAGAATCGTCTACGAACTGTTGCAATACTGCTACAACCGCTGTGTCCGAGGCATCCGTCACTACCGAAATAGGAGCCAGAGGGTCGGGGTGGGTAAGGGATGTTGTGTTGGAGACCACATCATTGATCAAGGCAAATGCGACTTGTGCCTTTTCGGGAAACACGAACTTCCGCTTACCTCCGAGCAAACAGGTCGGTGAGGGGTTGCATCATTTCCGCACAGTGAGGAATGAATCGGTGGCAGAAATTCACCGGGCCGGAAAACTGACGCAACTGGCGAAAAGATCGGGGTTCAAGGTAGTCGCGAATGGCGGAAACGTTATCCGGTAGAGGGCGGATACCGGGAGATGAAATGGAAAGTTTTATGAAGGTGATATCAGCCCGGCCTAATTCGCATTTCGCGATATTGATCGTAACGCCGTGCTGGCTAAAGCGTTCGAAAAGTGCTCGTAAGTGTGCGGCGTGCTTTTGCTCTGAAGAACTAGCCACCAAAATATCATCCGGATATACGTAGACATTTTCCAAACCACGAGTTGCCTCGTACATGAACCGTTGAAAGGTCTGGGCTGCATTGCTAAGTCCAAACGACATTCGCAGAAACTCAAACAGCCCGAAAGGCTTAGTGACGGTAGTTTTATGGATATCAGCCTCTGCTACCGGGATCTGGTTGTACGAGCGGACTGAATCGATAAGGCTGAAGACGGAGCAAGGTGATAAAGACGGAGTAAGGTCCTGTATATGGGGAATCGGCTATCAGTCAGGGAAGGTGACTTTGTTAAGTGTTATGTAATCACCATGGGGTCGCCAGTCGACGCCAGACTTAGGGACCATATGAAGAGGGGAAGCCAAAGGGCTACTAGAAGGGCGTATTATACCCAGTTCTAGCATGTGTTCGAGTTCAGCCTGTGCAACACGAAGCTTGTCTGGTGCTAACCGACGCGGCCTACTGAACACTGAGGGTCCCTTAGTATCGATATAGTGAGTGACGTTGGTGGTCACTGCTGAGAGAGGCCCGGCCTGCCGAAACATGGCCGGGCAGGCGGCGATGGTTCGCCATAAGGCTGGTGTGCCAGTAAATGAACGTAAAATGGCGTGACGTGATTCACTCGCAAATTATAAACCGCAACAGCGAGAGTGGTCTGACGATCTGCCACTCTGCGGCGCCGTGCATCAACTAACAAGTCAAAGTGTCGCAAGAAGTCAATGCCTAGAATTGGGTACGGGACGTCGGTGATGATGAATACCCAAGGAAGACTACGCTTTAAACCTAAGTTTAGGGTGAGCAACCGCTGGCCAAACGTTGGGATGGCCGTGCCATTGGCAGCTCGTAGTGTTTGGGCCTGCGGTGTGCTATTGTCGCCTTTCGCTCGGGGGAGAACGCTCACTTCGGCACCGGTATCTACAAGAAATAGATTATTTGAAATGATGTCTTTTACGTTCAAAAGACGACTGTTGGTCTGATACCCGGCTTCGTGGGTCGCCGCCACGGGCCTGGGGGTCAGTTTACCTGATGAGCACCGGGAAACGTACACCCTGACTTGCATCGTTTGGCTCTTTCACCAAAGCGACTGTGATATTTACATTACCCTTCTCTTGAGGAGCCGAAACGTCGCCGCAATGACGGACTACGGAGCCTAGGTGAGCGTGCTCGATGCCGCTCCTGTGACCCACTTCTTCATATTGCTAGGCGCTGTTGGCTCGCGTCAATTCTAGACAAAACTGACGCGAGGTCCTTAGATGTTGGCAAGGCAGGCACCGTTGTGACGGAGGACCTGGTTGCTCCAGCTACAGCTAGATTGTATTGTGACATAATGTCATCAGCTATCACTGCGATTTCCTCCAGCGAACACTTGCGCCTGGCACTAAGTAAAACTGGAATGTTGTGCGGCAAACTCTGCAGCCAAAATTCCCTTAAGAGCGGGTCCTCGCCTACCGTCGGTCCTCTCGAGCGCTGCATCTCACGCAGCAGTTCGGAGGGCTTCCTACTTCCAAGCTCAACTTTTTGAAGTTGTTGCATACTTTGGTCCTGCGTTGGGGTCGTGCGGTCATTGACGGCCTCCTTCAAAGCCTCATAGCTTCGGGAAGAGATTATTACGTCCCTTACTTGCATTGTAACCTCCGGCGGGAGGCGGCCTGCTACTCACCTGAAACGGCTGGCGTCACTGGTTATACGGCAGTTTTCGTATTCTAACTCGACCAGTGTGAACCAGAGTTCTGGATCAGCAGGTGTGAATGCCGGTACGTGCAGCGTGATCGCTCCAACGGTGGGGTCTCAGCAGGGTCTCCGCTCAGCAGACATAGCGATTACTTTATCGAATACAGACGGGAAGAGAAACCAAAGACCAATGGGGCACTATAGTATTCGCGAAAAAAATTACGACGGACTAGACACCAAAAATATGTATGGACAAAAAAGTTGTTTGGTAAACCGACCAAAAACAAACCAACAGATAGGGAAGCAATAAAACACAAAAACGTACGCAGACGGGACCTTGAAAGGTAGAAAACAAGGAAACTCACGTGGCCTGCGGATCACGTCGGGCCCACCAATCGTAAGGTTGATTAGACGTTACTTCGCGGTTTCCTTAGTAAACGCGTGCTTCGGTCCTTTGTATTGCGTGGACCACCTGCACCTTACTCTAATGTGCGGCACTGCACGAATATGTTAACCGGGACAGTATTCTCCACGACCCGTGAGAACGAGAAGGAGAGATAGTGGTTAGCGTGTATTTGGGAGCGTGCGTGAGAGCGTGCGCAAGTGCAACGGTCAAATGGCAACCGCGCTTGGCAGTCAGCGTTCAGTTAAACAATAAACGTGGTAAAAGTATGAAAGATGGCCCACGCTACGAGTTGACTAATTTCCCTCCATTCGGTTAGGGCAACCCTCGGCCGCTGCTTGGTTGCTCCAGCTTGGTTCGGTGAGAGCAACCACTGGTTGTTGACTGGATGATTTCACTCCGTTTGGCGACGACCTGATTGGGACATCAGTTTGGAACAGACAATGACGTGCGGTCCGCCGGCGGAACCAGGCCGTTTATCGACGCGTCAGCCGATATCCCCATAAAGTACCCCTCATAATTTGCAAGGTGGTAGTGGCACTTTATATTTCCTTTTAGCAACTTCTCTTTTTATATATAAATATATCTTTGGGTTATATTTAACTTTCCGGTCCATTTTGCGTATATATTTGATCTTTCCAGCCAACGTTATTCCGCATTGTATGACTTTATCGCCTGACCTTAACTTTGACAGGTCCTATTTTAATTTTGTCCATTTATACTTCCTCACATACCCTTTCGTACTCAAGCATCTGCTCTACCCTCCTCAAAACTACTCATGCCATCACTTTTGTCATTGGATCATACCCCAAGGAGCACAATGCTTCACTTTTTTGGCTAACTTTGGGATAAAGTGGCTCCTGACATGTGTCTTGAAGTCACGCACAGAAGTTCATGAAATTATATAAGGAATATAATAATAAGAGTACAACTGTATTTATTACCACACTTCTGCGTTGCAAAAAGAGCACAATTTGTTTTACTGAATACCCTTGTTCCTAGGCGGCGACTCACATTTTATCTTCACTCTCCACTGTTGGGATGTTCGTTTTGGGTCTTCTATAGAGGAAAATGATTCGCCATTCGTAGAGATAACTTAAAGAGCATTTTTACGGTTTATTTCGACTCCGATATATTTTTATCCCTCCATATATATAATTACACCCAATAATATATATATATATATATATTCTTGTAAACACACACACGTGTAGGTGTGTACATGCATATATACTCTTGAAAATTGAAGTAGTCATTTTGTAGTGTTGTTTTCTTTGGAGTTCATGCAGTACTGAGTACTAATCGCTATGTAATGTTGGTCATTATAATCCAGACTATGAGACCCAGAATATACTGTTATGCCCGAAGAGAAGGGGTGGCAGAGTTCTTGGAGGCTCGGGGAAATCTCCGGGGAAAGTGCTTCATTTTGCCGAAGCAAAATATCGGAGGGCGCAATCCCTCAGCTTCTACGATCGCTTTCGTCGGGGAAGTCAACGAGTAAAGACCGTGGAGTGCCAACCGCATGTATTCTCACAGGGCCTGAGTACAGAGACCGCAAGCTGGTGTGTGCCAAGGAAGTGTGGCGGACGTAGCGCCTGCGGTTGCCGCGTGAGCGAAAAGTACAGTTAAACAGGTGATAGATAGAGTGTGATCGGCTGATCACTATAGACACTGGGAGCTCCGACTTTAGTGGCCTCGATCAGAGTCAATAGATATGCTAGGAAAAACTGAATATTGCTAAGTATTTGTTTGGCCTAAATTCACAGTAGAAAGTTACTCCTGGTGTCTATACTGTTGAAGTAGAGCCAAATGAGTTTAGCCAACAGCAGATTTGGGGTCTATGGATCTTTCAAGCAGCACTCTACTAACCACAAGCACATCGAAGTCGATCATCCACGCAGGTTAGCATATTCGTATTATTCCATTTTTTCAGCTGCTCTAGAAATACAGCTTAGAAGAACGGTGTGTACCGCTGGTTTAGGAGTGCGTAACGAAAAGTCGTTCTAAACGGGCTCGTTAACGCTATCAGCGGCAGGTCAATGAAGTTAGTTGTTTTTGACTGAACACCAGAAGCTGTTTGCCCCATCCCAAGGTTTGCAGAATAACCTGTGTTAGTCGTTGAAAGCCATAGTGTTCGTTTAACAAAGTCGTTAATCAAGGCGATGCCTATTGAGAATGCAAGTGCGTGAGTTATCGTTTTCTTAGAGAGCAATCTCAAGTTAATTTTTCTGTTGAGGGTTTTTCGTTCGTACACCTTTTGAGCCATTCCGAAGCTTAGTAACAATTTATCATAAATCACAACTCTAGATGTTCTTCAGATTCAGTTCGGAGTTTATTCGATATTTCCATATTTCATTGGTTACAGTTGTTTTGATCCATAAATTATCAGACGGCAAACCTTTTTATTGAAAACAGTTTTGAGTC
Organism: Fasciola hepatica; assembly: GCA_948099385.1. Taxonomy (NCBI): domain Eukaryota; kingdom Metazoa; phylum Platyhelminthes; class Trematoda; order Plagiorchiida; family Fasciolidae; genus Fasciola; species Fasciola hepatica. The sequence continues at coordinate 23,842,286 of CANUEZ040000024.1, read as the reverse complement.
AGACCTTTTTTGAAACCTGCAAGCGCGAACGATTTTTGTCCAACATCTCTTTAGGTGCTCCTGTCTCACCTTAGTGCATGATATTGCAGATCCGGTTAACATGTAACACAGGAATGATGAAAAACTCTCAAAAGTTCTGAAAGAAACAGTCCTCGAATGGCAAGTTTTACAAGTTTTCAGTATGCCATTTTCTATGGTGAACTTAGTGGTTTTTACAAGCTGTTCTTCTGGTCAGTGATTATTTGGTGGTTCTAGTCGAAACAGTGGAAATTGGCAAGTAAAGTAAGAAGTGGGCAGTTGGAAAGGATTAAGAAAAGAAAAAAACCTTTTTCAGCAATCTTTTTGAACGTTGGACGTAGCTGAACGCTCTCCGAATTGGGCGCCGGTAGCGCTGCCCTACGTTTTCATTGACGTGACCCAAAGTTAGCCCAAACTGGCCCAACGAGCGCCCAACGGGGAACCCATTGGGTGTGTTACTTGGGGCACTGAAGCTTGAGTCGGGCTCCTTTGAAGCAAACAATAGTTAATAACACTTGAAAGTGGTCTAATGATGCAGAAGTCCAGCGTCTGCTGAAATTCGGCCATGGGTATTTGGGTTAGTTGGGTGATAAGAGCCCAGAGCAGCAATAAGCCGGTGGGCCAACTGCTACCTCCTGGCGCAGTACTTTGGTCTACACTTTTACCGGCTCTTTGTTAGAAGAGTTCAGAAAAAGCAGGAAATCCTGGTCGCTGTCTGTGGCGATAGGAGCGCGGAGGACTGGATTGATTACCGATGTGTCTCCAGTTTGGGCTTTGCCATACTATCTTCAAGAAGAAAAACGGAAAATTCAACCATGAGTTTGAAATGTCGAAAAAGTCGGTCCTAATGATCGAGTGGGGAAGGTCGACGATAATAAATATCCATTTAAGACTGCCAAGTAAACGGAGGTTTAATGTGAAATAACGCTTACAGTAAGTCTTATTAGATGCGACCAATTCGACGTCAGACTGACTGAATCGGTCTGTGGGGTAAGCCTGAATAGCGCTGACCTTTGAGCCGGTGTCTACTGAGGATGACGTTTCCAATCTGTCATGAAAATAGACACTTTAGGAGGGAAGGCCTATAGGAGAGGTTCGAGAGCGGCTGGTCAACATGCCTTCTATTGGGTCTAGCAGCGAAATAACAACGTTATCCCCTCTATCGGACGAATAGAGAAGACGTAAGTCGGTTTACAGATGCGAGGTGTATTCTGTATATCGTGGCATCGAAACAGTACCGATACGAGAGATACACTGAACGGAAAACGAAACGCGACGGCAGTGCAGAAAGCAAACCGCGAGCGCGTACAATCGGCGAGCGACCGAAAGCGAAAGTGATTCAAAACGAGGTCGACGAAAACCTCGGAAAAGGCAGTCCAGTAAAACGTACGCAGCCGGACAACACTATGAGGTCGTTCTCAAACGTCGGAAAAGATCGTAGAGAAAGTAGATCCAAAATGGTGTCCAGAAAATGGTCATTTTCTCAGAACGATCGAAGTCACTACAGCAGCCCCTTGCTAGAAAGCGCAGAAGGCTTTCAAAAAATATCGAGGAGGAGAAGGCATAAAAACGATATTCGTGCTCCTGAATACGTGCAAAATACGTGAATGTAGCTGTGCTGTAGGATGCTGACGGGCAGAATCCGTGGTATGCAGGAACCGTAGGATGATAGTCGAGCGTAAACCAGATTGGTTGCCAATGACATCGGTTGCGTGAATCGTAGTCCAGGTCTGCCATACCAATAAAGTCCAGCGTCGGGTCACCTTTAACCAATACGATATCCGGAAGCCAAATCGGAAAGCTCGTCAATGGCAAGGAACAACGGCGACAGGGACGATCCAGAATGCAAACTTTGATGCAAAAATTCTCCAGATTTCGTGGGACCAGAGAAGTGTACCATATGGCGAGGTTCCATGAAACGAAAATAAACGGAAAACTGGTGTAGCAGCCGCAATGGACTTGAGTGGAACACAGTAATAAATAGTGGGTTATGTTAAATCGAGTCGAAACAATAAACACGAAAGTTATTGCTGCTAAGTGCAAAGACCAAGATCGTGTTTGACCTAGTCGCAAAAACGTGCTGGGCAAACGATCTTCCGACCGGAACGTGAGACAGGAGCCTCATTCGAAGTTGTAGCAGGCAACTCTAACTGCAGACATTGGCGTGACACGGAAGTGTCGTCAACAGGTAATGCAGGGTTAACATCGAATCTCATGTCAGTGGGCGACAAGCTGTCGTCAACGTACGCGGCTTTGAGACGATCGACGTTAACAGTATCGACGCGACCGTGTCGATCAACATTAAAGGGCTTATCGTGACAAGAAATCACGCGAAATGGGGCTTCGTAAGGCTGCTGTAACGGTTTCCGCACCGAATCAACACCAATGAATACATGCGAACAAGTTTCGAGTTCGGTCGGAACAAAAACCTGTCGTCGCTGCATTCGAGTCTGTGCCGGAGCGAGATTTTGCATGTACGTAAACAAACAGTGAACGTAATTCTGTACGGCAAGTGAGTCTGTACTTCGTGGCGTAAAGAATTCCCCAGGCAGTTGTAATGTCGTGCCGTAGACAAGTTCTGGGCGGAACATTGGATATCTGCCTCATGCAAGTCCTGATACAAAGCAGGACTAGCGGTAACGTTTCGCACCAGTTGGGGCCCTCGTGTGCTTTAAGGGCCGCTGTGAGTTGGCGACGAAAACGTTCGACCAAAATATTCGATGCCGGATGGTACGCGGTCGTGCGAATGCGTTCCGTACCCAGCATGTGAGTTAATGAAGAGAATAGATGGGACTCAAATTGTTGCCCTCTATTGGTAGTGATTGTGGAAGGACAACCATATACAGCTAGCCATCGTTCTATCAGATGTCGAGCCACCAATTCGGCCGTGACGATAGAGATGGGACTAGCCTCGGACCACCTCGTAAATCTATCGATGCTTGTTAGTAAATAGGTATACCCGTGTGATGGGGTCAATGGGCCCGTAATGTCTACGTGGATGTGATCGAAGCGAGCATCAGGCATAGCAAAGAGCACCGGCTACGTGCCTATGCACTTCCGATCATTGACACTGTAGACACTGTTTTGCCCACATACGAACATCTTTATTCATGGACGGCCAGACGTATCGTGCAGCTACTAATTGGAGACTGGCTGCGATGCCTGGGTATGAGAATCCATGTAGGGCATTGAACACGAGACGTCGATATATAGAGGGTACAGCTGGTCGAGGTAGGCCAGTAGACATGTCGCAGAATATAGTCCCAGCACTGTTGGCCAGAGGCACGGACTGATACTGTAGCGACGACGACTGAGCGGCTTCCATACATGAGGAGTCCTGTGCCTGTGCTGCAGCCATGGCAGGGATGTCTAAAACCAGAGTTATTAACATTAGGCGAAATACGCGACAAAGCATCTGCAACGCAGTTCGACTCACCTTTAACGGGTCGTAGATCAGTCGTGAACTGATAAAAATATAATCTAAATGTCTGACTTCTCGTGGAGAGTAACGATCAGGCTTAGTATGCACTGCATACGTCAAAGGTTTATGGTCTGTATAGAGGATGAAATATAGACCCTCAACTGCATGGCAGGAATGTTTGATGGCATTATATCCAGCCAACAGTTTGAGACCAAAAGCACTATATATCGTTTCCGTGGGACTGAGGCGTCGAAAGAAAAACTCTAATGGCCGCCAGATACCAGAAACTGACTTTGCAGGACCGCTCTGATGGCAAAGTCGGATGCATCCACTGCTATGCTTAGCGTGGCGGACGAAACTGGGCACATTAGGAGAGTGGTCTGAGCTAATGTCGCTTTAATCTCCGAGAACGCTACTCGTGCGGCATCCGTAAGCGACAACTTACGTGGATTGCCACGAAGTAGGTCAGTTAATGGAAGCAAACTTTCAGCAGCATGAGGTGTGAAACGACGATAAAAGTTAGCTGACCCCAAAAATGTCTTAAGCTCCTTGATTGAGGTCGGCTTGGCGTAATCTAGAATAGAGCGCACTTTATCCTCGCAAGGCTTAATACCCTCTCGAGTGATCTTGTGGCCGAGGAGCACAAGTTCCGGCTTGCCTAGTTTACATTTATCAAGACTGACTACTATTCGATGTTCAGACAAAAGTTGAAATAGTAGCGGCAGATGTTGGAAATGTTCATCTACGCTCAACAATGCGATTAGCAAGTCATTGATACAGACGTGAACAAATTCCAACTCTCGCATCATGCTATCGATAAACCTCTGGAATATCTGAGCAGCATTTCGCAAATCAAAAGGCGTATGTAGGAACTCAAACAAACCAAAAGGAGTCGTGAAAGTGGCTTTCTCGACATCTTCAGCAGTGACTGGGATCTAGTGATAGGCTCATACCAAATCGATCTTAGAAAATACAGTCGTACCGGGAGGTGATGCCGTGATGTCAAATGGCTACCGTAACGAGTAACCAAGTTTAGTGCGCGATAGTCGCCACATGGTCGCCAGCTTATGCCATCTTTCTTAGGAACCATGTGTAGAGGTGAGGCCCATTGACTGTGAGAAGGACGAACAATACCTTCAGAAAGTCAAGTGTCAAACTCACGTTTGGCGAAAGCCAATTTGTCCGGTGCCAGTCGGCGAGGTCGTGCCTTGGCTGGTGGTCCGTTAGTGACTATGTGGTGTGCCACACGATCGGTCGCTGTCTCTATCTCTTCAAATGGTTCAGTCAATATGGGGAAATTAATAAATAAAGACTGAAAATCGTGTGGAATGTTAGAAAACAATCCTGTGATTCTGTGTTCATCCGTTTGATCTGCGAAGCTCGTAAATTTATTGTCCGACGAAGGATCGGAACGCTGCAGCCTACGTGGACCAACAAGTAATTCATAGTGCTGCAGAAGATTGATTCCCAGTATGCCTGTGGGAATATCCGCAAGAATGAATGCCCACAGACACCGTCGTCGTAGTCCCAGGTTGGCTGCAAGCTGTCTTGTGCCGTGGAAAGCAATGGAAGAACCGTTCGCCGCTGACAGCCGAAGCAAAGAAGCTCGTGGCTTGTCTTTACCGACCGGCGAGACAGAAACTTGGGCCCTAGCATGGACTAGAAACCTAGCGTTAATGCACGAATCATGCACGTAAAATAAACGGCCAACCTGAGACCGATTGCCGGCGAGTATGGCCGCTTTTACTCGCCGGCAGGAGCGTTTCCCGCCGTGTACGAACACGGCTGTCTGCACCTACTGGCGGCTGGTCCAAAAACGCGGTGGAACCAACAAAAACCGCTGGTAAGATGATCTGGTTTGGACGAGACAGGTGAGACGGATTCACGGCGGACTTGGGCAGTAGAGGGCGCCCGTCCTTGCCGTTGCTTACTTGGGCTACTGCGAGGGGTCGGTATTTCAACTCTCTCCTTGAAGGACGGTTGGCGCTGGATGGATCGAGAATGCCGAGGCCTCTCCGGTGACCCATCAAGATCAACACCCCGAGGATTGCGCGATGTCGTGGCAATGAGGGGATTAGCCCCACTGCCGACAAATGGGACAATCTTTCCAGCCACGGCGGCTGCTCGTTCCGAGGACAGGTCCTCGAGGAGAGCAGTTACGGTGGTCTGAACGCGAAAGGGTAAAGGGTCCAGTCCCTTAACTATCTCCGAATCCTTATCGACGGGCCCTGCCAGGGGCCGGAGGTGAGCTAGGTGGCGGCTGGGTTTTGTATCCCCTATGGGGTGCCGGGCAAGTAGCTGACGTAAGCTTTCCTCCCGAGAAGGAAGGAAATGTTGCAGTATGGCCTCCTTGGGCCGATCGTACGGCTGCTTCTGAGGAGGATGTAATACTGAATCCCTCACTGAGGCGATTACATCGCCCGGGATTGCCTCCAAGGCATAGGAAAATCGATAGAGCTAGCTGATAAGCCTACTTGCCCCAAATTGCAGCTCTAAGGCTGCAAACCAAACCTCAGGATCACGTGGGATAAACGCCACAGGCTTAAAAGCAACCGCAGACGAAGTGAGGTGTGTATCGAGATGCATCTTATCCTATGACACGGTTAAGTTGCGATAATATATCGTAAAGAATATACACCGTGCGACATAAAGAGGACGTGAAACAGCGAAAAATCACAGACTCACCGGGCTGGCGAATAATCCAGGAAGGTTCTGGAGGTTTCGGGCTCACCAATATAGAAGTTCTAGAGCGGCTGGTCAACATGCCTTCTATTGGGTCTAGCAGCGAAATAACAACGTTATCCCCTCTATCGGACGAATAGAGAAGACGTAAGTCGGTTTACAGATGCGAGGTGTATTCTGTATATCGTGGCATCGAAACAGTACCGATACGAGAGATACACTGAACGGAAAACGAAACGCGACGGCAGTGCAGAAAGCAAACCGCGAGCGCGTACAATCGGCGAGCGACCGAAAGCGAAAGTGATTCAAAACGAGGTCGACGAAAACCTCGGAAAAGGCAGTCCAGTAAAACGTACGCAGCCGGACAACACTATGAGGTCGTTCTCAAACGTCGGAAAAGATCGTAGAGAAAGTAGATCCAAAATGGTGTCCAGAAAATGGTCATTTTCTCAGAACGATCAAGGTCACTGAAGGCCCTACGCAGTTTCCATATGGACCGGTCGGCTTACGGGTTTCCCCGGTACTCAGGCTGATACGGCCAGGATTTGGTGCACCTGCTTTGTGGCGGCGGTATCAACATACGCCGACGTTTGTAGAGCCAAGCGGCTTTCAGTATTTGCTTCTGCTTCCCGGGCAAGAGCCAAAGTTTGATGGCTACACATGCAAAGCATTCATCCAATAGGGCAGCAATTCAATCTGCTTGGTAAGACGCTCCATGGCGTCAAAGTGATCTACGTGGAACATCTCCCAGACTGCGATCTTCTCTTTTTCAATTTCAGAACCACCCGGCCATCACGTTGCCTGGCTGTGCAGGCAGCTTATCTTTTTCTCTGCCCGTCTAAAACCGCATCAAAGGCTGGCTTCCGAGGATACGATCTAGCCACCGGGTTTCACCCACAAGAACTCCTGGTATTGCTGCATATGCCCCTCTGAGGCTTACCGAGGAATTCTCACTACAAAACCCTCCCGAAGTCGAAGCCACCGTGCGAGGACTCCTAATTAAATAGTGATCGGTCCAGATTCGGCGATGCTCGCCTCCTTCCCATGGTGAAACAGTGAACAAAACCGCAGCCAACCCTTGTCCAGAAAGCCCAACGCGGACACAGAAAAGCCACAAGAAACTCAACAAAATGATATATTCGCCGATTTACCGGCACAACGTGGTCAATTGCGAACATTTTCACCCTGGTCTTGCCTTATTTTGTTCTTCGTGGACAAGGCATTCCGATTGCTGATTATCCCTTCTTGGAACTTCATCCATTTTCCACCACGTGCGAACTGCCGACACCAGATGACACACAATAATTCCCATGGAAAGTGTTTCACCCTTTCTGGGGGTACTATTCCTTTTCATATCCGCAAATCTATGAAAGTTTGTATTCCTCTGCGAACCTTCATGAAAATCTTCCCTGCCTCCTTTGTATCAACGCCAATTACCCTTTTAAGTGAACATTAATATGCATTACCGATATTTTCTTGCATAACTCTTGTGAATACTGCATTTCCTGCGTCCTAAGACGACGTCCGTCTGAACATTCCTTCATCCGGCCGATTCATCACTATTGCCGTAGTTGACTCGAAATCAATTCGTATTCACCTTGTATTCTTTGGTCATTTTTATTCATTTAAACTCTCCTCAGCTTTATTCCACTGTAGCTGTGATGTCCGAATCTCTCTTTGAAACTTGTGAACTTTCCATCTCACTCAGTGATATTGTAAACTCCGATCATGATAACATGCGTGCTTCTCAACCGCGGTCCAGAAATATACCTTTATTATTATTAGTTATGTGTTGGACAGAGGGTGAGTGACTCGCTTTTAACCGATCAGTCACTCTGCTAATACAATGGACATCGATTTGTTCACTAAAACGGCCGAAGCAGCTTGTACATTATTGCAAAGCGCGAGCATCCAAAGCAGGCTTAACGTAGTGGCTTTCACCTTGAGGATGGAGACCTACTTCTGCATAAAAAGAAGCAATGGAATCGGCATTTAAGTATCATCAATAACAGGCTCCGTGCCGAACACTAGTAGCTCGAGAAGGTATTCCTCCGCCACACAGTCTTTTCACTGTTTCGTCCTGGAGTCAATCGTTTTAGTCCTCTTCAAGTTGGTTGTATACAATGCTTATAACTAATGAGACCAGGGTTGGCGGCAAGTGCCCTACCAGACTATTTAACTCAATTGATCGGATGATTATGCGGGACGTTTGAAAAAGTGCTTCTACTTGAGCCAGCCAAAGATGTGGGTTCGCGGGTAAGAATTGAGGAACCCTCATATGCGCTGAAAACGCTTTAGGCTGTCCTAAATCTCTTATCTCTTCAACGTCTAATAATGATGCCTCCTGCGAATAAACCATTTTCATCAAAAACATAAGCCACTAGTAGTGAGAATTCCAAAACGGCATAGGATTAATCAATGAGGCTATGAAATACATCTATCCAAAAAATGTTCCGTGAAGAAATGGAAAGAGGATAATAGAACGGATTGAAGTCAGCATTGAAATATTCTAAGGCAGAAACTCGGAAGCCACTCCTGCACTGAGCCTATCGTTTCAGCCTACGGAGCCAAAGAGTCAAATGGCTTGCGGAAACCACTGGTAACTACTGTTGGATGTCTCTGTTTATCTTCTTCAAGCAGTGAACTTTCTTGGTCACCTGCCAGCCAATCTTACTGACCATCTCAAACGTTGTTTCACTGTAACTTATCCACTACTTTTGATTGTGGTTGCTGTAGCTTGATGCCCTGTTTTTGATGCTGCCCCAAAATCCATTATGGTTCTTGGACCGTTTTAGCCAAAGATAATCACTACTGAGGTTCGTTATTTGTTGCTCTTTCTGTATTTTTTTTGTAAGCTGAACATTACCGTGCAGTGGACATTTTACTGATTTGCAACTTCACGACCGTTATTTACGTTCATCTATAGTGCTTGTGGGCACTCGTGCAGAACGAATTCCTCACTACAATTATAGCGTCATCGTACTGATTAATGAGCCCAATTAAATGAATTTCACCTTTAAGACTTGACCACGAGTAAATGCAACTTGGTTTTGTAATCCAGAATCAACGGCACCCAGTGTTCTGGCGCGAGACTTCCGAAGCCACGGGAAAAACACCATGAACATTGTGATTAAAGTCAGCTTCTGAAAAGGAATGCCGCTGTGCGAAGTTCATCTCCGATGAAGGAGGGTGGGTTCCATCCACCAATAAACTACTCGCCAGCATAAGCGATCGAAGTCAGCATCTTATACCTTCCGTTTCTTACCTTTGTTATCGTGCCATTTCCTTGTTGTCTGGCTTTATTTCCGCGGGAAGGATTTTTGCTTTCGTGGAAGTGTCGTTGTTAGTCAAGTGCGTAACAGAAGCAGTTCTAATGACCACCTAGAACTGAGTCCTAGGAGGAAAACAGACTGTATGAAGAGGAAAATTGATATGAACGAACAGGAGCTGTTGTTAGAAGTGGACAAGTTCAGATCGGGTAGGAAACGGATGGAGTTTGAGAGATGTTTTGTGCTTTCCTATTTCTCGTGATACCAGACCACTCATGTTTGGTAGCATCGATTTTCAGAAAACCATTTTGCCTTGGCGGGTGCTGTACGCGGGACGGAAATTTTGCGTACTATTTGAGATTAACCCTTCGATTTTCGGAACAGCATTCTCTTCGTTATAGTACGTACTCATACCATACGTGATTCCACGCGTATGAAATACTGCGCTACTTTCTGTGCCTTCCCGGGGCTCTTCATCCTCAGTAGTTCTGTGAGCAGGTCAGCCTATTCAATACACCTGATAACATACTTGGTGTGGCGGGCAGAAAGTAAACCATGCTTGCTTCTGAAATGGAAAATCTTGATGTAGATTCTATATCCCGGCAGGTTGAGGACTGCAAGGAGCTCTTCGACTTTTGGTATTTGACCCGAAAATGATTGAATGTTACGAGAAGAACAGTGTTTTTTCTTCATTTCATTGTAAGGGATGTACACAGTCGTATGAAAAATTTGTGTTTTCTTGGTCCCCCCAGTAGCTGGTTATACGGCTAGCTAAGAACCATGATTTCACAGCATTTCAACTTCGTTGCCGCTGAGAGCCAAATTTAGCTGCCTTACTACTCCTGAAAGCCAATCGGTATGTGATTCCGCTCTTCAGCTGCAGAAGCAGGTAGTTAAGTGCGATTACGGTTCCCAGAAGGAAGATCACATGAGCCGTAGCTCAATCGCAGGAATCAGCTTTCCTCGCCTGCAACATAAGCTGCTACTTGCAAGCCATCAGATCTTTTATCACATTTGCCACACTTGTGAACGGTATCAGGACACAAAAGTTGTAACGGCTGTTGTAACAAGGACGACGACACACGGTGGGATACTTGTATTCCAACGGCCAAACAATTCGAGTCATGAAACACACAGTCGTTTATATAGGCCCTTTTTCAGACTGCGCCGCACCGACATTGCTATTGCCACTGCTCGAGCGCTTCAGCTGCTGGCCAGTTGCCCGTAACCGATAGCTTGCTACTCTTGGGCGTGATTTTTCTTCGGTTGGTCCGATTTTCCCGGTTGACGGCTCGGTCGGCAGCCCCTCACCCGGGCTGTCTTACTAGGTGCCGGAGATTTTGCTGCCTCCTCTGTTCTAGTCCATATGTCCCCTTTTGTCTGCTTCGGGAATCCTCCAACATATTCGCTGTATGTTCTTTTGTCCGTGGCCTTCGACTGGTTCGGCCGTACACTCTCTTATTCACGTCTTTCCCCTGCCCCAGCATTCCTCACTACACTATGTCTGAGTCCCTGTAGCGCAATTCTACTAGACATCAAGGCCATCAAAATACACAAAAATTGCCGGATTTAAACAAGATTATAAGTAATCGTGGCAGTCAGCCCCCACTTTCGCGATGGAATCGTTCAAAATCTAACCACACAAGCTCGAAAGTGGGCAGAAGTATTTCATGCTGCCAGTTACATTCTCGTTTCACGTGGCCCTATCGACGAGCTACATGATTTGCCTGCGATAAGGTTGGCCACATTAAAGGCGTTTGTAGTAGCAGCCCAGCATGTCGACTGACGATTCCCCCAGCATCATTGGACACTTCTCTGCTTGTTACTAGTTTTCCGACACTCAATTTAGTCGTTTTTCGGAGAACGTTTCACGCGTTAATCAAACTTTGCATACTCCTGACGGTAGCAAACACTCTTTTACTGTGGACACTAGGAGTGTAGAATCTGTAATTTCAAGTCAAGCCCCGGATTATTTCCCTCCCAATGCCGAGGTTAACCACATCAATGTAACTATTCGAGTTATTATTGGGCACAAGCTCCCACTTGTCTTTTCCTGTATGGTTCCAATTCATTTACCTGAACCCGATCCTATCGAATGTGAGCTTTTGGCTTTTAATCTAGGACCTTCAGCCCCTGGCTTGAAAGTTCTTCGTGAATTGATCACCGAAGTAACCCTCCTAATTTCTTCACCTTATCCATCGGGTGAAAAGCGGCCTGTTTTTAAATGTTCTACGACTTCTGGCGGTATGCACATTCCTGGAGCAAGGTTAGAGGCCCCTGGCGATCCCGTTTTCCTAAAGCGCAGAATAGTTCCTTTTGGCCTGAGGGAACCAGTCCGTCAAGCACTACAATCTATGTGTGAGCTTGCAATTACTAGCCCTAAGGACTCGTCTAACTGGGCCACACCGATTTTAACCCCGCTAAAACCTGAGGGGGAGACAACATTGATTTGCAGTGTCTACCGATTGACATTGAATAAGTGCTAAACGCGGCGGACACGCACAACTTGCACGACTCGGAGGTTTGCTCTACCTATTTTGAGGGTCCAGTGTGTTCTCGAAAATTGACTTAAGTTATGCATACCTGCAAATACCCCTGGATGGGGTATCCGGTGCTTTAACGACCACCAAAGCTACTTTCGGTTTATTCAGGTACGTCTTATTGCCTCCTGGTCTGAATATCTCGCCTGCCAATTTTCCACATTATATTAATCATACTGTGCAAGGTCTTGAGAGTGTTGAATCATACCAGGATGATATTGTTGTCCATGGTCCACTCGGGTTATACATGATTATTGCCTCTGTTTTTGATGAGGCATTTCATTAAGTTCAACGTTTTTATCAATCCAGACAGGCGTATTTTCCGTGTTGCTGATTTTTTCTGCCTCGGTTAAATTTTTATTGCTAAAGGTTCCTCTCCAGAACCAGTAGGTTTAGCTCCACTCATTGACGTACCTTTTCCCATAAAAATTCATGGTTTACTTTTTATTCTTGGTAGTTTTCAGTATCATGCTCATTTTACTCCAACTTTTACTAAAAGTTGGTGGTCTATCCGATAGTCTGCCCTTCAACTCACTCTCTTGGAATCAAGCCATTCGTAAGTTGCTATCTTACCTGCAACACGGCTTTGTTCTTGAGGCTCTTTCTCCGAAAAGTCATTCAAAAGTTGTTACTGATGCATCCGCTACTGGTATATGTACTGCTCTTGGACAGTGTCAGCGGCCAGACATTTGCATCACAAGGAGGCTCACTGAAGCTGAACAAGGATATTCACAAGCACAAACAGAAGCCTTGGCAGTACACTGAGCCGTCAAGGTTTTGCATAAATATTAACTTGGTCAGAGGCTCGCCACAGTTACTGACCACAAGACACTGCATTTTATCTATCATCCGCGTCATTGGTCGTGACAGTCATCAGCTGCGATGGTTGAGCGACGTAGTATTGCACTCAGCTCATATAATTATGACATCCTGCCTCACACTGCTAAATGCGTACAGCACTCTGATCTATCTAGAATTCAGTATTCATCTTGGCAACGGTTTACTCATGGTTGTCTGTTGATACGACCGTAACCAGTGCTGCATGAAGGTCTAGTAGTGGAAAAATGCTATTTTGCCCCCTCCACTTCACCTGCGTGTCATGGTTGGACTTTGGACGGAAAGCAGGATCCCTAACTTTTACTCTAATGGTGATGATTTATTGACCACCCCAGATGGATTGCTGGGCCCTAAAGACCGTGTGGTCATTCCTCCGGCATTCCGTTCTATTGTATTAGCAAACCTTTATTCAGGGCTTTTAGGCGTCGAGAAAGCGAAGTCAATGGCATAACTAACTTGTTGGTGGCCGGAACTGGATGCCGACGTAGTACAAACCGCAAAACCCTCGAGCAATGTTTACACAGGATGCATTCAAAACCTTTAAATTGGCTTCCTCAACCAGTGCCCGTGGGGCGTGGCAGCCTGTGCATGCAGGCTATTTTGGACTTTTTTGGTGAATACCGCGCTCTTGTCGTCACTGATGTTTTTCCCGCTGACCGGAGGTACATTTAACAATTTAGCCCATGGCTGACGTCACCCAGACTGCCCTCAGGGAGACATTCAGCTGAGAAGGAGTTCCATCTGTGCTGGTTACTGACAATAGCACCCACTTCACTGTTTAACCTTTGGACGAATGGTTAAAAAGCCCCGGTTGCAAATATATATAAACTGCTCCTCGTAGCCCACATTCCAATGGTCTTGCAGAGATCTTTGTACGCAAACATAAGAGTGCATATCCTTCTGTGAATCTCCATACATTTTTTGAACTTGAGTGTGCCACCCACAGTTTCCTCATGCAATAACGTAACGCTGCGCACAGCAAAAAAGCAAAATTCCTCCGTAGTTATTTAAAAGCCGGGGTTTGGGAACCAATTTTGAGTGTTTATGGAAAACTAATGTCAGTTATTTCGGAGAGAACGACTTACCTCCATGAAAAGGGATGATCATTTCACGCAACGGGAACCGAATGGTCACTGATGAGGATCTAGAGGATTTATCCATTCATTGAAGTCACGTTAATCAGGTGCAATTCAGAGAAGAAGGTAGATCTAATATCGCTTCACCCGTTGTTGCATCAACTGATAATTCGGATCTAAATACTTTCGGGTCGGAGAACCCCATGGAACAAACAAGTATTCGAAGGTTTGAAAGAAATCGTTCCTCACCACAAAGAGCCTACAAACAACCCCACTTCTATTCAACTTGCGACAGATGTGATAATAAATAAGGACTCTTTCTGTTTTAGGCACTGTATTCCCTCTGTTATAATACATGTTCATACCGTGAAAGATTCCGCGCATACGAAGTGTTACGCTAAGTTCTATTCACTTTAAGCATTCTTGAATTACTAATTCCCAGCAGTTCTGTGAGAAATTCAGCCTACTCAGTCCATTTGCCCCCACGGTCCTGCGTCTTTTGTCAAGTTGTTGCCCTCTTCCTTGTGTCTTGCTCCACATCAGCAGCACCGCCGTTACCTTCTCGCCTTTTTGACAGTCATCCAGCCCCTTTCTTTCTTCCACGTTGGGTCCTACGACATCGGCTTTTGACCCGATAAAATGGCAAGTATCTTTGCTCTTATACATTCATTTGATTTGCCTCCGTGGCTCAAATCAACCCCTAATCACGGCGACCTTATTTTACCAACATTATCTTCGGGCTTTTCTTGTTCACGTTTCCTTGCCGAATCCCCTCCCTCCAGCCCCGTAACACCATTTTCAACCTTCGCCTCTTTACGTCTTTTGTGTAGAGAAAAACTAGTCTCGCCGCACCCTTTGATTTGTCTAGCGGCCACATACCGGCTTAAAAGGTAATGTTTTTCCGGTGATCATGAATTCAATTAGTAGACTTTTTCTCCTACATTATATCTTAGTCTTTATTACGCTTTATTCTGCCCCAACAATTACCTGGATCCATCGATCACATGTATCCTTTTTCCGTTTATTGTTCATCCCCAGCTGAGACACACCCAGATCTTCCCTATCATTCTCTTTCCGGACTTTCGATAAAGATTTACCGATCCCAGGAATGCCTGCTGCCTACTCACCCAACAAGCCGTGACAGCAAATCGCCTTTTACAGGTATCTGATGGCAGCTACATAACATATTTTACCTCCTAAACAGCTCGCAGCACGAACGGCTGGGTATGTGCAACTGCGTATCTTGTTCAGCTCCAAACGATACGTGCTCGTTCTTATCCCAGCTTCGTGGGGCTCGTTCACATCCAAGGCTTTGGCCGACTTACAGTGGGAGTACAGGAAGTCTGCAACTGTGTGTGGGCGCAACCAGAACAGCAGGCCGCACCTTCCACTTCTACTTCAGGGAGTGCCCGTCAGGTAGCATGTCCAGTGCAGTGCCATCCCTACCCTTCAGCATTGGCTGCCGATCTTTAAGTCCATTTGCTCCAGCTACCCTGCTCCTCAAACTCGCCATCCGATGTGGCCTATCCTTCTCTCACCGATATAAATTGTAGTCTTTTTGACACTTGCCAATATTGTCATAGTTACTTACTTATTCCAGGCCCGGGCGGTACGTTGTTACACTTTTGCTTCCCCGCTTCTCAACGCTTTCACGTGCAGATATTTTTTCCATGATGCACAGTACTCGTGTCCTTATATAATCTTCGGTTCCTCGCCTTGGAGTGCTTTCCAGACCTTTTATGCCATCATATTTGACAGTCGTTTTCGAGTGCACTTCCATTCTCAAAAATATAACCCGTCAATAGGAATGTTACTGCTTTCATTACCACCTCGGCTGTCGCCATGCATCGCCAAAATATGAACCCTGAATGAAGCTACCCTTTTCAAATCTGTCTCCGTATATTCGGTGGGCGAATATTTGTTCTCCTCAGCACCTCAACAGGTCATTCTGATCTTATGAGGGACCATGCCCTCCCCAATTTTGCTCATTGCAAGTCAACTGGTCCAGCAGATTCCGTTTTCTGCCGATGCTCCGGGATCGATTTATAAAGTAGAAATATATTAGACAATTATCTTTACGGCCGTTGATGAGCCGTAGCGGGTTGGATATGGGAAAGTGTTCACTAAAATAAGTTAATTCATTGGTAGCAGATATTCTTTCCCTTTCTTCACCTTTGTTTGCCTGCTTCAATTGCTTGTCTGCTTACCAACTGTTCGCTTTTTGTTTCTCGGTAGTAAAGCAACTTTTATTCCGTTCTATTTTCACGATCAGCCTAGGAGTGTGCACAGCCAGGTAAGATCTTTAAATTTCTGATTTTTATTGTTCTTTATTTAGAGATTTTATTGACTGCTCTAGAGGTTCTTTTCTTGGTGAATCTCACTTGTAGAATTTATGTAGTTCTTGGCTCAGAATTGGCAAACTCCCATTTGTTCACAGCGCGTAGAAGCTAACATTCCGCAAGGCCGTGTATATGTTTACCCCTTTTCCCTTGGCACCTCTCTTATCACCCCTGTTCAATGGTTACCTCTCGGATGACGATGTGACCCTCCAAACCCTCTCGTATGCATTTCCAATCCCAAGAACAGAATGTTTTGCAATCTTTGTTACAACATACATAAGCGATCGTAATTCAGGGACGCGCTACTTGGCAGACAAAGGTGATAAGGTTAGTGTGCTCCAACATCTAGGCCATACTTCGGGTCGGTGCTTCTTCTCCAACTTACGTGCTGCAATGGTACTTCCATACAGACTCATGGAAAAATTTGAAAGATATTGAATTTCGGTCATCGTCACGCGTTCCGTTAGGTTGTCTCGATTGCAGGCATTTAAAAAGCCTTACTTGTTATTGGTTTCCTGCGCCACTTCGATCTCTTGGTTGATTCTCGCGGCAGGCCCCTTGTGGATCGTGTCAATAATCTATCTCTGAGTGGGATTACGGTTGACTCTAACCCAGTCAGTCTTGTTCTGCCTAAAACGACCCATTTGCACCTGTTCGGTGACTAAATAAGTACATACCTAAAAGTGTTGCATCCGCAGTCTGTACTATTTGCAGTAACCAGCTCTGTAGGTCACCACATTAGCAAACCAGGCCCTCCAATTTTTGCTAGGGCACGTCGGCTTTCACTCGACAAATTAAAGGTCGCGCTAGCGGAGTTCGAGGAAGTGCTTGAATTGGATATTATTCGCGTATAAAATAGTCCCTGGGATTCACTACCTCACATGGTTCCTAAAAGGTCAGGCGATTGGCGACCTTGGGGAAACTGTAGAGCCCTCGATGGAACCACAGTCCCAGATAGATATCCCATCCCACACGTTCAGGATATCACGGCCAACCTCAACAGTGCTCGTGTGTTCTCCAAGATAGATCTGGTACGTGCTTAGCACTAGATTTTTATCGCAGATGCGAATATGCCCAAGACAGATATACCAACTTCGTTTGGTCCTTTCTAATCCCCACGAAAGCCGTTTGGTTTACGCAAGACTGGACAAAACTTTCACAGTTTTATTGACCACGCTACCAAGGATTTAGATTCCGCTTTCTCCTACGTAGACGATGTTCTAGTAGTTAGCAGACCTGAAGATGCACACAAGCAACATCTACTTCAGTTTTTGCCCATCGTCTCCTACTAGCTGAGACTGTGTATCCTATGTTTAGTCGGGAACTACCTGCCGTATACAGTATTGCTGGACGTTTTTCGACATGTTCTCGAAGACAGACAGTTGGTATTCCTCGCCGATCACAAACCATTGTCGTACGCGTTTTACAGGTGAACAGATAAACACTCGCCTTGTGAGTTGCGTCAATTAGACTTCGTGGCGCATTTTTTCGGCGATGTCCGTCACGTTTCTGGCACCAACAACGTTGTGGCTGATGTTCTTTCCCGAGCAGAGGCCATTTATAGTCTTCCACAGGTTGTAGACCTCGAGGTTTTGGCTACAACCCGAAGTTCGGAAATGGATTCCACAAGTCCAAGCCACGTCGCACTAAATAAACCTTCGGAGTTTCCTTTGGCTACATCCTCGGGCTCGATCATTTGTGACAAAACCTTGTTCCACCCGTGCCCCATCGTGCTCACGTCTTGATGCCGCACATTTTCCGACTTTTTACATAATTTAACCCATCCAGGCATCCCAGTCACTATCAAGCTAGTTGCAGATAGGTGGATGTGGCACGGCATGCAGAAAAATATCCCTACTTGGGCTCTTTCATGAGTTCATTTCCAACGATCGAAGGTAAGTAGACGTAAGAGGGCTCCAATGGGCCACTTCCCGTTGTATCCCCGCGGTTTTCCCATGTCCAAGTAGATGCCGTTGGACCTCTCAGCCCCTGCAAAGGTTTCCGTTACCTTCTTACTATAGACGACCGTTTCACCCGTTGGCCAGAGGCTGGTCCAATTGCCAATGTAGAGACAGAAACTGTAAAAGCTGCTCTTGTGGAAAGTTGGGATTCATTATACGGCTACTCTACAAAGGTAACTACTGATTGCTTCGCGCGGTTTGAGTAGCATTTGTTTGGAGAAATATTGCCTCTGTTAGGCTGCCATCGTTCTCGTACGGCACCTTATCACCCAGCCGCCAGCGGTATGGTTGTGAGGTTTTAGAGACAGATCAAAGCTTTGCCCATGACAGCTGATAGCTCTAATTGGGTGCAGGCACTTCACATCAGTCTCTTGGGTTTGCTTCTAGTTTATAATAATGGTTTATTAATGGTTTACTTCGGATAACCCCGAGGCATGCTGTAAAGCAAGAGCAAACGGTGCAATTGGAAGTAGAGTTCGAATTCCAAGGAGATGGTTCCGGCGTGTGCACTCGATATGGTACAGGAGAAGGTATTTCAGTTACTATTAAAGGCGAAGCCAGGCAAATTTGAACTCAAGGTAGGGTGTTCAACCCGGCCAAGTCAGGGTCGAGCTGGTCGGAGGTAGTAGACTCTCACTGAAATATTACAACACGTGATAATAACGCGTCAGCGGCGGAATTGTCCATTGGTCAAATTCTTCGGTTACCCGAGGATCACTTTACCATAGGTAGAGTCAACGACGAAGGCTGTGGCTCATATGCTCAACAGTAAGCAGCACAGATGTGCGGTTTGAAAATGCTTTTACCGCAACTGCAGTCTAAATCGGCCCGCATTCTACCTCAACTGTTCATCTGCGCCTACTTCTTCATGCGCGAGGATAGCGTTAGAACATCTTCACAACGGACTTAGGAAGATCCGTATAGGGTGTTTGAGCGACAAGTTCGGGGCGCTTTCGTTAATGGAAACGCTAAACATGAAACTGTATCGGTCGACAGTCCTAAGGTTGCTGGCCTTGACGGTAGTCTAAGAAAGGAGGCGCTATTCAACGATGGTGTTCCAGTAGTTCCCCCATCCATGATAGAGGCCAGTTCCGAGCCTCAACCAGAGCAGCCTAAAAGAGTGCAGCCGCGGCGAGCGACGCAATCCGGCCGACATGTACATTGGCAAAAGCATCTCGTAGAAAGCATTCATTTTTTAGGTCCCGTTAAGATTTACTTGCAATTTTGACTTTTTATGAAACCTTTATGAAAACCAAAACAACATTTTGTATATTTTAAAATTCACGTGTTGTGCCAACAAATGTGGTTAAGTTCCTTTAATTTCGCCTCAACAAATCTCCACTTGCTCAAGTATTTCATCTTCCTATTCCGTTGCGTGTAACCTTTGCTTGCTCGCTTCCAGCGCGTCGCTTTGTCATATCCTTGTTCTGGACCTGCATGACGCACGTGCTTCTCTCTCGCATGCCGCAACTTGTTTTTTTTTGTTTTTTGAGTCCTTGTGACCGCACAATTAAGGTTTGCATCTATTTCGTGTCATTGTTCATTCAATAATCAAGTATCGTAGAATTTCACGGATAATTGCCTTCTGATTTCGGGATTCACTGCAAATTTGGCTACGCATTGCTCAAATTTGTCTTACAATATTCTATTAATCAATTTGGAACGAGAAAATATGCAACATGCCAAGGAAAGAATCGAAGAAATTGGAATCTGGACAGGAAGCAATACGGCAAATCACTGGGGAGGTTTTGGTTACTTTTGATTCTTTAGGTAATGCTAGGTCACCTTGTCCTGTCAATGCCAGCTCATGTATCACTGAGGGTAATATGGATTGCCAGAATGTCGATCTACTTAAGCTGAGGATATTAGACCCAGAAAAACAACCGTTTTCGGCTAGGCAACAAGCCCAGGAAGCAAAAGAGAAGTATTGACAGAACTAGCGTGAGCAGAAGACCAACGACTACGACCTATCTGACAGATCGGGACAAATTAAAACATAAAACCTTGCGCCAGTCGTCAAATACAAAGCATCAACGCTACCAACCATCGATCTGCCAAGAGTAGAACTGACAGTTTTCGACGGCCGATCTGAACTCTACTGCAAGTTCATCAAGCAGCTCGAAACTTTCGTCGAAAACAAGATAACCGACCGCGGACAAAGGTTTCTCCATCTGACTCATTACTGTCGAGGCCGAGCAACGGAAGCTATCGATGTGTGTACCATGCTCGACCCGGAACAAGGCTATACCCGAGCAAGGAAGATTCTGCGAGACCTGTTTGGTCAACCTTTCAAAGTTTCCCGTAACCTAATAGAGGGCGTGGTGGTAGAAGCCAAGAGGACCAAGGGCGACGTCTACACAAGGGCCGACCTAGTGATCAAAATGCAGAACTGTTCAATAGCCCTCGACCATTCAGGTTACAGAGCTGACCTCAATACAATGCAGACTTTGGAGGGCATAGTCCGTCACCTCTCTCCCGAACTACAGGGTCGGTGGGCTGAAGAGGAGGAACGTATAGGCCGGGGCGACCGGCAGGCTAAATTCGAGGACTTGGCCGAATACTTGGACACGCAAACCAAAATAGCCGACAGTAAATTTGGCCGACCCATCAGGGACAGTAACCGATTAAAAAAATCTGGTACTAGCCAGGCTCAAACCACTGCTCGGAAACATATCAGCCTTGGACCAATGCACACGCCATTTCACGCGAGACTATAGAGCAACCAATTTGCAGGTCCTGTGACGCCAGCCATGGGCTACTAGAATGTCCCAAGTTCATCAGCAACTGCTGGGAAATGACGAGGATGACAGGGGCGTGCTTTATATGCCTCAACACCAGGCACCGGGCAGCAGCTTGTCAAACAAGGACCAGATGTGGTCACGAGGGTTGCGCGGGGAAACACTATCGATTGTTACACCAGGCAAGAGAAGCAACGCCAGAAACGACTAGAAAGCCCAGTGTTATTTGTTCAACGTAGCGGTCTGCCAGTAAACCAGTGCGTTTAGGAGCAGTTGCCGTGGGAGTGGTGACCCTAACCGGGGTGATCAAGGCTTTGGCTTTCGTCGACAGTGGATCAGGCACTACCATAGTGAAGGAGCGGTTTGCCAACAAACACCGGTTTTCTAAAAGCACGATGTCGTTAACAGTGACTACGGTGGGCGGAACGCAAGTATGACTGCCAGCAGGTTGAGATTACAGCTCGCTTCTTAGACATTAACCAGCAAACCGAATCACCGGAGGCATTTACATTATCTGATCTCCCCACGCGAGCACCAAGGTCGGTGAACGCAATTTTGACTGGGTGGCCCCACCTGCAGGATGTAACGGTCTTAGATTGGGAGGGCGACGAAGTGGACCTCCTCATCGGCTGCGACCCGCCAGAGGCACATTGGGTGCTCGACCGGAGAGCGGGCAACCGCCAGGCGCCTTATGCCGTATTCACAGCTCTGGGATGGATATTACATGGTCTAGTAGGGTGACGTGGCTCCGTAAATTAAGTATCAGCCAAAAGGGACCGCAAAGAGTATCAATTGCAGGTGCTGTATGAAGGGGAGTTTCACGGCATCGGAGGCGAAAAGCTATCGTTGTATCAAGAGGTCCACTTCGCTTTGCAAACAGTGCGGCAAGGAACTAGAGGTCTTAAAAATCAGTTCGAGGTTCCTCTTTCATGGCCTACATATGCTGGCCCTTAGGTTGATAAAAGAAACTATGCTCGGCATAGACTGCATCGATTGGAAGTAAGCTTCGTTGAAGACAAGGATCTGTGGGAAAGACAAGCAGAAGTAATGAAGCGAAACGAAGCTCTCGGCTACATCGAAAAGGTGCCTGCCAACACCGACGGCCAAAAGGGTATCTGGTATCTACCTCACCACCCGGTTACCCACCCCAAGAAACCCAAGAACTGCGGGTGGTTTTCGACTGTGCAGCCAAGTTCCAGGGCAAGTCATTAAACGATCGCCTACTACAAGGACCTGACTGGACCACACCACTGATTGAATTTTTGTGCCATTTCACGATGGGTACAGTGGCCTGTCCGTCGACGTTAGGAAAATGTTTAATCAGGTGAACATACCGGTAGGAGAACGAGACGCGTTGCGTTTCCTGTGGTGGGAAGAGAGCGACCGGGACAACGCGGTGATGAATTATAGAATGACTGTTCACCCCTTCGGAGCCATACCGTCACCATTCTGTGCAAACTACGCCCCACAGGAAGCAGCGAACGAACATGGAGATCTAGTCCATCGGACGGTGGTAGATAGCATCAGCAGAAACTTCTACGTCGAAGACTATCTTGGGTCATTCGATGATGTAGTATCAGTTCTAGCGCAGTTCAGGGGCCTGACAAGATTGCCAGAAGAGGGCGGCTTTCATCTAACGAAATGGATGTCGAACGCCTTAGAAGTGCTCGAAGTCATTCCGTACCGCGAGAGGACCGAAAGGGTTAGAGATTTGGGCGGCCCTCCAATTCCTATCGAAAGCACTCCAGGGATACAATAGGACGCGGAAACGGCCGACTTTGTTTTCGAGCTAAAATTTCCCAAGCTACCAATAACCCGTCGCGGCATACTATCTGCGGTCTCTAGTTTGTTCTATCCACGTGGTTCCGTCTCTCCCTGGCAGTTACCCGGAAAGATCCTGTTGCTGAAGCTCTGCCGTAAGAAAGCCGATTGGAACCAGCCACTGGACCGAGAAGACCGACTGAACTGGGAAGAATTTTTAAACACCTTGTAGAAATTAGGGCCACATGGATTCCACGATGTTTGCCCCCTGGTCATGCGATACGGACGGGAGAACTTCCTGCCTCTTCTGACGCATGCGAAGTCAGCTGCTGAGCCGTGGTAGACGGACAGTGGTACACGGGAGATGGACAATATATTACGGAGATCCTGTTCGTTAAAGCCCGCGTCGCCCCACAGAAGTCGGTTTCGATCCCATGCCCTGAACTCAGCGCGGCCTTGTTGGCAGTCAGGGCAGTGCAATCTGTGAAGAGATGTTTTGACTTCTACATTTGGTCGGTTAGCCTTTGGACGGACTCAACGATAGCACCTTACTACATTAACAATGTCCGGAGCCGGCTTAGTACTTTCGTTGCTAACCGGCTCACGATTACCCACGATAAATCAGCCATGGACCAGTGGAAGCATGTCAGGTCTGGCGATAATCCAGCCGATCGGTGCTCCCGAGGTGCGACCAACTTCAGGCAACTAGACACGTGGACGAGAGGGCCAAACTTCCTGCAAGTGCCTAAACAGGACTGGCCCGCTTTTGAATAAAAACCTCCTACGGAAATAGAACTGGAGACCAAAGGAGTAGTGACAGCGGCCAACCTCGTCGAAGCGACATCCATTCTATCGCGACTGGTCAGGTTTTCTTCCTGGATGAAGACGCTTCGTTCGCTAGCTTGGTTAACCAGGTTCAAGAGAAATTTACTAGTCATGAAAGGGCTACGCCACTCAGGCGGGATACGGGTCGGCCCGATAAGTCCCGACGAGCTACAAGCTGCAGAATACGATATTTTCAGAATGATTCAACGCGAGGCTTTCGCCCGAGAACTCAAGAGGGCGGAAGAAGTGTGACCGATCAACAAAGAAATATCATCTCCGAGAGGCGACTTGAAGCATTAAACCCCAAACTCATCGATGGACTGCTGCGGGTAGATGGTAGGCCCACCTGAGCTTCGACACAAAGTATCCTGTGCTGCTGCCGGCTCGTCAACCTGTAGTAGAGCTAATGATCCAACACGTCCACGCCATGGAGGGACATGCCGGGGAAAGTCACGTGACGAGCCTCATCCGAAAGCGTCTTTGGTTGTCGAGAGGACGAGAGACTGTAAAACGCGTAATCCGACGGTGTGTGCAATGCAGGAGACGCAATGCCACGGCGGGCGAACAACACATGGCCCCACTACCAGAATGAAGGGTGACTGCTGGCTGGTGGCCGTTCAGCGACACGGGGTTGGACTATTTCGAGCCCTTGTGGATCAAGTGTGTAAAGGGGTTGTAAAAATGATACGAGTGTGTTACGGCGTGCATGCAGTCACATGCGGTTCACTTAGAAGTTGCACATTCGATGACAACCGACTCCTTCTTAAGGCCTTGCAGCGCTTTATCAACCAAAAAGGCGTGCCGGCAGATATATACTCCGACGATGGGCCGAACTCCGTGTGAGCTCAACGGGAACTGCGGAGTTGGCACTAAAATATGAACGGGGAGGAACAGCAGAATCCAACCGCGGCCTATGGTGTACGATGACCCTTCAACCCCCGCATGCCAGTCAGCACGGAGGCTTATGGAAACGCCTGATCCGGTTCACCAGGCGGATATTGCTGTTGATCATTGAGCAACATCTACCCGACGACGAAAGGTTGAGCACCGTCATGACTGAAGTCGGAGGAATTCCGAATAACCGCCCACTGGTTCCGGTAAACTACGGCGACCCCAACCACCTGGTGCTCACCCCGAATGGCTGATTGACTTTAAGGTCGGACATGGGTTTCCAAGGGCCGAAAAACTCTTGTGGTGGCCAACTTCGTGGATGGAAACATGCAAATTATCTTGCCGAGGATTTTTTAAGGCGATGGCTGTGAGAGTACCGACCGGCTCTGCAAGCTCGACAGAAGTGGCTGATCAAAACAAAGCCATTCTGGGTTGGGGATTTAGTTATGGTCGCAGACGAACACGCGCTTTTCAGCACCTGGCCTTCGGGTGAGGTTATGGAGACCATCGACAGCTCTGACGAAACGATAAGAACTGTGAGGTTGAAGACCGCCAACGGAATGCTAATCCGCGGCGTACTCAGTATCGGCCTCCTCGAGAGCGAAGACGGAGAAGCCGATAACACGGAAACCCGGTTGACTATTCCTCGTTTATCTTCGAAGTGGCTTAAGGAACCTCGCGCGTGTGAGTGCGTTTACCACACACTGGCGCAATAAACGATCATACACCCTGACACACACACACTCACGTGATACACGTTTATATCTCATGACATCCATCGAACACGCTGCGTTGCTCACCTCTTTTCGCTGACGTTACGGAAGGCCTTTTGCATATGTGGTGGTAGCTGTGATTCTACCATACACCCCCACATACACTCACACAAGCACATACAGACATTGCACGATGGCTGTCCCGAGGACAACAACTATATTTCCCCTTCAGGTCCACCACTGATCAGCCGTTCTCACGAACGATGCAGAGTAGCCTCGAGTTGGTGCGGCCACCGGATGAGGTGCTATCATGAGTAGAACGTTGACGAAAAGCTTTAGGCGCGCACGCTGAAGCAGGGTCTAGGAAGGTAGGAAGAATCGGTACTCTTATGCCAAATCTTTGACTCTGCTAAGGATTCGGGAGGATCTTGGTGGGCGGTGTAACGACTGGTCTTGAAAAATCCCCCCAATAAACACTGCATTTCCATGTTCTCCTTAACATCACTCACTTATTTACACCGTTGACTTGTTTTATGCACGGTGTGTTTTTACGAACCAAAGTTTTGCTTGTTCGAGTCCGGCGAGCTGCTTTGTCATATCCTTGTTCTAGACCTGCGTGACGCAAGTGCTCCTCTCTCGCACACCGCAGTTCGGTTTTTGTTTTTGAGTCCTTATGATCGCGTAATTAAGGTTTGTATCTATTTCGTGTCATTGTTCATTCAATAATTTAGTATCGTGGAATTTCACGGATAATCGCTTTCTGATCTCGGGATTCGCTGCAAATTTGGCTACGCATTGCCCAAATGTGTCTTAAAATGAGGGTCACGAGATATCGCATTGTAAGCTGGCTGTGACGAATTGGTCTGTCTGAACAGGCCACGATGTAAAGAAACCTGGGTTAGAAAAAGCGGAAGCAAAGATACTTGAAACCTACAGAAGGCCAAGACCTACCTCCGTGGAGTTCACAAATTCAAGGCGCAGTCTGGGTTTTGGCCGCCTTCGAAGAATTGTGAAGGCTCCAAAACGCCCAGGCCTTCATCGAGCCGGATGACAAGGCTGACAAGCATTCCACGCCTACGGATTTGAAAACTGGCATAAAGCCTGCTATTCGGGAATTTCCGGGGTTGGTAATAATTTGAGCCATAGTACTTACGGTCGAGATGATTGCGGAGTAGTCTTACTTTGGAGATGACGGGAACTGCCTTGAAAGTACTATGCCGGAGGGGAGCACGGACATTCTTTCGAGGAAAACATGGCCAGTGAAACGAAGAAAGCGAGGACAGCTGTAGAACTTGTGGCTCGGGAGCTTGAAGAGGCCCATAAAATGCCCTAAGAAGAAAGGACTACTAGTTGCCGTGAGCTTGCCGATTATACACACGATCGCGTTTGGCATAAGCAACCGTTGTAATGAATTAGCACTAAACTGGGCGAAGCAAAGTCGATTGCGCCCTCCAAAGCTTGCGTAACATTGGGGGATGCCACCACTTATGGTTACTTGGAGGGCCTCACACAGCCCGGGAAAAAAAGAAACGATGGCAGATTAGAGGTAGGATTGCTGCTGCTGGCTTCCGGGCCCCTATTTAAGCACGGATTAGATATTGGATTACCAGGTATGCGGTGAGTAACCTGTAAAATGGGAGCGCAAAGAGGCCCTGTGTCTGTGGGGGTAGGTGCAGACTCGTGGTCAATGGCCAGCCATGTCCTATCAGCAGTCGGCATGCCCGCGCCTGTCCGAAATCCATGGCTTTGCTTGAGCCAACGGATGCGCAATTGACAAAGTAGCGGATGGATGGGATGCGAAAGGAGTCCCGTCAAGTGGTAACTGGTCGTTTGAACAATTAACCAATCACAAGGTAGGCAACTTGATGCCAGTATGAACCAGTTGGTCTGCTTTGCAACGATTGCCGTCAGCGATTGTTTCCTCCCATACAAACGACGTGTATCTCGCTAATAAAATGAGATGATTCGTGGGTCGAATAGTTCTCATTGGAGCTGGTGCGACGAAGGAAAACAGTGACTCTGTGTTTACCGAAGCCATTACCACGCCAGAACGGGTAGAACTGAACTAGTGGCCGTAGCTTTCAGTCAGTAAAGGTAAAACAGTGCTCATCACAGGGGACTTCAGCTTCACAGGGACAGAGTGGGAACAGGAGGACATGCCTCCGTGATCTTTGGGAGAATCGCCTCTGCCAAACGTACAAGAAAAGGCACTAGTCCAACAAGTGCGGCGGGAAACGTGTTGGCCAGTAAATCAAAATTCGGTGACGCTTGAATTTGTAATGACGAACCGTGAAAGGGACTTGGGTCCAGGGGCCATCACAACACCACGGGTAAAAGGCCATCATGGGGTAATAAACACCTAACAGTTGACACGCGAAGGATCACTGGGGGTCAGATAATGTCAAAAAGTCACGGAAGTAAAGACTGCAGACCTAGTGGAAGCTGCCATGGAACTAAACTGGTAAGTCACTCACAGAGAAGTGGAACAGAAGCGGAACCATTGCAACACGCTTTTGAGCAATACATAGCCAAATTCAAAACGGATCCCGAAATCAAAACGTGATTGATCCTTAAATCTACGGTACCGTATTATTAAGTGAACAATAACACGAAACATACGGGCCTCAATTATGCAGTCACACGAACTCGGAAGACGAGAATCAGGTTGCGGTTTGCGAGAGACAAAGCACGCAGGTCCAAGACAGGATATGACAGGTTAGCACATTGGACTAGAACAAACTAAGTTTTTTTCACGAAAACATACGGAGCATAAAAACAAGCAAGTAAGGTACGTGAGAGAGTGACGTCGAAGAAACGCGAATTCTTCATGTTTCTGGGGCGCCCACAACCGGTCGTTGCAGTCGTCGTCCTCTCGGTGACTGAGGCATTTATTTTTTTCTGTCCCGGCCGCCCCTTCTTCATGAGATAACTTTGCGGACGCCCAGTGTGATAATGGTTCGTGGTGACTCAAGGAATTTTGTTTTATTTCGGTTCGGCCTCACTTTCTCACTTACTTTGTCGGACTGTAGACGTGCAGCTCTTTTACGTTGGTTTTTTGGCCTCACGCCCAGGAAATTGTCATTCGGTCCAGATTAAGCGTGGAGAATCTGTCCTATTTAATCGGACCACAGGGCACGTCCATTTTATTTATTCTTTTTGGTCAACGGTTTTAGTTGCACTATTTTTTGTCCCGATTTCGACCACCTCGGGACAGGCTACTGACTAAGACTCACTATCGAAGGTATAATTATTATGTACTTACATTTTAACTCACAAACGTTGCAGTAGAATTTGAGAAGCAGCCCTGTTTTGGTTTGGGCTCCGCATCTACTTAGGCTACGAGTTGCTTTGAGGTTCCGAGGCTCTATCCAGAAGGCGTGAATTTAACTATTCCGTGAATCGACCAGTGAACCT
The DNA here is from genome assembly GCA_948099385.1 of Fasciola hepatica. NCBI lineage: Eukaryota > Metazoa > Platyhelminthes > Trematoda > Plagiorchiida > Fasciolidae > Fasciola > Fasciola hepatica. The sequence goes on along the minus strand of CANUEZ040000024.1, from coordinate 23,813,801 downwards.
CTGGACAGACTTCATCCTGACCGGAACTTGTATTTTTGGCCCTGAGGAAACTTAGGAATGATGACCTTGGTGTAGGTTTGAAAAACAAAAATACTTCCAAACATCTTGGGGTATTTTTTGCTGTGGATTTCGAAGCCCAGAGGCAATGTACGGCGGCCGCAAAGGTAACCAACGTAGGTCACATTAATAGCAAATCGAGCAACGCATGGCCATTTCATGAGAATCCCACAACCAGAACAAGCTTGACACGTAGTTTCTAAGATATTAAATTGAAAACCACAGAGAGTACAAATAAATGCAAACCTCGCGTATGCGGCCAAGTAGGCTCCACGGTAAAACCCAAAGGTTCAAAGTCTAGTGGTCCAAAAGCGACGGTCAGAAACGGTTCGAGCCCAAACGCAAATATCTCACGCAAACAGACAAAAGAGCTACGGTGTTGTGTAGACTAGCTTAGAAATGTAATTTAAATATAGTTATATTCACGAAGCACGTAGAAAACTTAGAGGGATTTTAGATATGCGCCCTGTGGGTAATAATGTCTTCTTAGAACAATTAGAAACTGTCGCATCAACTATAGCATGCTTTTAAGCAATACCTAACCACATTCGCATGAATCCCGAAACCAGAACAAGATAGATCCCTACGGTACTGAGTTATGGAGTAAACAACATCGTGAAGTATATGCAAACCTAAAAAGTGCCACCACAGAGACACAAAAACCGAAGCCGAGTCCACGGCTTGCGGAGCACAAGCCCCTGAGTCATGCAGGCCCGAGACAGGATATGTCAAAGTGGAGCATTGGACACTCATACACGTTGGTTCGCAGAAAGGTGTTGCACGAAATGGACAAATAATATATACAAGCGAGCATTTCCCCGAAACCACGATATTATGGTGCTCTCTCTTTCCACAGCCGATAGCAGAACCGCCCACCCAAATCCATTCGAGCTTAGCAGAGTCAAAGGTTTGGAATAAGGGTGCCGACTTTCCTTACCTACCTAGGCCCTGCTGTCAGCCTACGTAACTACTACTTTTGGAGTCAGGAATCTGCGCACACACGTGCGCGGCCACAGACTATTCGGTGGCCAAGCCGGTGAGTTGTTCCTCCTCAGCAAACTTATCGGCCGGCACTTATGAGCACTTTCCTCGAGGGCCTCTGCTCGGCAGCAGGCACGAAAGTAGAATATGTAAAGAGACTCAGAGTCCATGTGCAGTCCTTGAGAAGCCAGTCGTGTGTATGTATACGCGAGTGAGTGAGTGAGCTTGCTTGCATGAAAGGACGCCAATAATTACCACTTGTGGAATTGTTCTCAATAATACTAATAATAACGGAGGTATACTTCCTGACCGTGGCTAAGGTGCAAGCATGAAATATGGTCAGAGAATACGTCTATTTACAGCAGTGTGAGTCATTCAAAAATTTTGAAATTTAAAATTAACACAGATTCAGAAATAAAACAAGGAAGCTAGGCAGTGTTTGAATGAACTGAAGTGGAGATGACTAACGCTGCAAACATAATTCAGTTTCAAATTCGGGGGGAGGACTTTGTGGATAGTCAGCCAAACGTTGAAATGTAGGTAAAAGCTCTGCTGAAGAAGGCTTAAAGAGTAGTGTTTGCAAGAATCGGCAAAGCAACAGGCTTCGGAAGCCACAACATGGACAGGGAGTTGGAGCATGAATAATACACTATAAGCCTCATACGTGCAGAAAACTGGATGCTATCGGTCCGGTAGTGGCGAATGGATCATGCCGACCTGCGAAATTCGGCATCCAGTCGATTGGTATCAAAAGAAGAAGAAGGTGAGAGGGAAGAAGAAAGATTCAAAAAGGGGCGGCGAGTTCAAAAAGAGAGGCCAGGTTGCACCTACTGGATATTTGAAGGATAAACATAGGGAACCGGGTAAAAGTGTCGCCAAAAGACACGGCTAAAGATAAATTTCACATAGGGTTATCAAAGTTCAGTCAGAGATGCCAATGGCAAATATAGAAAAGATTGATCCATTATTGGATAACAATCGGTGAAGAGAGCCTGTGATACGAATGGAAGTGAGTCGGATGTGATAATAAGGTTGGCCTCCGCAAAGATAATTTCAGAGCCATATGGAAGTCAATATGGGAGCAAGGTCTTCACCGGGAACTCAGTGTGCTTTTGAAAAGTACGAATGACATATGGACACAGAACGTAGGTTTTCAAAGAAGACCCTTCGAAGAAATAGTCTATTGGAGACAAGCGCTGTTGATGCACCCAAGCAGGTATGTAGAGGTGATAAGGCGGAAGAAAAGCGTCGGTGACTGGGAGAAGGCCATACCCGAATAAACCGCGGAAGGTGGAAGAGTATAAGGATAAGATTTTCTGTATACGTGATAGAAGAATGAACAACCAAGATCTGATTGGCTAAAAGTGGTCGGTACCTTTTCATAAAGACCTTGGTTGCCACTGACAGCGGGTACCGAATGGTGAAGGTAGCAGGCATAAAGGGGCTAGTTGGATGGAATGGGGGGAGAAGGTCGGGAAAGCAATGGCGGGGGCTAGATTCCGGTCACTGTTTTCGGTACAATAAAGCAGAATGAACCGAACTGTTTGTACGGAGTACGGTAAATAGATGTAGAGGGGGTGTGATGTGATTGTTGGTGTCAGGAATCCACTGTGCGGCGCCGTGAGACTATTGCGGTTGACTGTGACCCTGGTTACAGGATTTCAATGACTGAAGAGCCGTGTAAAGTTTCCCCATATAGCGTCCGCAGGCGTGAGTGTATGTTTGAGCCGTGGTCAATCCGGTTGATCAAATCGTTTAGTCCATGCGGCAATCCGGAAGCAAACTCGAGTCTGGCGATGGCTACCCAGGTGACCAGTATGGTCTGAAAGAGACCAGGGGTGCGGCAGTCTGGAGAATGTTCCAGCTGTGGGTTGTGATAATCATTTCAATAGAAATCAGACAACAATCATTTCGCCACCTGGCGGCCAGCGGGCCCACCTGTGGGGGATTAAGGGCCAAGACTGTGGTAGTTTTGTAGGGTAGTTGGGTGACGATGGAGATATAGGGAGATATGAAGAGCAGGCCTAGCCGAAGCTGAAAATAATTCAGATGGCATGCAGTAGAAGGGGGGAGGGGCCCGTTTGAGAATCAGGAATAAAAAATAGAAGGTAATGGGATCAGAAAGAGGAATGGGAAGGAGGGAAGACAGCAACCTAGTCGTTGTACCAGCAGTGAGTGAGGACGGCAAACATCGTGAAGAGAAAAGAAAATACTCGAAGTTAGAGTGAGGATTTTTCATCTGGATGCGAAAGTGCCGGTCTCCCGTGGGGTCACGAGAAATCAGAAGCATAAGGAAGCCGGGTGGGGTGGGGTCTTGATATACTACGAGCATATGCGCAGATTGGTGAGCTCTGGTTATTGCAGAATAGTATTCTGCGTGGTAAGACCCGAGTTTACGGAAAGCTGCAAGAAAATGGACGATCATACCGCTGAGTTATAGCCTGGGACAGCAGAATTAAGTGAGGGTGAGCATCCACCATCAAAGCACACGACAATTTTTTAGGCAGCTAGTGTCAGAAGGCATTTGGGTTGAGTATTTGAGTTGGCAACGCGGCAGACAACCGATTGCTGACTTTGGACAAAGTAGCCAGCTCTTGGGCTCAAGGAGAACATAGAGAAAATGAAGTTGTTGATGGCAATTTACAAAGGTGCATTGGTTACGTTCTTGATTCCGATATCTAGGGCAGGCGAGGTTACCCAGTAGCTGTGAATCGTGGGTGCATCAATGTCACAGCACAGGCTGCAATGAGCAATGAGCAGAAACTCACCTGGTAATATCATGCTCCGAGGGCAGTGGGGGGCAAAAGGACGCGCTCGTAAAAGTGGGTATGGGTGGTGATGTATGTGTGAAAAAAACAGTCACAATTCAAGGAACCTTCTCAGGAAATGGATAACAATACTTGGGAGCTCAGAGCCTCTTAGAGATCTACTGGAAATCGGTGACAAACCTGCTACTCAATTATGGTGTGTTCGTACACCGGTGTGAGTGTGTGTGTACCGTACGCAGGGAATTGTTACCGTACAAATGTGTGCTGTGATAAAGTTGCGCCGGTTTGTTTCTTTGGCTTGAAGCTTGCTATTGAGTGCCACTGAGCGGCCCAATCCGTGGAGTCGCATGATCCGTCTCCATATTCTAGAAGACGTACGCTGCGCACATCTGGGTCAGTATTCCCTTGGTTTGTTCACGGAAAAGTGTTATACGAAACACACAAATAATGTATGTAAGTGAGCATCTTCGAGAATTCACTACATTATGATACTCTCGAAGGATTTTTCACCATCTATCGTTGCCTTAACCCTAATTAATTGTACCGTCCCACACAACCCATGTGAGATTGATTCTGGAATATGCCACCAAAGCTTGGTGCCCAGTATTAATAGGGAGAAAACTACTTGAACGTATGCAAAAGAGATTCACAAAAGTACGTGCCAAATTCCAAAGCCGGCTTAATGAAGCTTGTCCTAAAGAAATATAGTTCTTTCCCCTGGAATGAAAGAGAGCCAGATGTAACAGCCGGTCGTGGAAAATCCCCCTTTTTCCCTCGCGATTCAGTGTTTTCCCCAACATCACTCATTTCCATACACTATTGACTTGTCTTTACGAACTGGTTGTTTTTCTGGACCAATTGTTGTTTGTTCGCGCCCAGAGCGCTACTTTGACACATCCTCGTTCAGGACCTGCGTGACGCACGTGCTGTCTGCTCACACGCTGCTATTCGGTTTCTCGTTGTTGAGTCCTTGTGATCGTATTATTGAGGTTTGTATATTGTTTATGTCATTGTTTATCTTAATAATCTAGTATCTTAGAATATCACGGATAATCGTCTTTTGGTTTCGGGATCCGTTGCGAATTTGGCTACGCATTGCTCAAACGTTCGTTACAATACTCAATAGATCAATTTGGAACGAGAAAAAACACGCAAAATGCCAAGAAAAGGATCAAATCAGTCGAATCGGGACAGGAAGTAATACGGCATGTCTCTGGGGAGGTTTTGGGTACATATGATTCTTTAGTTAACGCTAGATCGCCTAGTCCTGTCAGTGCTAGTTCATGTGTTATTGAGAACAATATTGATCGTAAGGATGTCGATTTATATAAGCTGAGAATACTAGAACTAGAGCAACAGTTACTATCGGCTAGACTACAGGCGCAGGAAGCAGAGAAGTGTACACAGAAACAGCGAGAGCATGAGACCAGTGACTTCGACACTTCCGATAGATTAGGGTGCAATAAGGTAGGGAACCCCACGCCGGTCGCCGACTACAAACCACCATCGATCAACCTGCCTAGAGTGGAGCTAACGGTTTTCGACGGGCGAGCTGAGCAATACTACAAGTTTGTCAAGCAGTTCGAGACGTTCGCTGAAAATAAGGTAACCGACCCTGGGCAAAGGCTTCTCTACCCTACTCACTACTGCCCAGGCCGAGCGCGAGAAGCTATCGACGGGTGCACCATGCTCGACCCAGAACAAGGCTACACAAGGGCAAGGAAAATTCTAAGGGACTTGTTTGGCCAACCTTTCAAAGTAGCCCGTAACCTAATAGAGGGCGTGATGGTGGAGGCAAAGAGAACCAAGGGCGACGTCTACACCATGGCCGACCTGGTGATTAAGATGCAGAACTGCTCAATAGCCCTCGACCATTTAGGTTACAGGGCTGACCTAGACGCCATGCATACTTTGGAAGGCATAGTCCGTCACCTATCTCCCGAACTACAGGGTCGGTGGGCGGAAGAAGCAGAACGGACAAGCCGAAGCGACAGAGAAGCCAACTTCGAAGACCTGACCGAATACTTGGACAAGCAAACGAAGATAGCTGACAGCAGATTCGGCCGACTCATCCGGGACAGCAACCAAGCAAACAAGCCCAGTACTAGCCAAGTCCAAACCCCAGTTCGGGAACATCCAAAGTACCAGCCTTGGACCAATGCACACGTCATTTCACGAGATGCTACGGCGCAACCAAATTGCAGATCCTGTGGTACTAGCCATGGCCTACCAGAATGCCCCAAGTTCGGCGACGCCACAATAGACGAACGGTGGGGAATGGCGAGGATGGCAGGAGCATGTTTTATCTGTCTCAACACCACGCACCGGGCAGCAGCCTGTAGGACAAGGAATCGATGTGGTTACGAGTGCCGCACGGGCAGACACCATCGGCTGCTGCATCAGTCGAGAGTAACCATATCCGAGGCGAGTGCCAAGCCCAGCGTGATTTGTTCAACTTCACAATCTGCCAGTAAAGCGGTACGTTTAGGCGTAGTGGCCGTGGGAGTAGTGACTCCGACTGGGATAGTCAAGGCGTTGGCTTTCGTTGATAGTGGATCCGACACCACTTTAGTGAAAGGGCGGTTTGCCGACAAGCACCAACTGGCTGAAGGTGCGACGTCGTTAGCAGTGAGCACGGTGGGCGGAACACCGGTAATGACTGCCGGTAGATTAAGGCTGCAACTCATCTCTCTAGACACTAACGTGGAAATTGAACCAACGGAGGCATTCACGTTAGCGGATCTCCCCATGCGAGCACCAAGGTCGGTGAACTCAATCTTGACAAGGTGGCCCCACCTGCAGGATGTGACCGTTGGAGACTGGGAAGATGATGAAGTGGATCTCCTCATCGGCTGCGACGTGCCAGAGGCGCATTGAGTGCTTGACCAGAGAGTGGGCGACCGCCAGGCACCTTATGCCGTACGCACGGCTCTGGGATGGATGTTATACGGTCCAGTAGGGGTACGCGGTTCCGCGAATTACTTATCCGCCGAAACGGACCGCATAGAGTATCATCTGCAACGGCTGTATGAAAAGGAGTTTCATGACATTGAAGACGAAAGACCGACGTTGTCTCAAGAGGATCACTTCGCTCTACAAACGGTGCGGCAAGGCACTAGAGGCCTCAAAAAACAGTTCGAGGTTCCCCTCCCATGGCGCACACCGGACGACCCGTGGACTGACAACAGAAATTATGTTCTCCAACGATTACTACGACTAAAAGAACGCTTCATTCGAGACCAGAATCTGTGGGAACGATACGCGGATTTGATGAAGCGAAACGAGGCCCTCGGTTACGTTGAAAGGGTGCCTGTTAACACCGACAGCAAAAGGGGTATCTGGTATCTGCCTCACCATCCGGTTATCAACCCCAAGAAACCCAATAAACTGCGCGTGGTTTTCGACTGTGCGGCCAAGTTCCAGGGCAAGTCGTTAAACGATCGCCTACTACAGGGGCCTGACTGGACCACACCACTGATCGATGTTTTGTGCCGTTTCAGAGTGGGTAAAGTGGCTTTGTCTGCCGACATTAAGGAAATGTTCCATCAGGTGAAGATTCCGGTAGGAGAACGAGATGCTTTGTGTTTCCTGTGGTGGGAAGGGAGCGACCGGGACAACGCAGTGGTGAATTATTGGATGACCGTCCACCCCTTCGGAGCCATATCGTCACCATTTTGTGCCAACTACGCCCTCCGAGAATCAGCGAACAAACATGGCGATCTAGTACATCGGACGGTGGTAGAAAGCGTCAGCGGGAACTTCTACGTCGACGACTACCTTGGGTCATTCGATGATGTGGAATCAGCTCTAGAGCAGTTCAGGGATCTGACGAGATTACTGGAAGAGGGCGGCTTCCATCTGACTAAATGGATGTCGAACGCTTCAGAAGTGCTGAAGGTCATCCCGTATCACGAAAAGGCCGAAAGGGTAAGAGATTTGGACGGCTCTCCACTTCCTATCGAAAGCACTTTAGGAATACAATGGAACGCGGAAACGGACGACTCTGTTTTCGAGCTAAACGTTCCCGAGCTGCCAATAACCCGTCTTGGCATACTATCCGCTTTCTCTAGTTTGTTCGACCCGCTCGGTTTCGTCTCACCATGGCTGCTACCCGGAAAGATCTTGCTGCAGCGGCTGTGCCGTAAGAAAGTTGATTGGGACCAGTCACTGGACCGAGGGGACCGGCTGGACTGGGAAGAATTTTTGAATACCTTGAAGAAATTAGGGGACATAAGAATCCCACGATGTTTGACTCCTGGCCATACGACACGGACTGGAGAACTACATGCCTTTTCCGATGCATCCGAAGTCGGTCATGGAGCTGTGGTGTACGGACGATGGTGCGCAGGAGATGGACAATATACCACGAGGATCCTGTTCGCCAAAGCCCGGGTCGCTCCACTGAAGCCGGTCTCAATCCCACGCCTTGAACTCAGCGCAGCCGTGTTGACAGTCAGGGTGGTGCAAGCTGTGAAGAGATGCTTCGATCTCTACATTTGGTCGGTGAGCTTCTGGACGAATTCAACGATAGTACTTTACTATATCAACAACGTCCGGAGCCGGTTTAGTACTTTCGTTGCTAACCGGCTCACGATTATCCACGATGAATCAGCCACTCACCAGTGGAGTCATGTCAGGTCTGGCGATAATCCGGCCGACCTGTGCTCCCGAGGTGCGAACAACTTCAGGCAACTGGACACGTGGACGAGAGGGCCAAACTTCCTGCAATTGCCCAAACAGGACTGGCCCGTGTTCGAATTAAAACCCCTTACGGAAGTGGAACTGGAGATCAAAGGCGTAGTGATAGCAACCAACGTCGTCGAAGCGTCATCCATTCTATCGCGACTGGTCAGGTTTTCTTCCTGGATGAAGACGCTTCGTTCGCTAGTTTGGTTAACCAGGTTCAAGAGAAGTTTACTAGTCATGAAAGGGCTACGGCCCTCAGGTCGGATACGGGTCGGCCCGATAGGTCCCGATGAGCTTCAAGCTGCAGAGTACGATATTTTCAGAATGATACAACGCGACGCTTTCGTCCAAGAACTCAAGAGGGCGGAAGAAGTGGGGCCGACCAATAAAGACATGCCATCTCCAAGAGGCGAGCTGGGGCGTCTAAACCCCAAACTCATCAACGGACTGCTGCGGGTGGATGGTAGGCTGACCAACGCCCACCTGAACTTCGACACAAAGTATCCTATACTGCTGCCTGCGAGACAACTTGTAGTAGAGCTAATGATTCAACACGTCCACGCCATGGAGGGACATGCCGGGGAAAGTCACGTGACGAGCCTCATCCGAAAGCGTCTTTGGTTTTTGAGAGGACGAGAGACTGTAAAACGCGTAATCCGACGGTGTGTGCAATGCAGGAGACGCAATGCCACGGCGGGCAAACAACTCATGGCCCCACTACCAGGATGCAGGGTGACTACGGGCTGGTGGCCGTTCAGTGACACCGGGTTGCACTATTTCGGGCCCTTGTGGATCAGGTGCGGGAAAAGATTAGAAAAGCGATACGGATGTATCATGACGTGCATGAAGTCACGTGCGGTACACCTAGAAGTCGCACATTCGATGACGACCGATTCGTTTCTACGGGCCTTGCAAAGATTTATCAACCGAAGAGGCGTACCGGCCGATATATACTCAGATAATGGATCGAACTTTGTGGGCGCTCAACGGGAATTGCAGCGTTGGCACAAGAACATAAACAGGGACGAACTGCAGAATCGAACCGTGGCCTACGGCATACGATGGCATTTCAACCCCCCACAGGCCAGTCACCGAGGCGGCATATGGGAACGCATGATCCGGTCCGCCAGACGGATATTGCTGTCAATCATGGAGCAGCAGCCGCCCGACAACGAGACCCTGAACACCGTCATGACTGAGGTGGAGCGAATCCTGAACAACCGCCCCCTGGTTCCAGTATTGAACGGCGACCCCACCCACCTGGCGCTCACCTCAAACGACTTATTGACGCTAAGATCGAACGAGGGTTTCCAAGGGCCGGTAAACCTTCGTGGGAGCTACCTCCACGGGTGGAAGCAAGCGAACTATCTGGCCAAGGTCTTCTGGAGGCGATGGCTACGGGAGTACCTACCGGCTTTGCAGACTCGACAGAAGTGGCTGGCCAAAACAAGACCATTCAAAGTTGGGGACGTGGTTATGATCGCCGACGAACGCGCACATTTCAGCGCTTGGTCTTTGGGAGTAGCTACGGAAACCATCAAAAGCACTGACGGCATGATAAGAACGGTGAAGGTGAAGACAGTTAACGGAGTGCTCATTCGTGACATACGCAGTATTAACCTACTCGAGAGCGAAGACGGAGGAGCTGATAACCCTGAGGCCTAGTAAACCTTTTTCACACCAGTAATCGAGGTGGATAAAGAAACACCATATATACCACACGGTCTCCGTCAAACACGTTAAGGTGCTCGCGGTCTTTTCGTTGACATTACAGGAGGTTCTTTCCGATATGTGGTGATGAGTGCGATTCCATTGTACATCCCGATACATACACGCATGCACGAAGCACTCTACATCCCGTAAACCCATCAAACATGTGACAGTGTTCGTTGTTTTGCTTTTTGTTGACGCTACCGAATGCCCCTTGCATATGTGGAAGTAGCGGAGCTCAGGTCACACACTTGCTACCTTTTACTCGTTTTCTTGCCACGCGGTCTTTGTTGACATTGCAGAAAGTCATCCTTTGATGTGTAGTAATACCTGTGATTTCATTGTACCCCCGGCACACACACACGCACTCACAGACACACTCAAGCACGTACATCCAGGACCGGACGGCCCCTTACGAGGACAACGTCTATGTGACCCTTCACGCCCGCCATCGGTCATTTGGTCTTGTGGAAGATGTAGACTAGCCTCACGTCTATGTGTCCAATGGATTAGGTGCGACCAGTAGTAGAACGTTGACGACGAGCATTAGACGCGCGCACTGACAGCAGGGCCTAGGCAGGTAGGAAGAATCGGTACATTTATACCGAACCTTTGACTCTGCTAAGGATCCAGGAGGATTTTGGTGGGCGGTGTAACAGCCGGTCGTGGAAAATCCCCCTTTTTCCCTCGCGATTCAGTGTTTTCCCCAACATCACTCATTTCCATACACTATTGACTTGTCTTTACGAACTGGTTGTTTTTCTGGACCAATTGTTGTTTGTTCGCGCCCAGAGCGCTACTTTGACACATCCTCGTTCAGGACCTGCGTGACGCACGTGCTGCCTGCTCACACGCTGCTATTCGGTTTCTCGTTGTTGAGTCCTTGTGATCGTATTATTGAGGTTTGTATATTGTTTATGTCATTGTTTATCTTAATAATCTAGTATCTTAGAATATCACGGATAATCGTCTTTTGGTTTCGGGATCCGTTGCGAATTTGGCTACGCATTGCTCAAACGTTCGTCACACCTGAGGAGGTCTTACTGAGGAGCCAGGATTAGGAAAGGCTTCTCAGTCTTGAGGAACTTCAGGTGCTCTCAAGTAACGGATGAACGGCTCGAAGAACAAGAGCTGACGTTTCTGAAACGCCGCTGCAATGTTATATTTAGGGCAAGTTTATTCGCCGAAAGAGTGGAAGGTGGATGGGATAAACTTCCATCGTTGGTGGTGGAGGCCCGGCAGACTACCTTATGACCCTGTGAATAACCGGAAAGGCAGCGCTTGAAATTACAAAACAGGGCTTCCCCGGTAGACCCCATAGCTGAGCCTTGCAGTGAAGTTCGGGGATGGAGGGTGCTCAACGGCAGCCTGTCTTTCGCTGCCCTGAAAAGTAAATTTAAACTCAGTTTGATGAACACTCCAGGCAAAATCGAGTCTGCGTATTTCCACATCTGTTTCCGCGCTCGTGCACGGAGCTGCTATTGATGAAAAGCCGACGGCGGCGCCAGCAGCCCAATCGCAGAGACATGTGAGGCTCCACCAAACAGGAACAGACAGAGGTAAATAGAAACACAAAGCAGCTAATCACGGCAAACACCCTGGACTGGGCTGGAACCACAGCTGAACGCCGGGATAAGCCATCTGTTTTCAAGAGTAATGGAAAGTCCAACTATCTTTCACGGCCAGAGATCGTTCACCGAGGGGGCCGTTAGTGGGGTTAAATACTTCGGAATTATCATGAACAGTGCTTTTAAACGGTTGAACCGGTGCGAAGCCGCTGCACAAGGGGTTCGTGGCGAGCTCCTTAGGCATCGATCTGCACAGTCGTGCAGGAATCCGGAAATGCTCGTTACGAACGTTTGAGCAATGCGTAGCCAAATTCGCAACGGATCCCGAAATCAGAAGGCGATTATCCGTGATATTCTACGATACTAGATTATTAAGATAAACAATGACATAAACAATATACAAACCTCAATAATACGATCACAAGGACTCAACAACGAGAAACCGAATAGCAGCGTGTGAGCAGACAGCACGTGCGTCACGCAGGTCCTGAACGAGGATGTGTCAAAGTAGCGCTCTGGGCGCGAACAAACAACAATTGGTCCAGAAAAACAACCAGTTCGTAAAGACAAGTCAATAGTGTATGGAAATGAGTGATATTGGGGAAAACACTGAATCGCGAGGGAAAAAGGGGGATTTTCCACGACCGGCTGTTACACCAGCCTACTTGGAAATAGTACGACCTCACTTGGAAGGTAGCCTGCAGGCCTAGTCACCCATACACAAAATGGACACGGCCTGTTCGGTGAGAGTTCAGCCTTTTACAGAGCTAATTGCTGAAGGGCAGAGAGGTCAGACGTATGCACAGGAACCCTGCAACCTCGAACTTTTTCCCCCGAAGTGAGAAGACTTGGAGGAGATCTTATTGAAGCTTTTGAGTTTTTGAAAGTTTTTTCTGATTTTAAACTGGATAGTTTTCTCCAGATTTATTCAGATTCCCTAAAAGGGGGACACGGGAAGAAGCTGAAGCAAGCTAAGATTAGGTTGGTAGCGAGATAACACTTCACTAGCGACAGAGTGGCGAACAACTGGAACAGTCTGGCCGGTGGAATGATAGCCCTGCAGACAGTCCAGCCCCTCGTGAGAAGCCTAGGCCGCAGCGATAGTCATTTTCGTTCATGCTTTTGGTGCCTTTGCTTCTTAACTGAAGGCTAACTGCCAAGCTCGGTGGCCATCTGACCGATGCTCTCGTGCAAGCCCTCACACGCTCTCAAATACACCCTCGCCACTATCTCCCCCAACCGTCTTTCCATTCTCGCGGGTAGCGGAGAACGCCTTTCTGGTTACCGTATTGGTACGATGCCGAGCACCAGAGTAACGTGCTGGTGGTTCAAGCAATACGAAGGACCGAAGAACTCGTTTATTGCTGAAACCACAAAGTAAGGCTTAGCAACCTTACAAGACCGTAAGTAGAATAACCTTTTCCGTCTGCGTGAGTTTTGAGTATGTTCACTATATGGATGTTCTCCTGAGGTGTGTTGTAACTGATCTTCTCGCTTGCTGCTTGCTGCATCAGTGAAAGCTCCCGGAGCATAATGCCTCTCGCGGTTGCTTTGTGATGAGGCTTAACACTTCTCTCATTTTGCCGGATTTGACGAAGTGCTCCTCGCAGTGGCAGGTGCATAACTTGAGTGCACACCACTGAAGGAATTCTGCAAGCTTGATTGGCTGCTGCTGTTACTCTGAGCAAAGTGAACAGAGTGGAACCTAACCTGAGCTGCGAGGCCGCGCGAGGCGTGCGCGGTCTGAAAATCTAGCCTTTAGACTTCCGATAGATTCTCCAAGACAGAACCTTTCGCTCCGCTCAAGCCCAGCGGGTTGCTCTCTTTCACTGTCCAAAGGTCTACCTCCCAGATTACCGGGAATACAAGAAGAAAAACGCAGCCAGGACTGGTGTCCTGAACCTTTCCGAGCTGCCCAGTAGTCTATCTTCCAGCTCACTGGTTAGTCTTTTCCAAGTGGCTTTAGATTCCAGAATAAAGAAGCCACGAAAAGAAGCTGACGGAAGTTCGAGCCAGGCTGTTGACTAAATCGTGCCTCTTCAGCAACAGGTTAGTGAACAGTTGGAACGGTCTGCCGGGTGGAATGGTAGATCTGCAGACAGTCTAATCCTTCAAAGGTGCCCTAGATCGCAAGTGATACGAGATCTTTCCCTGTAGTGAGCCTTGAGTATATCAACTAGATGGATGACGGGTAGCACTGTGGTCCTTCTGGAGTATGTTTTAGCAGACTTTTTCCCTCATTGCATACTGTCTCAGTGAACGCTCACGATGAATATTATCTCTCGCAGTTGATGTGCGATGAGGCTTTCCGTTTCCCTCTCATTTTTAGCGGGGATTCGACGAAATACACCGGGCAGTGGTGGGTGCATAACTGGTGTGCATGCCATCGAAGGAATTCTGGACGCTCGATTGGCCGTGGCCATTACCTGTCCTGTGCAAACTGAACTGAATAAATACCACGACCGTGAAGGCTTTTAGGAAAGCAGTAGACCTGTGTTGGGTGGCAGTATACCCCGAGATATGTTAAGCAGCTTTTAGGGTCAGATGCAATCTACTTATTGTTTCCACCTTACTCTGCCAGGGCTGATACTACACAAAATTTCTGCCTTTCAGAAAAAGAGAATCACGAAGTGTTGGGAGCTACGGAAACGCGCCGGCAACACAACTATCTGGACACACGATTGGCTCTAGCCACACCAAGTCAAGTGCAAACTGAACTGAACTGAACTGAACTGAACTGGACTGACCTTGGGGGTGCGTCTATTTGAGGCCGGCGCTGTGCGTCCGCGGATTTCGGCTGGTTTCATTAATTAGCGGGGAATCTGAGTTCATAAAGATCTTGTGGTAGCCATGGGTAATCGCTTTCAAAACCAAATTTTCGAACGTCATTTTTGAAGAACTTGTCGGAACGAATATAAATACAGACAGTTGTCACGAAATACGGGACCCAAGTGCGATTCACTACGTAAAATATCATTGGGACGGTTATGTAGTTAGTAATTATATCACACCATTTTTGAAACACTGTGCTGCTCTAAGGTAGGTTAAGCCCTACCACGATCATTCATCATTTGATCAGTTGATCCACCACCTGTTGGCTGTAACCACCACAAATATATTTGTAAAGAGACAGGTGCGTTTATATGAGGACTAGGAGACCTGGTGATACTGTTGCATGCTTGTAATGTACGTCCCCGCCTGGAATATGGCGGTCGGGGTGTTTCTCACCAGGGTTGCGGTACCGACCAAATTATAACGAGTACAACGCGTTGCCACACGCCCAATGACCGGTCTACGTGGGTTCAGTTATAACGAACGTTTGAAAGCCCCTGGTTTGTTCCTCATTGCCCACAAGAATATCCGTGGAGACCTCATTTATTCTAAGCGAGTCATCCTTGGTGACTTAGCCCGAACCTTCAGTGGTAACCGCCTCACAGGATTGACTACCCCCACCCGAGAACATTCACTGATGCTCCGGAAGACACTGTCTGCCCGTACGTCAGCCGTCTTTCGATTATCAAGGAGGGTGGCCACTCTCAAGGACCTCCTACCGACCGACGTGGTTTATGAGAAAAATGAAACTGACTTCGAGAAGAAAGTAGTCAACGCCCTGAGAAAGTATTGGCAAAGCACCCACATCTAGCCAAGTCAGTTGAGTGCAGTTTAATGGGACTCACACGGGATAATTTTCCACTGCCGTGTACCTGGAGAAAAGAAACATTGTGGCACCTCTCATGAGTCTCGTCTCTAACTGCTCCGGACTGTAGGCCCCAGCCGGCAGATATCCCGGCCACTTCTCGTTTAGGTAATCATCCAGCATCAGATTGGAACTTCTGTGTTGCTCTTCCATTACGTTTTCTGGCATTGAGTTCCATAAATTGGTTGCTTTTCTGGATAGACGGTAAACTAATAGTAGTCCTGTCGACTGCAGCTTCTTGAATGCTAAAGCGTGCCCCCTTACTGGTTCGTGATCCCCATCTCGCCCCGGATTATCCACCGGATGCAGGTTAGGTCTTTTCTTACCTTTCGATGCTCCTCTGAGAACTACTTTGTTGCCTGCAACTGTACGTCGTAGCTGGTTCCTTTTAGTCCGACAACGAACCGGGTAGCTGCTCCCAATGAACTCTCTCCAGCTCCTGCAACTCAGTGGTCGTGCACGGGAAAGCAGCAGCTCAACCAGCCTTCAGCCGGAGACGGATGTGGGCAGTGTTAAGCAACTTGAAGGTATTGTAAGATAGCCTCCTGAGTGAACGTCGGATGGCACCAAGTATGCTCCATGCTGGGACACATCTTACCAGTGTGGTCCCAAGTTTTCAAAGACGGAATCACGGTCACGTTCACACGTGGTTATCCTAAGAGTCGATCTGTGAAAAGTATAGACGTCGGTCTACGCATCTGAACCTGTGATATCTCTGTGGTGTAAACGTGGGCATATTGGCGCACTAATAATGCCCCATCGCAAACCGAGTTCGCAATTACTCCACCATGAGAAGTGTGGCCATATTTGGACTTGACCGGGTCCTCATTCTCAGGTGTGAAAACGGCCTTTTCTTTGCTGTGACGGAATCGGCCGCAAGTCGTTCTTCATATTCGCGTTTCTTCGTAGTCTTCATCGTGGAACGCCAGTTTCGAATTTGTGTGTAACTGTTGTATCGTACCGGAGGATCGAAAATGTTGCCAAGCTCGGTCTCGCTGTCGCGGTTGACTTCGCAGTTCCTTGTCCAACCAAGCAGCCCCTCCGCATAACTTCGTCACTTGTGTAGAGGTACAAACAAACCCACCAATGCATTTATTTCTGATTTCAAAGACTTTCAAGCTTCGTCACCAATAGTTGAACGGTAAGGCAAGAGCAGCCTCTCGCATTTCAACCAGGCGTATGCACCATGTATGTAACGTGATCAGGTACGATTGCGCAGTTGCAACAGGCACGACAACACGATAAATCGAGAAAAAATGATACCGGATGATTTAGGCTTTATTCATCTGGAAATCTCCCATACGCTAAAATGTAAAAGAAGCATACGTAAGAAAACTTACCAATCACAAAGGAGGTTAGTATGATACTAATCGAGTTGGAGAATATATAGCGTTCTTCTTGGCCAGGAAGATCCGGGTAGACTGATGTCCAAACTTGGGTGAATGAATGGAGTTTTTCTGTGAGCTAAATTTATCTACTTCATTAACAATAAAAACGTGTACGTTGTTGTTTGGTAGCAATTTCCTCGATACTAGTTGTTGCTTGTGAATGAAAGTTGTCAGTACACCGATTGGTGTCCAAATCCCCCGTGATGTCCCCTGGTGGTTCATCAGTGGACGGATTGCTGATAACATTTACGGGCTATGGCATCGTGGTATTTGGTGGCTTCAGTTGTCAAGAGGAAACTGTGTCCTCTCGTCCGTCGCGATGGCGAATGCGTGCATACTGAGAGTTACATTCGATAAGACTGACCTCTTACTCCAGAAGATTATAATTCGTTTGTGAGCAGTTGTCACGTAATAGCAGTCGTGCAGGAGATATGAGCCATTTGGATGATGAGATTCCTGCTTTGTCCTGGGCACCCTGACAGTATTGCGCTCGCAAACAAAAAAAAATCATGAAATGGGACTCCATGTATCCCTTTTCCCCCCAATGTACTGTTTTATTTGGTACAGCCTGAAATCAGACAAGTGTGAATATTATATATATATATATATATATATATATATATATATATATATATATATATATATATATAATCACCCTGCCGAATTTCAGACTGTGTGCCAAACAAAACATGGTACAGTCGGAGAGAAAGAGGTCGATAGTCCGAGTCCATGACTTCTTTGTGGGCGCAATACTGCCGAGTTGCCAAAGCCAGAGCAGGTGGTTTTCTTAGGGGTCCACAACCGGAGCCTCTAGTTACTCAAAGCTTAACCCGTAAGGGAGCGGGACAAAACGTGGGGTCCGTAACCCACTGGGAACCGATGACTGAATGCTCAGTTCATACACCCTTCGGCTGAGGCTAGACATCCTGGGTGCCCAGTTTGCCGCTCCGCCACAGATGCCGATGAGCATACCGTTGTGCGCTTCATTCGCCACCCATGGTTGGTTTGAAATCAAGGTTTAGCCATCTCCCCTAGACTGACTATTAGTCAGCCAGCCCGGTGGAGGACGCCGGGCATTCACTTTCGTCCTCTCACTTTAGTGGAAACACCTCCGCCACGAGAAGGCAGTGAGTAGGACTTCCTCAGCAGGGGCTGTAATAGACGCACGGTCACTCGAGAGTATTTTGAGAAGCCTTCAGGATAAGTAGCCATCTCAGAGACTGAGACATCCACCCCGACCATACTGAGACAATTGTGAAATATAATAATAATAATAATAATAATAATAATAATAATAATAATAATAATAATAATAATAGTGGACTAATGATAATAATGATAAAATTCATGCAGAAGACTTCCAGTTGAACGTAGCATTTGTGGGGGTACATAAGAGAGATGTAACTGAGTGTAGTGCATCTGGAAGAACCCGTTCCCACTGTATGATTGCTAGACATTTGGACTATAAGGCTAACGTGGCGATTTTTCTATAGTACTTCATTCGTTTCACCTGACCACTACACTGGGTTTTACGCTGTAGTTCTGCCGGTCGCCTCACCTTTTTCGTGAAGAAATTGTTCGAGCTCTTCGGATACAAACGCAGGAGGTCAAAAACAAGTTAGTCAGGCAGGAAGTGACTGCTGGTAAATTTATACCAGTACAAGGGTACAAAAGGAAAACGGGAGTATTCATCGATAATAACAGGAAGGTGTGTAGATGAAGGTAATTAACCTTTAAAGTTAATATTCAACATATCATATAATAGTGAAGTCGAGCGAACCATTGATAGCCAGCCCGGATAACCTGGTGGTAAGATGTCGGAATCACAATCGTTCACCTCGGGTTCGAGTCCCAGTGGAGGCTTGATGGATGTGCACTGCTGATGATTCCTAACAAGTATGAAGCAGTTGTACAGTGCCTCTGTGTTCTTCAACGTAGGGTTAGGCTTTGCTACGCTATGATGGATCACTTGGTAATCAGATCAGATCTGATACTCGGACTGATTTCGATTTTGGTTCTGTTAAAAACGAAAACGACATTCCCGAAGGCTTGACAACTTGCGCATTGAGTGTTTTTTATTATTTTACGGTTGAGAGCGTTTCAGTTCAGTGCGGTCTGTACAACCATTAATCGTGCGTCAGGCGCCGCAGTTCTGTTTGCTGTCTCAGGATGGACCTCAGTCAAAATTAATAAATAATTGTTAAAAACTAGAAGAAGGACTAGTGATAATATTTAAAGAGAGCTGAAGAAATTGCGGCGATACAAGAGCACCACTGTTCACAAGACAACCATACCTGGTTGTGGTAAAGTAGTATAAGGTTTAAACCGTGCCACCACTGATCAGATTTTCTTGATTTTTTATTACTTGCTTGCACGTAAGTGCAATGGAAGGGGTATATCCCATAGCCACGAAGGCCCACTGCATTATCAGGGATAACCAGCAACCAGACCCTGAGATTTGGAGTGGAGAATCACGCAGGGTCCTAGTGGGTCATGCGTGATACGAAGTCGGATAACAGTGGATCACTGTCTACTACTAATATGGCCGGCGGTGGTGAGGTTCAAACCTCTGTCCTCCGACATGGTAATGAAATGCTGTAAACCACTCAACCGCCACCGGCCAGTGGTAGACAGTGATCTGCTTTTACCCGGCTCCTTGCCGCCCCTGACCTATTGTCTTTATACGGCTATTTACTGAAAGTTTCGGGGCCAGGTTATCTATCATTCCTAATAGCGCAGCGAGTCCTTGGGGCGATGAGAATACTCATCCTACTGCATTCATGTGCAAGCCTATAATAAGAAATTAATTCAAGTCGGATTACATGTGAGCGTACCAGTCCCACTGTGAATGGAATGCCACGTCTGACGACACGGTTGACCATATTGTGCAAGCTGTAGTGTGCCTTACCCTTCGGTTTTTCAGTTGTTAGTGAAGACGTTGATTGCAACAGCTGACGGGCTTTGAGGCCAAAGTTTTATGCCATAAATCGATTCCCAAATGATCACGGTAATTCAAAGTTGTTTGTTTATCGACAAAGTGGTGTTATATTCCAAAGTCGCGGTAGACTTCATCCGTTTGTAACGTACTAACGGTTATCAGCATTAAACCTCAAAAAAGAACGCCTGATTGATGGGCTTTAATCGACCAAAAACGAGGCATACGAGCTAAAACAAGGCAAGTGGAATGTCAGACTAGGCAAACGATATACGAGCGAATTGTGAAGCAGTAGCACAGTAACGAATAAATAACATTCATCGCCACTTAGAGAACAAAGATTAGTATTTTGTCTTTCGTTAAGTCCGTGGATAGGGAATAAAATATGTCTATATCGGTTAACGAAGAATGCGTTGTTGCGCCTCACGATTTTGGAGGCGTTAGGATCTCGCTCTTTGTTGTTGCGAGGGGTTTTCAACGTTTTTTCTAATTTACTGGAAGACTCACAGGGCCAGAGACAGTCTTGCAAGTCGGAGATACATGGCGTGTCACTAACCGGGGGAGAGTCTGAATGAGGGACAGATGGTGCAGAAGTCGGTTGTTTTGCGGGAGCAAGATGAAGAAGTGATGCCGTTTCTTCGTGTCCATCAGGGAGACGTATGTGTACGTACTCGGGCTTGTTCTGCAGTGGTTCGACTTCCTCCACTGTCGGGTCATACTTGGACGAACTGATGTTTTTTCGATAAAGCACTGGCCCAGGCATTGATAACACCACACAGCAGTGACCTGATAGCATGCGGTGCCTCAGGCAATACCAGCTCCCACTGATCAATGGCTAGATCTCTCGAACGGAGGCACAGAAATACTGTTTTTAATATTGTCCTGTTAAGTCGCCCAACTTGACCATTGCTTTGAGGGGTGTAGCTCGTCTTGAGACAGACTGTAGATATCGCGGCATGCCAAACGCAGCAAACGATTCCAGTTAACGAGAAATTATGATGAAAGCAGTCATATCAGGACAAGGAGAGGCAAAAGGAAAGCGAGAATATCTATCTATGATTGTCAAGATGTAGCGACTACGAATAGAAGAGGGGGTGGGTCCTTTGAAGTCACCACTAAGGCGTTTAAATGGCTGTGTGGCTTTAACAAGTGGGCTATTACAGGATTCTTTTAGCTTGGATTTCAGGCGGGAACGAACAGAACGTTGCCGAATTATCGCCTTGACATTATCGAGAGAAAAACGCAAGTTTGCTGCCCGACCAAATTGATATGGACGAGTAATACCGGGATGACAGAGACTTTCGTGAAGTCGCTTCAATCCACTGATAGAATGTATGCTCGCACAGAATGCTCGTGACAAAGTACCGGCTACGGGATTCTGTAAACCTGGGAGATGTATCACACCATAGGAAAATTGAGAAAGCTCAGTGTGCCAACATTGAATTTTGTCATTCTATATCTTGCTGCTGATTTTCATGTCGTACATGAGAGCGACAGAATGTTGGTCTGTAACAAGCTTGGAGTGTGCTGTAGACGGCAGATCACTTGTTCGCGATCTACGTTGGCTTGCCACCCAAACAGACGCACCCGGGGTCGATATAATGTCAGAAGACAGTTAAATTCTTGGCCTATAGTGTGTGTGGTTCTATAATGATAAAATAATCACATCAGTGACGCGTGGCGCAACAAACAGAAAACTGATAACAGGAACGAAACCTACATTCGAGGTGAATCGCCAACTGTATCAAGCAGGAAACACCGTCTCTTGGTGGTCCAAGCGTAAAGATAGCCGGTCAGTCAGAGCAAAGATCAAAAGGGATTGACCAATGAAATTCAAGAAAACGCGTGTTTCAGTCACAGAGTCTGACTACTGAAATAGTAATCTGTAGCAAAACACGGGAAACAAAATAACACGAACACGGTGTTACATGTGCACCAATGAGATAATGTCGCTACTTTCGAATAGCTTCGACAATCGTCTAAGCTTGTTTCTCTACCGCAGAGTGATTTCGCTTCATGGGTGACAGTACGCGAAAACAGGCTTTGATTGGGGGTAGTAGAGCTTGTTATATCGGGAGTGTTGGTTTCAACCACGAGTGATATGTCTTTATCGGTTGCGAATAGTGATGATTGGTTTACTTCAGACTTCAATAATTCGTAAGACGATAGTAGTTCTTTGCGAAGAGGGGATGTCCTATTACTTAATTTTACTTCTAGTGACTAGATCCTGTGGGAGAATAAGCATGCTTCATGCATATCCCGAATGTAAAGGAACTTGTCGCGAAGAGTCTTGGGAATTTGGTACGAAGTGGCGTCCCCAGTGTCACCCGGCTTTTTGTTCGGAGTAGCAACTTAGCTCGTGCACAACTAAGTGCTACCTGTCAGGCAACAGGAAGTTTTTGTGTTGGGAGCCGGCGACCGAACGAGCGGTTCGTACGCCTTTTGGATGGTGGCCTATCAGTCCGGGATGCGCAATGCGTCCTAGTGATCTCGGTGTATAGTTGCCCGTGGCTCTCTAGGAGCTCGTTTGCCATTCTCTAGAAGTCACCTAGACCCAGGGGTCCATGCAACCCTGTTGATTGGCCGAATTTCCTCGGTAGCCGTTGGATCCCAGCAGATCTCATCCGCCTATGCAAAAGTATTCGTCTTCGCATGCCAGGCGCGGTCTCACCGAGTTTTTTATGCCTCGGTTACCCTCAACCTGGTTTGGTCCGTCTATCTAGTTGTTTGTCGGGGTTGGGCTGCTGATGCGTGCCTCAGTTTCGTGGAGCCACAGGTGAGAGTTGGGTAAATGATGGAGACCAAAGAGATGGAAGATACTCCGAGGGACACGACAGTCTACCAACTCAGGTGCTACTCCTCTCAGATACCTTTATACGCCCCATTAACGATAGGTGGATGAATTGTATCCGAAAAACGGGAAAACCACTGGGAGTAATGTGAAAACGTCCCAATACAGATGTTCTTTCTTTTGGATGCCATTATTGAGCATTTGTTTCGGAGCACTCTCTTCGGAGACGTAACTCTCCGAGCTTCCTGTGTCTACCAAAGCTTGTAGCACTACTCCGTTGACTGTTATTTCAGCAGTAGCCTTACTGAGGCCCACTGGAGCTGCAGTTACAATGATGGAGGAAATGAGAGATGGTGAAGAAGTTGCGGTTTGTTTTGTGTTCGTACAATCTTGACAGACCTTCTGAAAGTGCCCCCTTTTACCACATGACTTGCAAAAGTGCATCTTTTGCGGGACATTTGTGACGAGGATGGTGACCATAGCCACAAAAAGCAGTTAGTTCGGGATGTAGCCAGTGTTACTTCGGCCTGTTTATCAGATACCTGACTGGGGGCGCTGGAGCTATCTATCATAGCGGTAGTGTATACTGAAGGTTTGGATTGAGCGAATGTCCGCAATTGCTGATGACCTAGATCGAGAGCTTTAGCTTGATCATATGCAGTACCTATGCCAGAAGTTTTTTTTTCGAGAAGTCGCTGACGAATAGGATTTGACAGAAGTTCGCTGATGAATACGTCGCGGATAGCACCTTATTCGTTTTGCTTTGCACTGACAGCCTGGGAATTACAGTCTCTGGCAAGATTTCTAAGTTTTTGCATGAACTGATTGACGGTTTCAATAGTATTTTGCTTCAAAGTTGTCAGAAGATATCGTGCGAAAATTTCGTTCTTAGTTTGCGTGTATAGGGACGATAATAATTGGCGATATAAAATGCGTGAAGGTTTTTAGTTTGTCCGGTTGTTGTTCTTTTACTCATCCCAAAAAGTTTGTAAAGGTGTAATACCAATGTTCCCAGGAGTCAGTGCCATTTGGGAAATTTGGGTCGGCGTCGAAACGATCCGGGCGCAGGTGTCAGCCCATTGTTTTTTACCGGTTAGATTGAAACGTATGAACGGTTAACAGAATGAAAGCTCAGAAAACAACGTCTGGTTTTAATCGACCAAAAACGAGGCACACGAGCTAAAACAAGACAAGTGAATTGTTAGACTAGGCAAGCGATGTAGGTGCGAATTATAAAACAGAAGTGCAGTAAAAATATGTAACACCGTTGTCAGGGTCTTCACACACTCAGTGCTGCTCTTTTCGTAGCTGTGCGTTGAAATTCGCGTGGTAGGTGCTGAAGCGAAGATTATGGTTCTTCGTGATGTTCTGAATTTCCACAGCGAGTTTAGTTTTCATATCATCGAGAAAAGGATAGTTATTTTTGTTTATGAGAAAGTCGTTTCTGAGTAGACCATCTAAGTCTTATATTATCACGAACAGCTTCAGCCGTTATTACAAAATGCCCACATTTGACGGGTGCTCAAAAAGGTCCTTACAAAGCAGTCGGTGGATGACCTTGTGTATTGAGACCGGTGGTGTTCGAATGGTTTAGAGCGTTTGCTTATCACCTGGGAGATCCGAGGTTCAGGTTTCCGCCATCACCGGTTACTTTGGTGGTAGACAGTAATCCACTACCGTCGGGATTGTTACCACATCTAGCTGGTTACCCCTAACAGTGCGATGGGCCTTCGTGGCTGTGAAATATACACCCCTTCCACTGCACTCGTGCGCAAGCATGTAATAAAAAAGTGTAAGGCTAGTTCTCTCCCCTCGGCCAAGATTTCATAATCCCATCATACTATAAATGTACCATGTACCACAGTTCTGCTTAGCACCTGCTGCTGATTGCGTCTAGCGTTTTCCTGTATTCCAATTTTTTTTTCATGCTGCATGCCATATACGGCTGCATAAGAAATAACCTGAGGGACCTTATCACGAGCAGCAGATCGTCTATGCAAATTTATTGAATAATCTGTCCGCTTTAGTCATTCGGGCCAAATTGTGGCAATGGAAAACCAAATGTTGCTGGAGAATTTAGACGAAAAGTTTGAAGAGAATACAACAGTGGTAATACATCCACTTAATTATGACAATTACTAAAAAAAGGTAACTACCAAATGGTTGTCGATCAATTTTGATCGATCTATTGGTGAATCTCAACGGTAATTTCTGTTTATATATATAAGTGTGTTTCAGTATCTTGGATGAATATCTGCGCAAACGGAGCCATTTGTCGGCCGTGTATTTGTTGAGCGGTCTAGATTATAATGGACAGGTTGTTGTCAAGTTGGTGCCACAAAACAAACTAAACCAAGCAATGGAGAATTTCCAGCAGTCTCCGACAAAGGTTTTATATAGTGTACAACGAAATTTACAAACCGTACGTTTTTTCGAACGATAAAATATGTTTTTACTACAAGAGATCCTCCGATTTCGCCAGAAATGATGTAGAAGCAGATTTGTCACCAGATAAGCTAAAAAGGTATGTTGCATAAGCAGACTGCTTTAATTGAGATGGATTCCACAGGTTAACTACAATACCATGGGAGCCCCAAGTTGTTTCGAGAGCTCCTCTAACCAGTGCGGATAATAATCAACCGAACCACGTAAGTCAGGCCTCACAAGACGTCATTCAGCCTCGAGAGGCTGTTTCCAAACCTTTTCGTAAGTTTTGAGTTGTCGGAGTATTTATACTTTATCCAGCGGCCAAATATGTACACAATAAGACTCAAGCTACGAAAGACTTCTTCACCTCAGTTCCGAAGAATAAGCCTAATACAAGTACGTAAAATTTGCTGTCATTTCCTAAAATCAGCCGTGGCAACGCCCCAAAACGTAGTCCATAAGCGTCCCTCGTAAGTTTTTGATTCTCGTCAATCTATGTTTCAGGGTCTTTCCGGAGACACGGACCGAAAACAAACCCCTCGTCAAATCGCCAGTGGCTAAAACAGTTGCAGATGATGATAACATTGGTGATGATGATGACGATGATGCATTTTTGACCAGCGCTGGTATTTTTGAGATTTTCAGAAATATTCCTAATTTTCTCTCACGTTAGTCATCAGTGCTAAACGCAAACGACTTATTGTGGAATCAGACGACGAGTCGGATTGTTCTCCACCCGTTACGTGCAACTTTGTGGACTCATCCACTTCTGGGAAAATAAAAGGAGCTCCTGAAAGAAAACAAGCAAAGGTCGCAAATAAGTCGGGTATGTAAACGTTAGTAACGCACTTAGTTTTGGTAAGTATTTGAGGCCAGAATAGGACCACGGATAAATACTGTTCCGAATATTGTTTGGGCCCTTTTCATACGAGAGGTATGTCCTTTGGAACGTACTTCATCTAACCATATTCACGCAGTCTCTCAAAGCGGAGGTCTTCAAGTGACTATATTATTATTATTATTGTTATTGTTATTGTTATTACTATTATTCATTTCCTTAAAAGTGAGAAGTAACACCCTGCACTACAAATCAGAAAAGTTTGTCATGCTGGAGTGGGCGCTGCCAGATTTGTAGTTTTTTTAATTACATGCTTGTGCATGAGTGCAGTGGAAGGGGTATATACACCATAGCCACGAAGGCTTACCGCACTATCAGGTGTAACCGGCAACCAGACCCTGAGGCTTGGAGTGGAGAGCCACATAAGGCCTCAGTAGGTCAGGTGTGGTAACGATCCGGACGACAGTGAAGTGCTGTCTACCACCAAAGTAACCGGTGATGGCGGGAATTCGAACCTCTGACCTCCGAAGTGATAATCAAGCAAGTAGGGCTTGTTTTGAGTGTGCTTCTGGTCGGAGGTCTTCTTCAAGCAAACGAGACAAAACAAGATCGCGTCCGTCGTAAGCTAGTGACCAGTGTGGGGTTTCATATATTGGGGATATCAACTGACTTTCAAGATTGCACCTTAACGTATATAATAACGTGTAAACAAGCTATTGCATTTCAGCCATCCAGCTGATCGATGGCAGGCAGCATTGTTTTTGAATATTTTTCGAAAGGTACCTTGGCGAGTACCTAAGGAACAACAAAATAGAGCGGTATATTTACTGGCTTGTCATATCCACGAAAAACAACATGTCAACCGATCGAAAATTTCACCACATTGGGCAGTCCGAATGATCGTTTGCGATCGCTTGCTCAACGAATCACTAATCGCTAGAATAACCGTTGTTCTTTCTGCTCGCCACTTTTGGATTATTATTATTATTATTATTATTATTATTATTATTAATAAATTACATTTCACTAAGCCTAGATTTAGGCATAATCCCAATACCAGAAACACAGATACTCTCGACGATACACCTCTACGCCCTGCATTGGTGATGTAGGGATCACAAAAATTGTCATAATTCATTTTTCTCGTGGTTAGGTTTCAAAGTATCCACCACCAATGGGTCCAAAGGATTAAAAAGTATTACGCCGAGCTGGAAACAGTGATTGTTATCACTTTGAATTGGGCTATTTGGAGTTGCGTCCTAATGCATCCGTATCTGATCCCATTCATATGTAATTTCACACTTCCTTTATTTGGTGCAATCGCTCTCTTTGTGAGAATAATTAGTGGTAGTGTTATGTATCTTAGACACTAAAGCCTAAAGCAAGGTGTTCATATCCCGACACCGACCATTTTGGTAGTAGACAGTAATCCACTGTCGCCCAGCTTGTTACCACGCCCGACCTGTCGGAATCTTGTGTTGTCCTCCGCTCTAGGTCTCAGCATCAAGTTGCCGGTTGTCCCTAATTGTATGGCGGTCCCCTGAGGTTATGGTGCACTCATGCGCAAACGTGTCGGTACTAGTAAAAAAATACCGGGGCTAATGGCTGCCGATCTCTCTTGATAGTGCAATAGACTTCCTTGGTTATGCGTGTACAACTCTTCACAAAATTCATGCTTCGCTCGTGTACGCTCTACTAATGATGAAGTCCAATGATCCCACTCTTCTGTAGGTATGACAAGTGATCGGCGAACAGAAACCCACAGCTTTTACATGACAATAATTTAAGTCCGTTGTTTTAAAGTGAATTCCTGTGTTGAATATCGCAACCACGGAATTACCTTTATTTTTTCACGTCAAACTCGAATTTGACCACTTTTAAGCAGTTAATTTCGGTTTAATGATTCTTTGTATCTAAGAGTAATTTGTAGCACAACGTTCGTTTAGATATCAAAAAAGTACTCGTTGCAGATTCCGAAACAGACTCTCCTGCCGCTTCTCGTAGCCTCAAATCGCGAGGCGAACAAAACAAAGAACGGGTTGTTGTGCGAAAAACACAAAAAATAGCCGTTACATCCCCAGAACCGCAAACCATTGGTAAACCCAGAGCAACGACAGTTGACAGTATTTCAAAATCTGTTGAAAAATCACCGATCGGGAAACCCAATCGGGCAAGACGCCATGTCATGAAAACATTCCAAGATGATGAAGGATTTATGGGTGGGTCCTACATAAATGTTTGTTGGTTTCATGTGATTTTTGGCTGCCATTCTGGTATGTGTCTAGCTTATTTCTAAGTTGATGTTTGTTAGAAATTTTGAAGACTCAATGGTACCCTGCTTGACACGTACCTGTGTCATACACGCTTTTGTATCGTTTAATTCTTTGGTTGGTATACTCAGAAAAATAAAACCAAATCCTGATTTTCACCAAGTGTGAACATTTTCCTATCGAGAAACATGAACATCAATGAGATATTGTTCTATTGTTTAGATTAGCGTTGCAGAAGGCACAACCGCGTTTGGTTGACATCTAAAATATCTGTCAGTAATGGTGTTTTCCTGTACGTTCTACCACGCACAGACATAATTTGCCTTACGAAAAGATAAACAGTGAGCGTTGTTCCAGATGACACTTTTTATTCTCGACGCGATCAGTTGTTTTTTGTTGTTGTCAAGTTCACATGAAACTCGTGTTCCGGTGAACGACGCCCAGGAAAGACCGAAAAACGGTGTTGGTCACAGAAATACCAATTCACACTTGAGAAACTGAAAGTCTTGCTGAACCAGTGGAACTTTTTTTGTCCCAGTCGTCAGTACTGCTGACGCACCAAATTGCACCAGCGTTGTGATATCCATCGGATGACTAATTGATGCAGGAGACCCCATAGTTTACGCGTGGCACACATTGACATAAGCAGAACGAAACAACGGTCAAACCGAGGAAGCATTGGCTACCTATTTCACTATCGAAATACCCCACCTGTACATGTCTTCTTCGGGTCCTTCAAATGCACGTCTGCTCGCGTATTGCACTTCGTGTTCTTGCTGCTGGACAGCCTTTGCCATACTGCGTTCTAGTTCGGGACCAAAAGCTGCGCGACAGCAAGTCCCATCACCTATCCCCGTAATTATTCGCACCCTCTAGCTCGGTGCTGTGCGTTTTTCCTTCTCAATGCTCTTGTGCCGAAGAATCGTGATTGTACTCGCGCCTTTGTGTTATCTACCAGGGATCGCAGCGGGGTACATGATAATAGACGATCTGTGCTGTGCGGGACAGATGAGGACTACTACTTTTCATGTTACATGGAATTTTTGTTCGATAAACCAACAAAAGAAATGTGTCATCTTCCAGCTCATTTGGAAGTATTTTAAGCTCTCGGTTTGGTCTCTTCGACTATATTATTATTATTATTATTATTATTATTATTATTATTATTATTATCCCTAGACGATTTTTTCCGAAGGGAAATGTTTTCGGGAAACGATGTGCCATAGGTAAACAGATTTGAATAAATTTACCTTGAATTAGTTTATTTCCTTTTCCACTTGGACTATTTGTCTGGCCATCTGATTCAGACTAAATTGTTCTCTTCCAGTTACTGAGAAAGCTTGGGAGAGTGCCTCGGAAGATGGTGATGAGGAAGAGGAGGAGCCGAAAGAACAATCAAAACAGAGTTCGACTTCCGCTTCCGTAGATGCGAAAAAGCCCGTTAGCAATCCAGGTTCATCCAGTGCGTCTGACAATGCGCAGTTGACAGCAGCTCCCACCATTGGAACTGCAGTAAGTTTGTTGGATCACATTTACTCAACCCCTATTGAAATGGTCACTGTAAAAAAGTCATTGAAAGTTTTCGTTCGAAACTCCTATGTAATTGATTCGCCTATCAGTTTGAACCACGAGATATGCAAATGCCCATTGACTCCTACTTAGCTGGTTGAATGCTGCCGATTTCGCTTGTTGTTATGTAAATATCCAGTGTTGTCGCCATTGCCATTCGCTAATGACTAATGGTTGTTGGCTGTTCAAATTGAACCGCCGTTCGTGGCTCACTGCTCTACTTTAATTTGGTCGCGTAATTTTCTTGAAATGCATAGTCGGCCACGGTAATATGTTATACAATAAAGATCATGATTATAACCGAAGGGCAAAATATTTGCGGTCACACTGTAGACTTGGTTACAACTGTCCTACATTTATTGGCACCTTATTTGATCCCTAAAACTCCCGCCGTTTTCAATATCTCACACTGGCCGGTAAAAAATAGTAACATCAGTTATGTAATGAATCAGTTGTTGTTCTAGCGGTCGCTCCGGGCTCTACGACTCCTGGCGCGCCAGCGTCCTACGAAAATCAGAACTAATCATCAGCAGCGTGGATAAGCCATCTTAACGACCAGACAACACGGTGCGTAGTGCACAAATAGAAATCACCAAAACGCCCAGGTTTGTATCCAGCCTTGACCGCTTCCTTTGGTGGTCCGGCTGACTGGCTACTCGTCAGTTCATTTTATTAGTTGACTTGTATTCAGTAATCTGATCGGTAGTGTTTGAATAATGGTATGAGCGTTTACTTACCCTCCCCTCGGACTGGTACGAGGTTCGGACCCCGCCACCATTACCGAGGTGGTCACAATGGGTTGGTAGACGGCAAACCGTTGTCACCCAGATCATCACCTCACCGTTAACCTCTTGGTGTCCTTCTTACTCTTCGTTCTTTAGTTATTTCCGGTTGAAGCTCCCATCGAGAGATAACCATCAAAACCGCTCCACACTATGCATAATTAATGGTTGTTTGAGTTATACTGAACTGTGTGGTCCTCCACTTCAGTTCTCAGGGCCGGGTTACCGGTTATCCCTAATAGTTCAACGGAACTTTTAGACTGGAGTGTATGCCCCTTCCATTGCATTCGTGCGCGAGCTTGAAATAAAACAAAACGAAGCCAACGCTGATGTTCCACCATGATCCCTTGGGTGCATGTTTTTTAAATCGTGAGCTCTTGAGCAATGTCGCGAATCAAATGAGTAGTTTTATATTTTTTCCACTCAGATGCCAACTATTGACGACAAAACATATTTGGAGAACAAAGTTTGACGAATAAGCTCGTTTTCAGGGATTCATAATCATGCCAATACATGACGATATATTACGACAAGGTAAAGGATTGGACCTATTAGATAATTAGGAAGTGGTTGAGAATGATGGTGGCAAAAGGGAAGAAAACAATTGTAATTCGGGCTTAAATCAAAGCCAGATGTGCATTGTTTTTCTCGTGATTTATCAGTTTTCATCTGGTCTGTGGCCTGTGTAGGATGGAGAGAGAGTCAAAGCGGTCTAAGAGCACACACGAATTGTTTTTGAGCACTTTATACCTGTCTAATTGGTCCAATCCTTTAACTTGTCGTAATATATTGAGATGTAATGGCTTGATTATGAATCACCGAAAACGAGCTTGTTCGCCGAACCGTGTTCTCTAAATGTGTTCATTGGGAATTTTCCGACAAAACAAATTCTCCGGGAAATATACTCAACAGCATGAGGACTGTAATTTTACACTTTATGCTTAAAATAAACACCCAGCCAGCTTTTGCAAGCAGACGAAGTGACAGTTTATTCAGTCAAAAGCGGTAGCTACCTAATTGTTCCGCTAGACTTATGGCATAGACTCAATGAAACTGTGAGTTTTCTAAATCACTTCATGGGAGAAATTTAGAAGTCAAGTTGCTCCGAGTCTCAGCCCTCGCATCAAATGCAAACTTCGTCAATAATAATAGTTTTCATATTCTATGCCTAGCAGGCCTGGGTGGTGTTGGTCACAAAGTACACGACAGGTTTTTCTTATCTGACTATCATTCACGTCAAATAGTTGGCTACTAGATTGATTTCAGTAGACGGAAACAGTATCGAAAGTTTTAGTTTAGAGCGGTTTCTTCAAGCACGCCACGCCTCATGAAATTTCCATGATATAGAAATACTGAAACACTTGTTATATATGATATTCCGTCCCTGGTTGGATATGGACTACCAGTCTGCTTACAAGTGATTGCCTAGCTAGCTTACTGGTATAAATGCATGACACCTGTTCTATACACACTGACAGAGCAATCAGAATTTTCATCCAGTAAAATATTACACTTATCAATTAAATATTTGCGCTGGGTAATTTCGATTTCGTATTTATGTTAGTTTTGAAATTATAAAACGATTTTCGTTTTTTTTGTAAATGAAAGGCATTCACTCAACGGACACCCAGGTAGTTTTACTTTTGGTTAACGCGTAACTCCTGAGGATGCGTATGCAAATTACCCAAGAGATATGCAAAAAAATGTAGCGCTCGCCAGATACCCGGGATCACAGATCTGTTGCCACGGGTGTTACCGTTAAGCTTGTTTACCCTAAATGTACCGTCTAACCAAAAACTAAATTTGCTCCCATTGCAGAAATCCAAACACCCGGGGATCAAGAAAAACCAAACAGCACTATCGAAACCAGCTTCAAAACAAGCCTCTTTGTCCTCGTTTTTCAAACGTTCTTGATGTGACTTGGTTGTGTCAGACAAACAATTCTCCGAGCTCACATCTGTTCTTTTGTTGTGTCCGTTTCGAGGTGTTTTATGTATATCCAAACAGATTTTTCATATCCAGTTATGCTGCTTCAATTCCGCTCGTGGAGAAGTCAGACTTGTTGTTAATAAAAATTCCGTCGGTAATAACCTCAAATTTGAATATAGACTGATGGGTAGAAAATAAACAACAACTCCACAGGATCAGCGGAGGAAACGACGAATGTGCTGTTGCATTTTTTATGATTCATTGTTTCGCAAAGGTCCGTCACCAATTGACAAACAGATTTGTTTTTCCTTCCTTTGGCTATCATTTACACATATACCGAGCTGTATCGCGTTTCAAGTTGTCACAGAAATGCAAGCATATCTAGAGAAGAGAATCTCCTCCTCGAAATTGTACCAGATCCCGTGTATAGGCTAAAGAATAATGGTAGTATTCTTTTCTGTTAGTTGGTCACACTCATAATATTGAATGCACAGGTTAAAAGACTTGAGATGCAAGACAGATCTAGGAGTTTTTCAGGACCATGGAACACCGATTTTTGAGGGCATAGACAGGGTTTTTTCTGGTAGGACTAACGTCAGAAGTTTCCAAGAGGTATCCGCCGAAAAAAACTCGACGGCTCGTAATCTGTAAAAACCGACCTGTTTCAGGCTCAACAGTGTTCTATCCTTCTGCCGGGCTTGGATTGAGTCCTTTATATGTCTAGAGATCTTTTATTGTCAGATGCTCACAATGTGGCATGCGAGACAAACCAATGCAAAAGTGTAAATAAATCGAAGAGGCTGCACTGTTATCCAAAGGACGCTTCCTCTCACTATGGTCATCAACTAACGAAATTACAGATTCGTGGTGGACGGGATAAATGGTTTTGGTTAATTGCGCTCGCGTTTTGGTCATCTACGGTGAAGCATTCTTTAGAAAATTCAGCTTGCCGCGAATCGCGCTTCGTACGTTTTGCTCCTGCAACTGTCATCCAAGAGGGCAATCCAGAGACCACTTAAAATTGACAAATGCATGGTTTGGTCGTTCCCTTTGGCTTACCTGAAAAAACCACCAGCACGTCTCCAGCAAACCGCTGTTTCAGAGTTTGAATGGCATGGCGGTAGTTCCGAATTGAAAGTGGTATACTGACCTCATGCGTGGTTCGTAACTTGTCAATCGATGTGGACAGACACTGTTTGCTTTCTGACTTGCGACTCATAGCAACCCGGAAACGGTTGTGTCGGTATCGTTTAAACTGAAGACCTCGAGCCACCACCCCAATATCTTTGATCTTACTGGTACATGCCCCGCGAAACGTTTATAATCTGGAAAATTATACTACTAGGAAACACACCATTAAGTAACGCCAAAAATAGTGCGGACGTGAGCAGATATTTTTTAGTATTGCTTCCAGAAATTTCCATTGATTAGCGCACGTTTATGCCGCGTTTTAAAGCGTAAATTTAACTCTAATCGTCTATAATAATTAGCAGTTAAATCTTTGATCAAAAATTCCTTCGTCCATCATTACTTTCCGCAAGATTCATTCAACTGCTCCACCAGCAGACAAAAAGACTTGGCCAATACAAAACTTTAGGACTTTTCAGTTAATTGCCACTGAAATGTTTCATTTGATTTTCTTTTTTTTTATTTGGCTTTAGTATGCTTTCCGACGAGTTCGTCTCTCATAAGTAAAGTTGTGTTTGTCCGTATGACCGAACTTCTTCGTTTAGTTGATTTGGTTTGGTAAATTTGCGATCTAGTGGGTTTGTCGCTGTCGAATTCACCACCTTGTCTACGCACAGTGCGCGTATGTAGAGCAGTGTTTGTATACAGGCGGGAATTTAGTGTATAAATAGCTCTTCGAGTTTTTTTATTTATTTATTTCAAGCATTTAATTCAATACAGACAGACTGCAGCACAGCCGTTTTGTCACCATGACAACTAGAATACCATTATCACGGCATTGCGAGCAGTCGTTCGTTGTCAGTTCACAGCAACCCGAGATAAATTTCCCCCTGGCTACTAATCGAAGAAAACCAATGCCTGCTTGCATTCTCGGTTTTTGTCCCAATAAACGTTATGAGGGAATAAATCTATGCGGGCATTCGGATTCGCGACCGTAGTAGCTAGCGAAGGACGAACAGTATACAGAACAGTTCACGCCAGCAGGTTCACTAGAATTCTGTTCTCATTTATTTCACTGACTTGTTCGGTAAGTGGGTACTGTTTGTTTGGTAAGTTTCAAGATAGACAAATTGATTGGTCGCATTTCCGAAAATGAGGCATGGTCATAAGGAAGGCCTAATCGTAACTTGTGTTATTCAGTTTGAACGATTGTTGCTATACTGTTTAGCAATAATGCGAGTTAAAAGCCGAGTTATTGGTGTAACTTTACTCAGAATTTGTCATTTATTTGTTTAGCCCTGAAGCTTCGTTACCCTATGCTCGACGTACCGCGGATTGGTCAACTGTTGTGCAATACAAGTGCTGTCCCATCTATGCGATTGTTGTTTTTTGAATAAACATTGAAAAACTTTAGAAACAAACACGGGCTATTTCAATCTGACCGTTTGAGGTTGTAATTGTCGGAAGAAATAACCAAATTAATCGTAAAATACTCGTCGGATAAGATGAGGTGTGTCAAACACAGATGGGTTTGATGTTAGTATTTTGCCTTACTTCCATCGATTGTTGTAACTTCAGGTCATCAGACAAATATTCGGGGCGCCGTTCAGAGAAACGCGGTTATCCGTGACAAAAGAAAACACGGTGCAGCAAAAATAGAGCAGTTTTTGGAATCGTATGAATTTCCTGATCACCGAAAGTGGAGAAAATATCCACAAATTAGGAAAATGATTGATTTGCCTTCAAAAACTTAACCCTTGAAACATGAAAAAATAAAGAGGACTGAGGTTTTCCACAACTCCGTACTTCTGGAACAGCAATAAAATCCCAGACTCCTGTCCCACATGTACTTCGAATGCTACAATGAACGACCAAGACCACCGGGTTCGAGAACTAGATGCATCGGGAAATGCAACAACACGGGATAATAGCAAGTTGTTCATAGATTTGTAGGAAAACTCATCTAAAGAGTTCACGCAGCATTCAAGATTACAGTCTGTTTCTGAGCTGTGTAAACTGTGCGAAGATTACGGAAATATTCCTTGTCTGAGGGTCTGACTGAATCAAGAATTATGGCCATTAGCTCCCGAATCCTCGTAGTAATTCAAAACCAGGACGGGATCACGGAAGTTACCAAACGACATTAGCTGCCTTCCTTATATCTGAATTCATTATATTGTCATCCCACCACTGTCGTTCACTCGGCTGAAAACTGTTCTTCACACGATTATTGTTGTTCTTAATGCTCTTCATCATGGTCCGTTGGGACATGAATTTTTGTTTTACGGCCATTTGTATGACATCTCTGATATTGCTCATACAATTACAGAATGAACATTTGAATGTGCTTTAAGTATCTCAGAGCAACAATACTGGACATGGAAGCTAATATTTCAGAGAAAAATGTAATTTGTTCCCGAAATTCTAAACAAGCGATAATTCATTTTCGTGACGGCGAGGCTGTCACGTGGTCCGAGATTGAAAAAGTGCGCGAAGAATCAGAGTCAAATGAAACATCCAAGATATATCAGGACGAAGAACAAGTAAGTTTAGCACTATCAAGACAATAGCCAATTAGTTCGTCATGAATCGATTTTCCTTTTTTGTGATTTTAACTCAGTGGTCATGATGGACCCTGAGATCAGTAGAAATATGCGTGTCTCTCCTTGTCTCAAATATCATTTCAGTCTAATGTCCACTGAAAACACCATTTTTGAATTGTCGTGAAGTCCTCGTGGGGAAAACGCGTCTCTCCGATTAATTCGTTCACTGTTTCCCATAATTCACAGTCCTTTATAGTAGTGTCTAACTGACAGAATCTTTAGCGTCTGAAGTTCGAGGGGAATGAATAGGTAAACAATAAAACATGGTTATCATATTCCCCTTGACATTTGCGATCTCTGCCAAACTGAAGTACTTCACTTTCTACAATTGCAATTTTGGAATCTCTTCATGATCCTAGGCTACTGAAATCCGTGGATGCCTTGCATGATAAGTAAAGTTGCGTCTTCGTAGCACAGCCAATTTGACCGTTACTTGGATCACCTCAAAACATTGTCAAAATCCGCCAAACATCAATACGTTACTTTATAATCAAATCCTGATGGGCCTTCTGTGTCACATGATTGCAATAATACTAATATCATTTAGAATGTTCAGATAATTGTGTTGTCTGAATATTGTTTTCACCGAGCGAATTTTGAAAATACTGATGTCTGAATTTAAACGTGGACCTGTCATCATTATATACGCTAAACCTTTCTCAAAAACGGCGATTTTGAGTGGTGCATTAGTAATCTCGCATTCTATTATATTCGGAAATTGAAAGGATTTATTTGACTTATTCGGTTCTCAGGCCTCATAGAAGGCGATCTACTAACTCCTTATCAGTCACCTAGAGCAACTTTAGGGCTACACTACGGGTTCTAAGCTGAACACATTTTGTCCATTTAGTTACCCAAATCCCATAGTGTTCTGCTGAAATTTAACATAATTTATTATTGTTTTATGCTAGCATGAAATCAAGCATGGTGCCAACGCAGCAACTTTAATTACGAGGCTGGGGGGAGGGGTTGGGAGACACAACAGATTATAACAGTGAATCTTTTTGTAAGTGATGTCTCCCATGATTGTTTGCGTTGTGGGCTGTTGTGTCACTCCATCGCCCAGTCCAGAGCAGGCCTTTTTGTTCGAGGACGCACCTCTAGCCTTTGCGCATCCGAGATCGTCCCACAAGACTGCAGCATTGATCCAGATGGGCTAGCGGTCATTTCTGTGGCTCATT
Source organism: Fasciola hepatica (assembly GCA_948099385.1). Classification (NCBI taxonomy): domain Eukaryota; kingdom Metazoa; phylum Platyhelminthes; class Trematoda; order Plagiorchiida; family Fasciolidae; genus Fasciola; species Fasciola hepatica. The sequence goes on along the minus strand of CANUEZ040000024.1, from coordinate 23,776,493 downwards.
CGCCTCTTTTGGAAACGTTGTCGCGTAAAAGTAACACGATAAGAAGACATTGCCTTATCTAGTGGCGGGCCACACTTGCCACATCATAGTGCTATCAACAGATGTGCGGCTTTTTAGAGCGGGGAATGCCAGCCAAGCGGAAGTCCCACCACATACTGGAGCACTGCAGCTGCTCATCCACGACCGCTTATTTGGTGGGCTCACCTTATTCACGATTAATTGCGCGAGCGGCCGTTCCCCTATCCGCGTTGATAAATCTCAGTGGTTTTAAAATTGTTTGTCGTAGTTCAGATTGACGGTTTTCATAGGTTTCCGATCGATGAACTTGACAATTCATTACCAGCAGGGGTGATATCATCAGTGAGTACTGGTGTTGTCATTCACAACACTGGTGGATTTCATGCTTTCCACTGCGAAAGATCACAATAGTGAAAATGGAACCAACTCATCTTTAAAAAAACGAGGAGTTTATTTTCGTATTTGAGGCTAACAGTTTTTCCAAAAACAACAATAATTTTCATAGAATGTATCGTTGGCACGAGAAGCCTAATACTCATGTAACACTAGCGGCGTTCGACTTTTCGATTTGAAAGATGCAAGCGGATTTTCCATTACTTAAACAACAAGAATGTTGAAGTAATCCATGTACTACCTGATGTCTGTGTCAATGGGACTAAAATCCACATCTGAACGCCCCTAGCTCTTTGGTACAGCCTACGTTCTAGTCTCTGCACTACAAGGTCATACGGGATGGTTTGGACATTGAGCAAAGGGATTCTGTTGGACTCACTGCAGTATCCCGTCCGTGCGACCATGTTGTCCGGCCGGCAAACCGTAAATTGTACAATAGCTTGACAAGCGTCAACGCGCTTGTCCGAACACCACCGGGGTCAGCGACATCCACCAATTGGATCACTTCATCATGATACTTTTTCGTTTTATTCATTTAAATAATAATAATAATATTAATTTTTGTTCATTCTTCAGTACAGTTACACGAAAAATTACTCACTAAGATGCAGTCAAGGGCATAAATATACCCAGTCATTCTTCTCATACAATTATAAACACGACACCTTGGTGTATTCAGAAGAAACTAGAATAATTTAGATAAATAGACTGAATCACAACGATCGTTGTTGTTGTTTTTTGTTTTCGTTGTTGTTGTTGTGGTTACTGTTGTTGTTATTTTTGTTAGAGAGCAGGCAAACCGCTTCGTGTGAACTGATTCGGTGCCATAATCATTCTTATCTTCAATCCAAAATAATAGAGTCCATGGAAGCAAAATCGTCTTAGAAAGACCGCACATCGCGCGTACGACCTGGTCAACAGTTGTGGAGAAGCTCTGGCCAACGTGTTTGGTATCACAGAATCGAAGTACACTGGCGTGCTTTTGGAAGCTAGTAGGGCGTGCGAGGAAGTAAACGATTCGGAAATTGTTACCTCAGCGACGAACTCCTCTTCGAATGAGAGAGAGCGAGAGAAAGCGAACTGTGAGTTGACTTCTGCTGGAAAATAAGTTGTTTTCTATGTGGCGGTCAACCCATGATGCTGTATTCATTGTTAGAACCTGAAAATTTGCCAATAAATCGCTCCAATCTATCTCCCGGCACATTTTATTCTTCCTCAGAGGTATTTTCAGTCAAATATTCTCAACCAAATACCCTAGCTTGGATCAAATATCGTCATTCTGGGATTTTCCTTAACGAGACTTATCTACCGTGGTGTATCATCCTTGCAATGTACAACCAGCTGCAGATCGATACCAAATTACGTTGCATCGACTGGATGACAAACAAAAAGAGAAACACCCACTGGTATCAACAACTCAGAGCAGCGAAGTTTTCCATCATCAACTACAATGCCGGTTACAGTTATGATTATCGATTGTTTTATGTGAACCTTTCAACTGGGCTGCTACCCCGTAACACCTTAGTCACAGATTTGGTGTTCAATGGTTTCAAGTCAAGTCAAGTCAGCAGTTGCTTCCTGCACCCAAAAGGGTGGATTTTCAGCCGTGTACACCATTTCTGTGGATAAAATAATGCAATGTGTGCACAGTTTCAACAAAGGAATAAAACAGTAAAGACGGATTATGTTCAACTTATAAGCTTTTTCGTAGTTCTGAGAGAACCTTCTTGCAGTAGACAAGTAGGTGAGGAAGATACGGTAAAACAGAGTTGTGATGCACAGAAGTGAGGGTAAACAACAGTTTGAACTTTGGACGTGGGGAAGATGTAGATGCGGCTTTTGCAAATAGGGGATGACGGGAATCAGGCAGAATTTCGGAAGTAAAACTATGGTGTCAACAAGTGTAACTCTAGGTATGCCACAATATCTAGAGGTGTGTTTTATGGATCTTGTGGTCAAATGAAAGTCGTTTTTTAGCAAACTAGAATCGATTACTGGGGAGCAGCAGAGCCAGTGGGGAATAATGCAAACGGTTACAAATTTTGAAAAGCATTTCTAGGGCTACGGAGGGCATATGTAATCTGAGAGAGAAAAAGAGCAGCTTTCTAACTTGGCAAAACACCTCACTGACGTGCAAAGACTACGGCAGTTTGTGGGTAGGTAAAAAGTCGAGTTAGTTGACTGTGGACGATGCAGGAATATGTTCGTCGTGTGCAGAAACAGGAGGTGTCTGTCAGCACTGTTATGATTTGATCCCCTGGATGATGAATAAAATGATGCATCGTGACATTTAGAAGCATTTGATTTCAGAGAACGGGAAGAGGGTCAATTTACGATACCATCTAGTCTGCTTTGGATTATGGGAGTGACCTCTGGTCTAAAATGCTCACTGCCGAAAACGACGTCGTCTGCATATTTGCATGAGGTGAAGATGGGACAGGGAATTGTTTTACGCACAAGAAGAAGAAGTAGGGTGAAAAGGCAAAACCCGATAAAACACCATCATTGACAGGAAGCGGAGGGGATGTCATTACACTAAATGATGTAAATTGTGTCTGGTCAGTGAAATAATCCGGAATCATTCTGCGTAGGCTCTGATAGTCTGCTGGTTCGGATAATAAATTGAGCAACACTGACCTATCGAGACTGCCGAAAGCATTTTTTAGTCTGGAAATAGCATCATAACCATTTTACATTTCTCATCTAAAACGGCCACAACAGAGTTTACTAAGTAGGTTATGGCACCAAAGGTGGGTTGGGATGACCTACATGCCAACTGATAGATATCCTCAGCAGCACTCTCGGTGACAGTACCTGGCAGCAAACTTCCCTCCAATGTCTTCAGCATCAAGGACGTAAATACAACGGTTCTGTGTGTACCAGGCTCCTTTTTCTGGACAGGTAATATCTTTGCAGGTCTTCATATGTTGGTAACTTCACAGCTTTTCAGACAACAATTCAAAATATCTGACGAGGAAAGCGATAGGGCGTCGGTGCACACTTTCAGGACAACAGAAGATAAGCCATCGGGGCCCGAGGCTTCATTTGTCTTCAGTGTACTCAGCTACTTCCAAACAGCCGTGGGCTCGACTCAAGGAGGCCTAGTGGTGAAGCTATAAAAAATAGATATCCCGAGACAGCGAACCAAGACTTTTTTCGAGGTCTTCGGCGTCAACGGAACGGTTCCTGCTTTATGAATTATTTACACAAAGCCCTTTTACAGCACGCCACGTGTCCCGACAGCTGGAGTTTCCCAGGATGGTATCTACACCTACCCTATATGGGCGCTTGTTTTCCACTTTCATTAGCTTCGTGATCCGTTTTGCTTCAGACTTTCGCCTGCTCCTGTAGGTCTATTTTTTCTTCCTACGGTGTTGTTCAAATAAAGGAGAGGAAAATCTATCGGTCTGCACCCAAGTGTTAGTATGAGGAGTTTCAACAAAAAATACGGCGAGCAAATCCACAGAAAACAGTGCAAACTGATATTCCAGTGAACAGCACGGCCAATCTGAAGGCTCTGCACAAAGGTGCGTTTACAGTTTTCTTTCTGAACCAGAGCAAAACAAAAGTAAAATTCTGTCATGGAACCTGCTAGCAATTATATTTGGATGTTTTAGCCACAGTAGTGCTTATATATCACGTGATACACGTCAAACCCGGCTGATCGGACAGTGACGCCTTTCAAAAGCAAGGAGCCATCAATCGTTAACTGAGTTGCTCCGTTAGTCAGCCAGTCAAACTGTCTGTCTGTCCGTCGGCCAGTCAACTAATTAGTTAGTATTCCTTATTTTGCGCGGTCAGCACAAAGCAAGCCGACTAATTATTTTGGTTGAGAATGTTCTTCAGATTGCATCATATCAACTTATGCCCGGATGGCTCTAGTTGTTCGATCCACCGGTCGATGTATGACGTTTATTTGATCTCACTGATTTGTATACATGTATGCACTCACGAAATTCCTAATTGGACATTGTTGTTTTGCTGTTTTATCTTCTTTCTTTCTATTATATAATAGTAATAGATCAGTTCAGAAAGGGGGTCGTGGCCAATTAAAAGCTGCGAATCGGCTGGCGGTGGCTCGAGGATTCGAACCCCCGGGGACGGAGGCATCAGAAGCCTACCATGAAGACCGCCAGGCATTCACAGATATGCCAGCAAGACCGAGGTTGTTCCAACTTCTGTCGACATCTTCCTTTTTCTTAAAAAATATTTTCTTTCAGTTCTTTTGGGGATTCCAATTACCGTAGTCAACCAAAGAGGTCACAAAAGCGTAGTCCAAAAGTCCAAGTAATTCATATTTAGGCAAAATCAAATGAACCGCTCTGATAATCTGTTTTCTTTACAGATAGAATATTCGCTAGATTGAGACTAATGAAAAAGTCAACAATTCCAAATACAAGACCCATCCGAGGCACACGATCGCGTGCAGCACAGTCCGATATGTAAGTTGCGATTAAACAAATACACGAATGACTCCTTATCAAGCACTGATTAAATGATGTAAAATAATACAGGTCACATGATATCACAGAGACATAATTTCAGTTATCACACAAATTTTCAAACTCGCTGCATAGTAGTGAATTACTCTGCAGATTTTCTCTTCTGGAATACGGAAAAATGAGTGGTAAAAAAAACAGTAAGAAAATAGCTCGACCTCAACACAGTCATCCATCATTTGCACACAGCGGTAGGAAGGAATCTGAGAAGAAAGTGGGTGGGTGAACAGGGGACAAACAAAATTTTAGGTGGAGTATACCTTCGAAGCACTTGTTGTTCAGTAGTGTGTGATAACGAATGAACAGAAAGTTATCTATGTACATGGATAATTGATGCCAATTGAGATCCTCAACTTGTAAAATATATGATGTCACCTAATAATGTGAACAGTTTCCAAAGAAGTAAGACAATTTTGACCCTCTCACGGCATGTCATCATTCTCGCTCAATGAACATCTGGTTTTTAATGATGCTGTTTATGTAGACGAATTTAATTGGATAACGAGACAATGAGATGAATATCTCGCTGCCCAGAGAATTCGAGGCTAAGTAGATGTTCCTGTGGTGTGCCAGATGTCAAAAATAGTGCGCACAGGTGGGTGGGTTTTGGACCTGACGTGATAGGTTGCATGTTTCGTCACTATCTTTGGGTGATTTGAGGTACTCAGACGTCCCATGGTAATCGTAGATCGGCTTGAATGATGTCGGACCAAGGCACAATTGACAATCTCGTTGGGCTGCACTAGCTCAGCTCGTCGGAATGCCCGAATGGCGTTCTCCTCAAACGACAAGATGCGATCTATGCAGAGCAAGATGAAAGTTAGAAAAATCTGGATAAATCTACTGCCAAACTCGGCTGTTCTTGGTCTGCCTGATAAGCAACCCTATGCGAGTGGAAGCATGATGGCACGACTGCACTGAAAGAATGATTCAAGCGCGTTAGACAAAATGTAAATAGAAAGAACTCTGATAGGGATTTTGTAATACAATATGGAGTAGTGAGCATAACTGGCTGTTGATAAGTTATTTTTTAAATATTACTTCCCGTGAAACAAAAGTACAGCACACGTTCACCACCTGTTAGCAATTGATTAGTGCATTTGTGCATGTCAGTAAACCAAGGCGGAATTTAAATTCAAACTCAAGCCAATTTGACGGCGCATTCAGAACAACACGTGGTGTATTATGATGAGAATATATGGAGCATAAAAATATACGGTGCTTTGTCTACAGAAGTATGAGCGTGCACAATCATCCGTCCTTTTTCACGGTAGATCCCTGAGGAAACAGACGTTCGTGGGCTGGTGGTCTGTTGTTCTAAACACCGTCTGTTGCCCGAACAATGATCCTAAAGTTTGCTCACATCAAACAACGGATCAACAAGGAAAAGTTGTCATTTCTTATCATTGGAAATAAGTGGATCGTGTGAGTGGATCTGTCCTCAATTTACTAATAATGACGCAAAGCTTACGATCAGGACAGAAATATTTGCCTCTCACATCGGTCATGAGTGCTTACTCGTCTGAACCACACATACAACCTGGGTTATTTCTTTTCAAGAATGAACAGCGTCACTTTTGTGTGGACGAAGAAAATCAGTACGACAAGTCGACTGTCTGCTTTCTTGTCGACGAGTGACTCCACTGTCGGGCGATAGATAAGAATCGATGGTGGTCGAGTGGTTTACAGCGTTTGATTACCACCTCGGAGGTTAGAGGTTCGAATCTCCACAATCACCGGTTACTTTGGTGGCAGACAGTAATCCATTGTCGTCCGGATTGGGACCTTATGTGGTCCTCCAATCCAAGTCTCAGGGTTCGGTTACCGGCTATCCCCAGTCGTGCAGTGGGCCCTCGTGGCTATGGGGTATATATGCCTTCCACTGCACCCATGCGCAAGCATGTAATAAAAAAAGCGAACAAGGTAAGAAATGAGTCCACTTCTATATGTAGACGCACATGTAGGATATATTTTGAATTTCAAGCAAGTGTAAGAATAAGACATAGCTTTAAAGAGTGGAGTAGAGGTAGTTATTAGTGTTAGGATGTAACCAATAAGAGAATTTATTGCAGGGATCAAAAGGCTAGATACGTATGTAGTCCGTAAAAATATCTCTCGATGCTGCTACAACAACTCAGTCAGTCAGTCCTGCGATGATACTTCGCACTTCTAAGATGAATACGCGTCCTTATAATTTGTACGCTATCATTCAAACTGACTAGAAAAGTTTACAACTGCTTGAGATATTCACTAAAATGCACTGTATCGTTCCGTGGTGGGCTATTTTAACAGACAACTACCGAAATCGGTCATGGCTAAATGTCTATTAACAGAAGCGAATTTTTCTGACGTGCATTCCATTCAGAGACAGCGCTACAGAACCATACGTTCGGCTGAGTCGAGTTCTGCCGTACTAACAAGAACCACTGTGGTGGGGGATGAAGAACGATCGTCCTGAAAGATCTGCTCATTCGAAAGCAATGCAGTTTTGTCACGAGACGCTGGCTTAAACGTTAAACGACAGTGCGAATGATAAATTTCACACCAGGTTGGTAATTATTTCATGACTTATCTATTGAGTGTTAATGGTCATTTACTTTAACCTTCAAACCTGCTGTACTGCTTGGGGAAACAATCCTTTCTCAGTTTCGTTGGTCTTATTTGCACACGCGAACAACCAGTATCCGCTAAACGAATATTCCGAACGGGCAGGCCTGTGTATGTGGTATTTCACTAACCAAGAATGCATTATTCCGTTGGTGTATACATTTTTCAAAGTGAACAGACGAATTGAGCAGAACAAAATATTCAACTCCAAAAAGTCGTCAGCCTAACTGGCTTTCACAAAAGTCACAGTTGTCCTATTTCAGTTAAGTATCCAACAGCGTTGACCACCGGATACTCATCCGGATATTTTGCTCTGATGTTGGTATTTCTTAGTAACTCGGGACTAAATCAATCAGTCGGTCCTGTTCGATACGAACTGACCGAAAAAGATTTCCAATAACACTGAAATATACTGAAATGACACCACGATATATCTTTCGTTTAACACCGATTTCACTCGGGGGGTGGGGGTTATATAACAAACAAATGCAGACCACAAGTCTTATTTCTTTGCGTCTGAAAGAAACAAATATAACTATTGTTTTTGACCCATCGTGTACACACGTGATTGTAAGTCTGCAGATAAGAAGTTGGCGCATTTCTGAACTACAAAATCAGCAATCGATGCAGTCACTGTGTTATGGTATTCGAATACCTCTACAGGCAGTCAAACAGCAATGAAGGTTTATATTAAAATTTTTGGGAGGAAATACGGTTATTTCGATTTTCTGGCATACTTTCCTACGGAAAGACTATTTATAACAGGTTAGTATTTTGTCAAGCATCCATCCACTCACCCTCAAGCTGAATTGGGTTAAAGCAACCTACAACTTTCACGTGCACCAAAAATCCTTTGCCAATGTGGTAAAATAAAACGGAAAAAGACCACATTGCAGGTAATATGGGCTTGAATACCCCAATAAAACGTATTATGCTATGAAAAGAAACAATTGTAGCCCCTAAGCCAGAAGTTTTATTCAGAACACTACTGCTATTACTGCTGCTGCTAGCACACGACAACTAGTCATGAGATTCCTATGGGACTGGTCGGTAGTCCGACAGACTACTAAACTGACCATCAAGCGGATGAGTATGGAAAAATCTGAGCAGGCAAGCAAAACACGCAAAGGCTGATCGATATTCTGAGGGTTGGAAAACCAACCTGGAGCCCCGGGTCGTACAGCAACCAGATCGTACTGAGTCATTTTCCCGAGCGGTAGATCAAATTTGGTAACCACGCGGGTGATCAGATCCGAAATGCTGTCGCTCGACGAAACCTGCGATTTTGGTTAGACGAAGCAACACGTTGCCCAATGAACTCATCAAATAGAGGGGGCATAATCTTCAACTTCCTCTCTAAGCAAACTCAGAATTCGATCTTCAGTTATAACTGACGATAGAAGGTTAGCGTTAAGCTTAGAAGAATAACAATGATTTGGACGATTCTCATTCCCGTCGAAGAAGATCGTCGGTTTTGGGAAACAGACTAGAAACTAAACGAGTAGTTTGTTCATACCAAATCAAGTCCAAATTTTAATGATTTTTCTTTAGGAGAAGCGCTGAGAAAACGAAAAGAGGAGACTGACGACAATTCCTTCACATCATTGCGCACTGTCATTACGCAAGTCCCTCTTGATTCCCATTTGGTTCACAAAAATACAATAGATTATAATGAAAAACATGATGGCAGCTTCTAACGCGGTACTTACTATGTGCTTCTATTATAATATATTTTTTATTCAACAATTTTTGTAGTCCGTGTACTTATATTTCAACCAAATTTACCTTAACTACCATCATGGATGACTATGAGAAAACAAGTGATCTAAATGACGAGATTCAAGAAAAATTCGGCTGTACCCCCTTTCTAAATTTTTCACCATATGGGCTAATTAGGAGACGATGGTTTGATCGTACACGGCAGGGGTCGGAAATTGTCGGATTCCTCGTGTACCATTCATTCAATCTCAAGGGAGTTTGGGACGCGATGGGAAATGCGATTCAGACGAAGGTTAGGGGAGAGAGGGCTGATATGTGAATTCCATGCTCATTCATGTCGCGCGAGATAAAAATGTCCCATGAGTCCTCGAAGTACACGGGCACAAATGACCCCTCGAAACTGAAATGTCTTCAACCTGGAACGTCAGTTTTTCCTTTGTTCTAGTCAGTTACCATTGACCTCGGTGTGAATTTGCATATCTCAGAGCGCAAACTTTACTTTCCACAAAGCGAATAGATTCATTGATTAGAATACTTAGTCTGGTATGAATGCGGAATGGTTCAATTCCTCATAGTGTGGATCAATTCGGAAGACGTAATTCTGTGATAATTGTGTAGCCCCGTGTGACTCAAATACCAAAGACACACTGAAATACTATTCATCTATGCGAGTGTATGTCATGGGCAGACAAATTCTGTGAACCTCTTTCGAAGTGAGCGAAGCCATTGGTTTGGTCTAAGAATTCAGCCGGTGAATTACGTTCACGAGACTCAAGTGTGGATCGGTCGTGTTCATTCGCAGTTGCGGGTTCTTTCCGGCCCGATAGCTTTTACCATTTGAACCGAATCAAAGTTTAGCCAATCAACTGATCAAAATGTCGAGACACGGTACTGCACACAATGCAAAGTGGGCGTTGCAGTTAGTTCAATAATTCGGATGGTCCGAAAGAAACTTGGCCGTTCGAAATGGACGTTGGGCTGGATTAATGATATTAATACATTGTTTTATTATATGCTTCCGCATGAGTGGAGTGGAAGGGTATACCCCATAGCCTCGAACGTATACTGAACTATTAGGGATAACCGCGAACCGGACCTCCAGACTTAGAGTGGAGAATCACATTAGGTCCCAGTAGGTTAGGTGTGGTAATGAGCCGGATGACAGTGAATTACTGTCTACCACCCGATTCGAACCTCTGATCTCCAAGGTGGAAATCGAACGCTGTAAACCACTCGGCCACCACCGGCCAAAAATGCCAATTTAACCAAAGTGTTTCGGGCTTTTGAAGTCTTCCTGTAATTTCCATGCGATAATCGTTGCTTTCATTGTGGTTTAATTTTCTTTATCAAAACCTATCGATTGAGATTTAGATAACCCAGATATAGGGGATGGAAAGCAGAGATTCATTTTTTATAACTTTATTCCCGCAAACTTTCGTCAGATGGAATTTCAGATGTATGTCATATCACGTGGTAGCAGTCGTACTTTGGCAAAGCTGTTTAATAAGGCCATTGGACACGATTAGAGGTCACAGTTTAACAGAAGTTCGTATTAGACTAGCAGGTAGTACAGAAATGTCTGCTCATATTGTCGTGTGTATTCACCCGGTGGTTTTAGTTTATAGATCAGTACACCCAACAGAAGTTGCGTAAATTATGCCGTTGATATTTCGCACATAGTTGAACACAAAGTAAAGATGGGATTATTAATAATAATAATAATAACCATAGTAAAGCACTGACAACTCATAAGAAAGCCTTGCCTACCCGTCGTATCTGCGGTTTGCGATCATCCTACACGTTAAACACAGGTAAACATTCAAACCAGTGTACACAGAATGCTGTTCAAAATGGACAGTAAATGTAGACAGCAAATGATAAAACTTTGTGCAAATCAGCTGTTATCGATGTATTCTGTTTACGAAATTGTTCTTCCGCCTTCTGCCATCAGCTCCTAGATATTTCTCCTTGGAGTTGCTTTGCTGTTTGATATTGCACTTGCACTTCGATCGATACGCTCTACACGGTCCCTTTTCTATTGAATATCACACATCCGGGCACCATGTGTACGTTGACCATGTTTCTTACTGGCTGTTCACAATGCCAATTGACGTTAGTTATTATGCATATGTACTCACTGCAATTTGTCGTGGTCGGTATACAATTTTTTCCTGCAGTGGGGTGGTTCTTCTCGTTGCTCCTGTATGCTTTCGTTCACGGACACAAAAACAGCGTATTGGTTTCTGGGACTCCGCGAGAGCCACATTCAATCCGAAATCGAGAATCACTTTCTAAATTTCTCTCGCTGATGTCCAATTAGAGTAGTCTTTAGGATACAGTGTGATAGCACCTAGAAACTTGTCATTTTAGACCAAATCCTCATAATCGGTGTAAAGGGTACACGGTTTGGATCATTTACGTATCAATAATCAGACGAGAAACATGCATATTCTCTTTCTAAATAAGTTGAAAACTGTGTAAGCCAATTGTGTGTAGCTTGAGCAGGCTTGAAACGAAATTTCATATGCTAAAGGTGTACAAAAATCTATATTCCAACAAATTATCATTATTAAGCCATTGAGCGCAAAACTGTACCGGTTGGGTTTTTCATTTTAATGCAACCTACATATACAGAAGTCATTCTTTACTGTCGAAAAGTCGACTATCCAACAGCCATGAAATGATCCATCATGCAGTATCAACCGGTGGAAACCATGGAAGCGCAGTACAACCATTTCAATTTTGTTCGGAATCATCAGTTGCCATGCAAGTTCACCTAGTCCCAACTTGAACTCCAACCGGGAGTGCATATTCGGGAGTCATACATGTTACCATGGGGCTATCTGAACTTTGACTCTTATCGATTCGTTTCACATCAGGACTATATTTATACGATACCCATCTGTGGTAACGTGTTGGAATCATAATCATAAACCCAAGACTCGAGTCCAAATAGGAACTTGTGAGAGTATAGTCTGACACACTTTTCGATAGACAGCTGTCTCATTGGCAGACGGCGCGTCAGCACCTGGCAGTACCGAGCCCGCGTAACCACGAACAAAAGGATAGCCGATTCATGGCTTGGATCGACAGATGAGAGATGAATCTTTTCAGCTGCTCTCAGTCCTCAAGGCTTGATTGAACACACCAGTTTGACCGATGCGTTGTGTGCAACGAGTGTATACATGGACCAACAACTTACATATTCAGTGCTTCACGCTAATAAAACGAGATTATTCGAAGGCAGAAAAGTTTTCTCATTAGAGTTAGTGCAGCAGTGCAAAGCTGAACTTAGTGTAGGCAGTTCAGTTCAGTCAAACAACCACTAACCATGCATTGGGTGCGGTCGCTTTGGTTGCTATCTCTCAGGGGCAGCCGCAATCGGAAACAATGAATGAAACAAGGGAATGAAAATAATAATATAACTGGAAATAGAAGTACCGAGTTGATAAAGAAAGTTTGTGTAGACAATAGAGCCACTGATCGCCACACCGAACCATATTACTCAATGTATCTAACCTCTGAGTAGTGAAGTCTCTTGAACCCCACGTAAGAGGCCTAACATGGCCTACATAGCCAAGTCTACTTTATAGGCTATTCATAACTTTTTTCCACGTCATGGACTGACCACCCTGACGTCGGCGCGCGCTTTGACTTGCTGCGCTACGTTTCTACGTTAACCACTGCCTCATCGAATTAAAGGAGTTTACTCGCTGTGACCACCGTACGCCGCTATACGCGTCAGAAATACGTTTACCCAAGCAGAATATTGGATTTTCCGCTCACTCAGATTTAACCGGTCATTTACACCAAGGAGTTTTCATTCGACCCAAACAACGCATCTGTGCTGGCTGGCAGGCTGCCCTTAACTGCACCCCTCCAGCGAAGATGTCTGTCCCGTCTTTGTTCAGCACCAACATACGCTCTCTGTTCGCGAAAATGTCAGGTCTAACCTTCATTCTTCATTCTCATATTCATGTTTATGCCTGTGTGGTTTGCATACAAGAATCGTGGTTAAACCCACATACTGTTGACTCACTCTAGTCAATGAATGGCTTTAAACTGTTCCGGTAGGACAGGAATTCCACCAGCAAGAAGACTGGAGGCTAGGTGGTCATATATGTCAACTCCACCTGGTGTGGCAAGTCTGAAGTCGTTTATTCATGCTCAGTGAGCGATATTGATTGTTCAGCTATGCAATGCCCTCCTAAATTTTCTCGTTCTAGAAGCACCACAATACATAGCTCCGTTTTGCACAAAGAACGCTATTTCATCTTCCTATGACTCTTTTAAGAATTACACATCATAGTAAGTGGTTTTAGTCATGCTACCACCCAAGCCTCCACTGCTTTTGATTTAACTGATCTTTGCGTTTCTCCAACCAGAGGCAACTCTGTTTTAGACAGAATTATCACCAATCATCCTGAATTATTCTCGCTAAAGTTGTATACACCTGTCTCAACCAGTGACTACCGTTTGCTTCCACTGAGACCTAAGATATACTCCCGGTGTTCTTTCCATTCTTTCAGGCAAATCTGCCAAATAAAAATCCGTCTCTGAAGTTTTTCACGTGACAAAATTATTCTCTTATAGAAATCCCCTTCTCATGCATCTTCCTGGTTGCTTCCAAAGCGCTGCCAAGTGGCAAAGTCAAACTTTTCGTAGAGACGATCAATTTAATTTTTGGCGTATGCTGTTCCTTATGAACCATCTTTCTCTGTAACGGCCGTGCCACTTCTCCGACGTTGAGATGATCAAGAAGACGGAAGGAATATTTCTGCAAAGCCCGGGATAATTCTAAAGTAAGATACATTTCCTTTTTGATAAAGAACGAAATCAAGCGCACTGACTCCCTGAATGCTAGTCAACTCCAATGCAGCCACAAAAGTAACCGACTATGGCAAGGCATTCGGCTGCTGTGTGGAAAGAAAACGAAACAAGTGAAATTCGCTGCAGACGTTGACAGTATCAACAGTGCATTCATCCACCCATCAAAGGACTCTCCAGTTTCATTCATTCCCGAAGAGGGCGCGTACATTACCCCGGTCCCCACGGAAGTATTTAATCTTCTTCGTACTTCCAAAATAACCTCAGATATTGGTCCTGAGGGCCTTTTGTCATCACGTTTGAGATATGGTGCTGTTGACCTGACCGATACATTTACTTCTCTCTTAAACAAATCTTTGTATTCGCATTCTATTCCAGACTGCTGGAGACTAGTCACTATTGTTCCTACACCAAAACCTTGTAATTCTGTTGTCTTAGCTAAACGCTTTCGTTCCACTGCTCTAAATTCATCTGGTCTTTAACTTTTGGATTCCTCTACAAACTCTGTTGACGACAACTTACAGTTTGCCTATAAACCAAACAGTTTCACTGTGGAGGCTATCGCTTCCTTTGTCCACCATATAATCAAATCCTTGGATGGATCAGCGAAGTCTGTGAGATGCGCTTTTCTAGACTACTCACCCGCTTTTGATTCTATTCCGCGGTCTCTCCTTCTCCGTAAAGTGGCAGCTTTCGGCTGTCCTACACCTTTATTAGCATGACTCTGATTATTTTACCAACAGAACTCACTGCACACGACTAGGTCTTAAAACATTCAAACCCTTGGTGAACAATTCAGGAGTATTTCAGGGAGCTGTTCTTTCCCCCTATTTGTTTTCCACCTGCATTGAGGATCTTTCGTCCAGTGCACATGCACATTTATTTAAATACGCTGATGTTGTAGCCCTTTGTCCGGCTGTTTCTGTAACCCAGGACTTTACTGACTTTTCCGGTAATCTGTCCCATATTTAGGATTTCTCTGTCCGTTCCGGTTTAACCTTAGATTTATCCAAGTGCTTTGAGTGCACATTTACCCTTTCTCGATCAGCCTATCCTTCTGATCCGCCTGTCATTTCCACAGAATCACTAACTAGAATGGGTTTTGTCAAATACTTGGAGATCACTATCGATGGAAATATGAAGTGGTCATCTCACATATCAAGCTGTGTGAAGAAACTATGCCGACTATCTTACCAAATCCGAAAACGTAGACATTTTAGTGTTTAACAGAGGGCTGTTTCCTTTTTCGTTTATCAGTGTGTTCTTCCTGTCCTGCTTTACTGTTTCCCTGTTACTTTTGCTGGCCTACTGAAGAAAGACTTTACAATTCTTCGTCGAGGTCTATCTGTTATCATTCGAGTATCTTTCTTACCATTAACTAAAATATCTACTAAGTTGTGTGAACTACACCCGGCCGCATGTGAAATGTTCGCCCACGAAACCCTTGCGGACAGCAATCACCCTTAAACAGTGATCTCTCTCTCTCTCGTTTTTACACGTTCATCCTTTCGATCTACACCCTCGTACCAACATCTACAAAAACTCTACCGTTCCATATCTGGCCTGGATCCTCGCAAACTGGGCATGAGTATCGGCAGGATTTCTTGGCGATTTTGATATGTAGCCGTTCATATTTCATTTCATTGGTTCGATGAGGTGCAAAGTGTAAACTTTTTATAACTGAAGTGGAGACGTCTGTCTACGCAAAAGTATGATGAAATGCAAATACAACAATAACCCCCTTGGCGAACATTGTGCGCCGAGGAATCCTGTCCAGGAACATGCGCAACACATGTCCCAACCGCCTTAGCCTGGTGAGTTTAAGTATTTCATTTAGTGATTTGATCTATGAACCCAAAACTCTCCGCCGAACCTCGAAATTGCTGATACAGTATTCCTACCAGATTCGATCAATATAGTGCATATGCACTTCAACTGATGATCTATTGGTCGGTAATGATCAAACAGTCAGCCCGTTGGACTTCAAACCCCGTCTGTGCCGGATTCGATTTCTTCCACCGTGGGCCAGTCACGAAATTGGCTGTGACCCCCTTCCTGAATACTGTATCACTACCAAATAATAAAGAGGATGTAAGAAGATTATTAATGTCTTTTTATTCATAGCAAGAATATTCCAGTTGTATATTGCTTTCATGGTTTTAGTGGAGAGTTGGACGTTCACATACTCTGAGTAATGAATCATTCCATAAAGCTGAAAAACTTGGCTTATTTTCTTCCCTCTCAGTAGTCCAGCCAAAATGGGCTACTCCCAAATTCCGGGTTTCATTTGCCTTCCCTCATTTGCGTGGACAATGCTAAGGGGACATGTTCAATGTTATTCATTATGTAGATATGTTCAACGGAAAGAGACTGCATTTTCGAGAAAACAATTACCTTTTCGATCACTGTGGAACTGTCAGCACATGCTGCGTTAGTTTTACGTAAGGTGACCAAATTTGGAGTTGATCCTATCTTGGCCACATTCCTGAAGAAGGATTGAGTATCGGTGGTTTGTTTTTGTTGTTGTCGCGGATTTCCCGGTTCGAATTCATGCAAAGTCACCCGGACAAGGAGATCGGACGATCCGCAATCTGATCGGCTTATGCTGCGTGCGGATTGACGGCCAAACGGTCGCTCGTATTGATCCTTTGAGATATCAAGCTACACCAGATGGGCAAAAAATGCTAAATAATATAGTCTTTTCATTTGTCACGACCCGAGTTGATTTTAATTGCTAACTAAGGCACCCATGCTCGGATTTTGATTTAACACCCTTGAGGGTGATGTACAGTCGCTTTGCTCGACTCAGGGTTATTTCGCAACATGCTTTCAGGTGTCCGAACAATTCCACAGAACACATGAAGAACAACACAAGAAGCCAAACAAGCTCGTTTTCACTGACTCATAATCATGCAAATGACAACACATTTTATTTGAAAAACCGGGATGATAATTCCAAAACTGTACGACTTACCGAAAGTTCACAAGGAAAGCTTATCATTAAGACCTATTTTAGATATGTGCAAATCATCCTACCACGCAGTAGCCAAGTGGTAAACAGGTTCGTTGAAGCCGGTGAGAGTTGCCATTTTAAAATAGTTTACGAGACACCTGATTTTGTAGATTGCGTCTACAGTATAAATCCGAGGGGCAAACAAATGTTCTCATTTGATGTCACGTCATTGTTCACTAAGGTATCGACAAGTGAACCTGTCAGATATTGATACGACTGCATTCGAGAAAACAACATTGATATGTGTCTTCCCGTGGGCGAACTGTAACAGTTCCTTTTTGTATTCATGTTTAACGTCATATTCAAATTCAGCGTGGGAATCTGTCGTCAAAAGATGAAGTAGCAGCGGGGTCACCCTTGGGACCGCTATTCGTTGGTATTGATAGTGGTCAACTGCACCCACCCATCAAACAATGTGTACTCTATGTTGATAGTATAATTTGCGTGACAGTTGACACTATAGAGGAAGAATTTATATTAAACACATTCAACAGATCCCATCAAAATGTTCAGTCTTTCTATGGAAAAAGAAGCCAACAACAAAACGGTCTTTCAGTGCACAGGTCAACAACGTGGAGTGAACAGCATGTTCACTTTGGAAGTTTTGTGCCATCCAGAGTGAAGAGAAAATTAATTCGTTGTTTGGTTTACAAGGCGCGCAACATCTGTGTGGCGAACACACTGGACAACGAACTTTGATCTCTGCCTTATGCGTTCCTACAAAATGGATATCTGAAGCGTTTCATTGGCAGGACAATGTGATAACGTGGAATAAAGAACCAAGATAATAGGTGTCCAGAAGAAGTCAGTGTACATACGCTTTCCCTTCAAAGGTAATATCCCAACGGATATTATACACGGCAGATTATCAGGAGCGGCTGACAGAACATTTTATGCGGCAAACCTCCGGATTTTATCCTCATCAAAGCCGTTTTTGTACTTAGGAATAAAGGATAAGGTATCAGACTCTGCAGCCTCATTCTGTGTATACTTTTTTACCTGTTCCTGTGGAACTACGTACACTAGCCATACGAACAGGCCCTTATCAGAACATGTCCGCAAGCAGCATCCGGCTTCGCTGAACACTGGAGCAATTAAAGTAATTACGAGTGCTGTGTGTTTACACCTTGTTAAGTCTAACTACTCAGTGAATGTGATCGAAGCGTTCTGACCACTTTAGGCAGTTCGAGGTGATCAATCAAGACTGGCGAAGTGCCGCGTCCTAGTCACAGCGAAAGCGGTAAGCATTCGTCTCTACAACTCGCCTTTGCAGTTCATGAAAGCATTGAAGCTTTCTTGGCCCACCTCCTATCCCCAAACAAAGCACAGATCCATTGATCAAACTAATGACATCAACGACACCCACTCAAGGTTCAGATATAAATCTGGGTCACGCGTGTGAAACTTGATCTTCTTTTCTTTATTTTTGACTAGTCGTCTTATCTTTATCTTGTTTTGTTCACTTAACACTATTCAAGTGAAATGTAATGAAATGGTATAACTGAGTCACTGAACACGAGCTTGTTCACCATCTTGTGTTATACTCTCAATTTCGGTAAATACGGTCCAGTGTTATGAGAGAGCATCTTGTTCAAAAATAATCGCCTAGTGATTGGTACCCTAGATTTTATCATGGGTATGACCATTAATGTGTCTTGATCATGATAACCAGTGGCGGTCTAACTCATTATAGTGAAAATCAGACCTAGGGGTCTCCTGTTCGAACCTTGTCGCCGCCGTTAACTTACCCATTCAGCAGCGTTGTTGCAGTACTAAGAAAGTTGAAGATTATTTATTTATTGATGATTTTTAGAATTTGAGTAAATGTCGTCGAAAACTTATCGAAAAGACATTGGAGATACAGGAAACCGACAGTTCACGCGAAGAAAAGGGCTATCGCTTCACATAACACTACATCTTTGTTGTTCAGAACCCGGGCTAGAAAGGGGATTGCAGAATTTTCGTGTGATTAAAACGTAAGATAAAAAAGAGAAGTTTTAATTGTACTGTTGATGACGAGTGAGATCCGGACAAAAGGGATGTGCACGGCCGTTAAGAATTACTTTCGGAAGAGCCTCTGACCACGCAGCCTAGGTT
This sequence comes from Fasciola hepatica, assembly GCA_948099385.1. Taxonomy (NCBI): domain Eukaryota; kingdom Metazoa; phylum Platyhelminthes; class Trematoda; order Plagiorchiida; family Fasciolidae; genus Fasciola; species Fasciola hepatica. Next base: position 23,757,320 of record CANUEZ040000024.1, on the reverse strand, counting down.
GTTTATGAACTATCTGTTTAACACTAATCTTCAGTTAACCATGACGGTGCGTGCCCTAGTCTTTTTCTAATAAACCTTGGAAAATGATGGCGTAACACTATAAAACCTTGGACAAAATACAAATAAATCTTCACCAGCCGTTCAACGGTAACCCGAGATATACGACAAATCGTCCCACATCAGTTCTACCGTGTACTAATATAATGACAAATCTTTCGATCGTCAGGATCGAAACTGCGTTATTCCGAGTCGGCAATCTGTCACTAAAAATCTGGTTGTTTTGGGATAAGTTGGGTATCCGATGACTGAAATCGGAAATGTACACCTTTGTAATTTGTTATAATCTCTTCATAACTGATTGATTTGGATTATATCTTAAAAAATGAATAACTTTTATTTCACCAGTGCTACGCAACGGTTAACTGTTCATTTATCGGTCGCACCGATTAGACCTGATGAAGACGAGCATGTACACATTACGGAGAAGTCAATCTTTTTTAAAAAGTTAGCGGTGTTTCGGTAAAATGTCATGAAGGTGGAAACCTAGAACTCTCCTAGCCTGTCTTGTAGACCTCAAGATCTCAATGGGATGACTCACATGCAGCTCGGATAAGACGGAGATTCGGATTAGTTCATGAGCCCATGTCACTTGATTACTGTCTAGAATACTTGGTATTTGGAAAAGGCAACTCAGCTCACTCATGATGCCCCAACAATATCGTTCGATTATCTATTGATGGATAACGGAATCATATACATGGCAAAGGCTTTTACTTTACTTATGAACAAAATCAACTGGATATCAGAGGAACCGTGCAGCGGAATTTGTGACACCTATCTGGGAAAAGGCTCTGACACAAATGTGACAACACTTTTTTCGGAATACCGGAAGCGATCAGTTGTGGTCACAGGCAGTATTACCAAGATCTTAGGTTGTTCACAAACCAACATCAATATGGACAAACCTGGCCAAATTGTGCGTCTTGGTTTATATTAAAATCTGCCCGTATGAAATCACCGTACAGCATTAAAAGAGTGAACATCTCAAGGCCATCTTCAATAGGCTCAGCGACGAAAGCTTGGCGTTTTCAATGTGAGGTGAATAATTACAAATATGAACTACTCAGATTTTACAAGATAGTTGGACTGCTCACTCTAGTTTTCTGCAAATAATATGGGTTGCCATTTCTGGCCCATACCTAAATGATTTTGCTAGTACAAGAGCTTTTCTTCCGGAAAAAAGAAACATGCTTTCCTCGTTACAAATTTGAAATCAGAAATCGGAAGCACACATTGCATGATGTATCCTGGATCTTTTGGCTCCGTCTGTATATACTGCATATTGCAGTCAAAGTGATTATCGTTATGGCAAAACGGATAAACGGAATGTTTAGAAACAGGCAAAATCACATGACGCACATCCACACGTCTATCGGATAAACAGACAACAAATATCACATTTCGTCATAGTGTTTGCGCTGTAACGGGCACTTGTATTCACGACCAACAGGTTAGCTATGTCATCGATGAGAGAACCATCGCCTAGCCACCGTAAGTCTAAGTATACATACCAGTTTCAGTGCGAGTGATCAGCCACCGCTACCGAGAGAGCTGAAAGGCAGTTACTTCACCGAACAGTTGAACACAATCCAGTGTGAATTGTAAAGACGATGAACAACAAATTCACCACGGCTGCATCACCAATCGAACAAAGGTCAATCAGATGACCGATTGTCTGACATCTTTATGAGACCAGATATTGCGTCATTGCAAATCAAAAGTTCAAAGTACTCAACTCCACCACAAACACCACACTACTGCCGTGGTAACGAAATATGGTTATTCTTGTTTGCGTCATGTGATTGTGCCTGTTTCTAAACATTCCGTTCATAAAATGATCACTCTAACTGCAACATGCAGTAAATACGGATGCAGTGAAATGATCTAGGATGCATCATGCAATTCGCGTTTCTGAGTTCTTTTTCAAATACCATTGGTTTTTTCGACATGAGTAGTATGGCATTGTATCTGGATGACAGGAGAAAATTTCCCCGGAAGCACTACCGGTTCCGCGGTTATTGCCGCTCATCAGTTATGCGTACCCGGTACTCTTCCGCCCAATCATCCTTATACTTGAGCACTCACAGTTGGTTTACATCTGTAATCTCATTTGAATCGAATGGAGCGTGCATGAACGAGGAGTCCATTTTTGGACGAATCACCGTGTTGCGCACTCTAGCGATAGCCGAGGCAATCGGAATCAGGAAGCTGACCCCCGACCTTTGCGCCCAAAAGCGTTTGGTCCAGGCACTTCAACTTCCATGGCCTAGGATCGATCGAGGTCGAGTAAATCTGTCGTCCTGTCACTCACAGGGCGTAAGTTAGATAAACCAATCAAATGACAAGGACAATGTGACTGTTGACAAACCCCTACCCATGATTGGTGTTTACTCCATGTCTATCCGCATGATTCTTGCTTAGCGTCTCCCATGTAATTTGTAAACGGCTTGAGAATGAATTACTGAAAAACAATTGTTTCGCCAAATTGGACTTCTATGATATACAATGGGTATTTTCCAGACATTGATTCTAAAAACGGTCTTTCCGTCCATACATGCTTTATTCCATTCAAACGGGATTACAGGCGTAAACCATCGGTTTTTCTTCAATTTTACTAACGCTATTAACAATAATGTGATAAAGGGTTGTGATTTTTAAGATGACTAGACCCACTTCATCCAAAAATTGAAACAAATTCAGCCACAACGTAATAATCAAGAATCAAAATACACATCGGTTTGAAAAGGTACAGTAAACACAACGGTGATTCGCTACGATGTGCTTTTTCCGCCCCACTAGCTCTAGTGAGAAGACCTTTCTGGTTTTGAACCATCTCGATTTGTTAGTACAAACACGACAGATTATATACGATGCACGATGGTCATAACCAAATCCTGACCGGTACACTTATTGCTTCACCTGTTAATCACAGCTAGCTCTTTTGAGTGCTTAGTCTGGTAACAAACGCGATTGGTTGATTCGGTTCAGACGACAGTTTACACTTGATTGGTCCTTCCGTCTGCTTCGTTCGCCACTATCTTGTTTTCCAGTCAGGACAGGTGAAGACTGGCTGGCTGCTGGCCAAAACATCGTGCTGTTTACTAAACTAACCGGCTCATTTCCTCACACGATAAGTGCGTGAATCAGTATTGTATTCGTTTTAATGTTGTCTGCTGGTTAGTCCACCGCTTGCCAAGGGAGTCCATTCAGCTGTGTCCAGCGATCCATTTTTATCGACGAATTGATACACGCTGGATTCACGTGCCTACGTGAATGTCCTTTCGGCTGAAGGAGTCGAGGTCATCCGAACTAAGTGATCACTCGTCTTATTTATATTGTTTACATACGTCTCTGGGCTAAGTGGGTTTGTCCGGCAGACGTGCCAGAGTGCACCGGAGGCTGCAACAACTTCTTTCGGACCAGAAACACCATCACGGAATGCACTGAATTCAACTGGTTGTGGCCAGTATGGAGTCACTATGCTCTAGTTGATATTCCCCTCTACTTGTTCTTTATGAGTGAGTCTGGTGATCTTCAGCATTCGAACTTGCTTTGGCCAATCGATGTGCATCATAAAAGAATAATATTTAACTTCCTCCTTCGTTTGTTATACTTAAATGGTCAAATATTTCTGGATGGGAGTGGCGACCACAGGAAGTGAAACAAAACGAAAGGATTGGAACTCAAAACCTCCATGTTTGAGGTTCGCCATTGCCATCGCCAGCTAGATCTGTACTTGATCTGAAACAGACGTCACCCAAACGAAAAGATCGTATAAAGCAGTTAAATCCTCCGCATCCCACCGTGATGTTCCCCTCTTCCTTTTATTCTACAGTATTTTCGTAACCTAAAGGCAAAGTAATGCAGTTAAAGAGGCCCGCAACATGACCGATGCACGCTCGACACTGGAACTGATCCCTTGTTCGCGTCAAGCCAACTTGGTCGTCTTATCGCCTCATGAGGTAAAATTCCACTTTCAAGGTTGGATGATGTTGAGGCTTGGCAAATACGGGCCGTATTGGTTGGGTGATCTAGCGCAAGTATGTGTTCTGTATAAGGTGTTAATGTGCCGCTTTGTTGATATTAATTTGACCAGCCAATTTACACCAATCACTACGAACCGGATTCTCGGCTTAACAAAAGGTTCGATCTGTTAGGCAAAATATCATATTTTACACTGACTTGACAATCAGCGGTTTCATAATTAATCTCAAGAAAAAATGCTTTATGGCTGTAGTCCGATTTGAGTCATTAGGAGAGTGCATAGACAAAGAGTCCAATTTTTAGAATCAGAAGGTGCTTCTTCCAAAGCTTTTTCGTCGGTTACCACGAGGATGCATGGTCCCATAGTACTCAAGGTAAACATCCAAATTTGGAACCACAGGCCTTCTTTCTGAACGTTAGTTCTGCTAACCGACGAAATAACGTTGCAAGAACCATTTTGTGATTCTAAAAATGGACTCATCGTCCACGTACGCTCCTTACCATTTAAATGAGATGGTAGTCATAAACCCACTGTGGAATGCTGTTATAGGAATGTCTGGGCAGAAGGCTAACCTTGTATGCATGCCTGATGAACGGCAACAACCGCGAAACCGGTCGTATGCTCCCGGGGGAATTTCCTCCTGTCATTCAGATACTATGCCATACTACTCACGGCAAAAGTGTATTGACCTAGGAACTAATGGAAACGCGAACAAATTTTTCTACCTGATCCGATACCTTTTGGCTATTCCCGTGAAAAAATCATACGAAAGACAGTTTAGTGGAGAGACAACTAACCAAACCACTGGAGTATTGTCGTCCATGAGATGTTGATCGAAATCGATTTTTGGTATTATACTTGAATGTTTTCGAAGAATGGTTGGAATCCACATCCGAAGATGAATGATACGGTGAATCGACCGGCGAAGTGACTGCGCTTTGGACTCGATTACTGTCAGGTAGATTACCTGATGGGGAAGGACGTGGAGGTCTCCTCAGTAGATAACGGGGACGGGATTGGGCCCGACGTCGCTCACTGGTCGGGGGAGAACTGTTCGAGGACAACGTTCGTGAATTGTTCCACATGTGTCTGAAATGGATAGGGTTAGATTGACGGAACTGCCTGAATGCAGCGTCCTGTAGAAACGGTCTTGTTGTTACGTTCAGAGAAAATTTTCCTGGTGTGCAAAAACTAGGTTTCCCAAACGCACAACTTTGCACATGAACTTGAAAAACAGATGAATACGATCTGACTAAACAGGTGATATGAACAAGATAACTAAAGTTGGCGGAAATTTCCCCAATAACTACGGTTGTTTGTTAAGTAACGCAGTTGAACCGACGCAAGTATTCAATAGTGTTCAAACGTTGTGGACAGCGTACGCGCTCGACTAGTTCAACAGGTGTTACTCTACCGGGATGATTGACAGAAAAATTGAACCTTTATCAGGAAGCTTGCACTAGCATTCACAGAGGCAACTGATAACTATTCACTTTTCCCGAGACCACTTTCTCCACGATATTTGTGGGTTTGAAATCGAGAGTGGTTACATGCGCGTATCGGTACGAAACAATCAGACATGGCAAATTTGAGACAGACAGTTCCGATGATAAGGTGCAATAGTTACATTGAATCAAATGACCGAAAAGTGCTTCCCGTGTATCTCATGTATGATGACTAATTACGTTATTTCTTAGAACACATAACGTGTTCTAAGAAATTGGCCATGGGAATATTCCATGATTTGATTCCGTTATGATGAGTAACCACTTGGCAACGGTTCCGTACTACGTTACACTTGACGAAAAAAACAATAGCTCCAGCTGAAGATGAAAAATAAAGCTGTGCGCCCACGTTATCATGGTGTAGTTAGTGTCACAAGAGGTAGAGTGCGAATGAAAACTTTCGTTCGTGCGAAGGACAGACTAGTGAGAAACGTCATACCTCGAATCTTAGCTAAAATAGAAGCAATGGCGATTCGTCTGATTGAAGCACTCATATGAGCTCAGAAACAACGTGTAAGATCTTTGAACCTACTCTCATCATTGACCAAGGACACCGTGGTGTAACCACCAACAGTATACTACCAACTCGGGACCTATAAGTACACTTTATCTCTGGTGACTCAACACCATAACAATTTGGACACATTTTTCAGTTGTCGTTTCCATGATCATTGCTTTTCCTTTGTATTCAATCATCCTAACTACAATATATACAAAAACAACGTTTAGAAGTATCGGACACATGCTCGTTTCCTGACAAATGCCCCTATATATCAGTCCGGTATTTTTGCGTATCGAACGGGAAATTATGGAAATAAAACTCTGTACGACGGAACTTACATGTCTGAAAATGCTTTCTTAGCAGACAGACGGTCATAAACTCTGAAACCAAAATAAATGGCGAAATAACGTCTCACAAAATTCACAAATGAGTTCAACTGATCCGTCAAATGATAGGTCTTATCCACTGGTACTGTAAGACTTCTCGTATGAAAGAATAGGATTAGTTAGCTTTTGATGAACTCCAGCCTAGTATCGGTCAAATTTCACGAATATATATATGGAGGTTTTTGAACTGAAGGATACTTGACTAAGATACCACATCATAACAGATTCCTGAGCGGTCGTTTGTGAAGACAAATGAGCAATAAACATTTATGATTGTTAGGGCGTCCAATGGATCTTTTGTTTTGTAGTAATGTACTTGATAAATAAAAAATAAGGACCTGAAAAACTTGATAACGCAAAACGTGTTTGTGTCTCAGCAACGAAGTGTCAGATGGACAAGAATATGACTCAATTCAAGTCGACTTACCCTGGGACAGAGACTGCTGGGCAATCCTTCTCTTTTGGCTCAATAAGCAGAGAATAGTGCATACTGTACGAGGTGGGGAAAATGCGATAAGAAAAAAAGATTAACTCATGTGCAGGGTCAGTTGGTAGGTGAACTAGCTAGAAAAATAAAGTGCAATACGAAATCACAGAAGACCAGAAGTCTAAGCCTAATTTGTGATCACTGAATTGAATATCCATTAGGTTTGTGTGCTTTCTGTTAGTACAACAGTGCACGAGCCGGTAATCGAGACTCTGAGGGAATCGAGCATATCCAGTGGAGTGATTAGCCTTTGGGATCGCCGTGCAAAATTGGTCGAATCTAAGCAATATTTTTCTGATTTCTTTTTTTCATTCAATACGCCACAATGCACCAAGAGAACAACACAAAAAGAACAATAACAAAGAATTCTCCCTCTGCATTAACTCTCGTGTTATGGTATTAAATCCGGCAAATTGATAGTTGGTACAAGTGTGCTTTTAAAGCTTTATTGTGGATAATGTGATTTTCTGTTATAATGAGACACATTTCCTATTTCATATATATATATATATATATATATATATATATATATATATAATTTGTATTCAGTGATGTGGTTAGTGAAAAAATGCCACAATCTTTTCGAAGTCTCTTTCCAAGCTATCTGTTTAGTGGTCAGGTCACTTAGAAAGAGGTTCTATACAAAAAATTTCAGTTCAGATCATCACTGCAGTTGGTACTTGACATGATATAAATAAAAGTTAGGTGGATTCACCTTTTTGTCAACTAACCCCACTCTGTGTGTGGGCTAACGAAAGGAGTTATGTGAATTTTGCAAGAAATAGATTTTCGTGCATCACTTTCGCATTGCATTTGTCCGAGTGAATTGGGCTGGGGTGACCGGTCTTAGTACAACGGATCGAGCTTTGTGTCACGTATGTTCGTGCTTGTATACGTATTTTACTCATGTGGGTGACAGACGAATTACAGGAATGAGCAACAGTGACTAACGAGAATCAAACAAATCTGAGATCGATAAATCACTGTTGACGGGGAAATACCATCATTCCGGCTAATTTTTCGCGGCCGAATTCTACAAGGGTACAATGAATAGTTTATTATTCTCAAGATCAGGAACATCTTCAAGGTTGTACGAAACAATCACTTCCCTTCACATTCGGGGTAAACGAAAACGGAAACGAAACGTTTGGGTCCCGTGACAGATATAAACGAACAAGTAAGTAGATTACCGTTATTTGTCTGTCGTGAACGTAAAGCATCGGGCACCTGAGTGAATTTTTGAACAAAATAACCTCTGAATTGCATAAAATACAGACTGATGAAACTGTTTCTACTTTCCGAGGTTCACTTGTGAGCTCATGCCACAAGACTGATTCTGATAGTGGTTTACTTGTTTGATCGGAGTAAGATTTTGTCATCAAAATAATAGTGACCGGTCGATCGTTCCGGACAATTTCATTCAACTTGACAAGTGAGACGGATTGTTATCAGCGGAGAATGCTGAATGCAGTTAGCCAAGTGGTTAGAAAAATCTATTCGTTTGATAAGCACCGTTCCGCGCACAGTTTGTTGAAACACAAAAATAACAGGCAGTACCCCTTTGATCAAGCGGAATTCAGTCTGTGTTTTACGACGGGGTACTAGACTGGAAAAATCATAATACTGATTGCTTCTCACAAGGTTCCTTGTATTCAATCGTGGTTGGATTTCATTTGTCGAATGAGGTGTAGAAGTGAGGGTTTTATGGAATTCAGGTTGTGTAATAGGCACTATAGAAAGCAGTCATATTTAATTAATTCAACAACCAGCGATGCTCTTGCTGGCTAAAAATGAACGGAATTTTCGCCACAAGTTTTGCTTCGAAATCAAGCCATTTCTGTTAATTGAACACATGGCACGTAGTGAAAGGAGTAAACCCTATGGTGAAATACTTAAAAAAGGCCATTCATACTGAGAACAGTTAACCGATTCTGCTTTTGTTGAATAAAGATGGAAAAATGTAAGGTCGTAGAGTGCTCCAAAGTGTTGCCTTCATATGAACTTATTCATTTATTCTTCACGATACAGTTAGAAGGAATTTTTTCGTAGAATCATCCCCACCATCCTCTCGAGGGAGTTAAATTAAGTTCGAGTAGAATGCCACTGAGCCATCAATATACTGTCCAACTTTCTCTTGAATGTACTGTCGTTCTCTTCTTCCACCACATCAACAGGTGGCGAATTCCAAAGGTTGGTGACTCTCCGAGATTGGAGATAGACTAACGGCAAAACAGTTGAATGTATCTTCATCAACTTCACTGGATGCCCGCTTACACAACGAGGTCCCCGAAGCGGGATACAGCTTGCAGTTCTGACTGTAGATCGCCCCTGACGAGGCAGAGGATGCACACAAGATCTCCACGTATTCCCCGGTAGGTTTCTACAACCAGACTAGTCGCTTCTAGAAGACCTTCGTAATTGGTACCACGTGAGAAAAGTAGTAGCCCTCTGTTCTCGATCCAGCTTAGCCATCTAAGCAGCAATGCATGGATATGCAGCCAAACAGCCATACTCTAATAGAGGAAGCGTATAGGAAGCACACAATATACGAAAGCATCACATGATAGTTTCCCAAATGATACCATACATACAACCGTCAGACAAGTGTTTAGAACTACCTGGTAAGGATGGCCCTGTGCTTTATAGCGGGGTTCACCAACATGAGCCATTTCGAGTGCGAGGACTAGAGAGAAGTCATTTCGCAAATACCTGTTGTAGAAGCGGTATGAGAAACATAAAAAGAGAAGCAGCCACCCGATGGTGCTAGAGGAGCTACACATTTTAAAATCTGGGATGAATCAGCGATAAGTTAAATAACCTCGAAGTTGCTCTCATCCTGAAGAGAACGGGAGTGAGGATGAAACTCACCCCAAGCCTGGCTGTGATATTCAAGGGCTAGGCATACTGGCATATGGTTTGTTGTAATAATTTGGGATGTACTAATAAGTGGCTTTCTAGGAATAAGCAAGATTCTCTCATAATGCAATTGGGAAAACTTTGGACAAGAAGCTAAGTATAAAGAAAATCTGAAACCTAGAAGTATAGCAGAATAAGGAAAAGGATGACAAACTGCTCTCAAGACTGAGATTGGGGTGCACTACTCACACTGCCGCGAAACAGACACACCAATGGTTGTTGGAAACATTCAAAATGATCCAATTTTTGGGTCTCCGAAAAGTACTACGGTCTAGGTGGGATTTCATGTGAGCGTAAAGAGAAAGTATTCCTGGAGGAATCAAGGGGATCACGAGATGAAAGCAGTATCGAAAACATGTTCAGGTAGTTTCCCCTACAGATTTTCCTGACCGACTTGAGCAAAGAGCTTGCAGAAGTATCCCGAAACTCTGAGTGAACGTATTACTGAAGTTTAGAAGTGGGTCATGCGTGGTAACAAGTCACCAGCAGGTCCGTGGCAATGATGCACGTGTTGGCGGTCGGCCAGCACAGAACTGTCCTCCAAATGTCAGTAGGACCGCTGCTCAATTACGGGTTCCACGACTTTCACAATAGCAGAAGTGAGAGAGGTGGGATGGTAATTAGTAGGGCTGGGAAAATCACACATTTTTTCGGAAACGGAATTGACATGAGAGGTTTTTTGGTAGTAGAAGGAAATGCCAAAAAATAAGCTGGGAGAAAATTCACTTGTACGTTTTGTTACCATGATTTGTGGAATACCAGTAGGACTAAGAGATTCTCATGTGTTTAGCGAAATTCTAGTCAATCAAACCGTCTTCACTGTAGCAGATACGGTCGTGATGAAGGACTGAGGCTAGAGATGGAAAAGTTTTGGGGAACAGATAAGTTAAAATCGAAAACGATTGCACCAGCCTTGCCTTATTATAAAGGTTCTGATAAAAAGTGCACAGGAAACCTGTTGTTACAAGGGGCCCTAAGAAGCAGTTTCGAAATAAGCAAGAAGCTTTCTGGTTGACTTCAAGCTTCATGAAGCTATTCTTGACTTTCACAATGAATGCTCCCCAGCATGTATTTCATGCTCACAGTGATGAGGATTATTGCTGTTGCTGGAATATTCCTCTGTGGAAACCTACAATGCGGGAACATGCGTATTTAGTCCATTCTCGGAGTGATAGTTCTCGGGTTTGAAAAAGTACAGAATGAGCACAGATGTAGTTTGGACGATAACCTCTGTTATACGCGATGATGTAGTGCATGAATAAAAAGAGAAAAACACTCCATCTATCAGATGAGCAACGCTAGAACATAATTTGACATAGTAGGGCAGAAGTTACTTGGGCAACTAGTTAACAATAAGTTATACGACTGGTTTGTTGAGCCAAGGGGGGAAGGATGAGTACGAAGGGCAAAACTAGGAATGGTCAGGAATGAGTAACAGGTCGCGGCTGTGTGCTTGCTCATTCACACGGTTCAAGACTACGGTGGGGATAGTGATCGATTTCGAGATTTCATTTTTCCGGGTAAAATTCTCCAATTCCCGGCCTGAGTGGTTCGTAGGCCTAAAGAGTGTCTGAGGTAGCCCCTGTTGCGGACGCTGAAATCCCTAAAATTTGTGGTGATTTGAGCTGACCAACTAGATTACAAGCGTAATCGAATTCATACGAGGGACGTGTCAGACAGCGCACAACAGTTGAACGATAGAGAGCACAGCGAAAAAGATCAAAAGAGGAGAGTCACCGTTTCAGCCACACGAACCGAAATTCACTGTTTTAAAATGAAGATCAAAAAGGCGATTCGTTTGGAATAAAGTTTGAGCAAAAGCAAGCACATGGTTTGAAAGGGATGAGTGGAGGAAGAGTGTAATGGAGAAATCGGAGATGAGTAGTGTCGGAAGAACAGAGAATTTCTATTGTGGACTTAAATGGGATTATTGGGTAAGGTGTTGCTGCACAGCATCAATATTACCGTTCAAATAGCGAATGTCTGTGAATATAATACAAGAGTACGTTTGTGAGAGTGAATGTTTGAGGAGCTGAATGATCCGTTGATTAAAGCAAGAACACGGAGCCCTAACCATGGAATCTTGAGGGACAAATCGCCTAAGATCCCCGTTAGGTAGGTATTTCCCCAGGCAATAACAGGGCTGTCTCCCTGCGTGAAGCCACTATCAGATTCTCCTTTGAACCCTAGTTTTCCAACTGGCTAAATTCACCAATTCCTTCTGCCTCTAGATTTGGTTTTGACAGCAGAGCTATTAGTTATGAGTAACGGTGTCATTTGCGTACGATCACGTGACACGTTCTTTTCCACTCAACTGAATTGGTTCCTCCAAATCACACAAAATTCGATGGAGTCGTGCCATTGATCGGGAACTCGACTGATCGTAATTTTTCACAGAACATATGAGAACAACTTGATAATCTCTTTTCGTAATTTTTGGACTTTGAAAATCTGAAAACAAAATCTGGTCACACTGACACCAACACTCTACCTATTTTGTGAGCAACTCACCGGCGCGTTTTTTGTGTTTTATTAAATCTCCCTATCATGTGATATTTTGTAAGATCTGTAAGTTGATTTCGCAATCACAACATTTGCTCACCAACGAGACTGAAATTTACACCCTGTGAGCAATACGCCATTCGCTTTCTACTTATTGTTTGTTGATTAAGATATATAGATACAATTGTTCAACAGTGCAAACTAAATATGCACGAAGTTAGAAATGTTTCGTCACTTAGTTATGGCGAATGATTCTGGCGGAGGTTTAGCACCCCCATTTGTTGCAAAAAAAACATGTATTCTGCAGAAACAGCGTACTTTAAACTACCTACGGATTCATTCGAAAAAGTTTCAACAATCACAGCGTGATGTCTATTCCCTGAGAACAGTGCACTTGCGCGTACCCTACCAAAATCGTTACGCGTTGTGCTGCTTTATCATCACGGCGAATACAAAAGTCAGTTTTCCCATCCCTCCCCCCCCAACTCCCTTGAAAAAGCCAATTAGGGCAAATGGAATGGTGTTACTCAACAAACGCACGCTTCAGATTCGGACAGTTTCGGGAATCCATCGAACCAGGATTGAAAATGAGGGTCCGATTTGAGACGATAGAAACTGGCAGAGAATTGTAAAAGATAGATATCACGTAGTGTGCTGGCTTCGCGAATGTGTTTCGTGAAATTGATCAACTTCTCTTCACGGGTGACGGAGACTTCTCGTGAGCGGCACTTTGAAGAATGGAGTTTTGGAACCTGAATTAGAGAGAGGGTGAGAAGAAAGCGGCCAAACCGGCTGTAATTTTCGTGGAGAAAAATGGAGCCAGTTGTGTGTAACATGAAATTATCTTTTAACGTGTAAACTTCGGGCAGTTGTGACCAAAATATCGTTTGACGTATATACTTCATCCGTAATTTGCGTCTCCCAAACGTGGAAAGATGAATGCTTAATGTTCGCGCGAATCGAAAATACTGGCCACTGTATACGTGACGCGGCAAGCGGACGGAAAAGAATCATACTGAAGGTTTTTACGCGGAAGTTTCTAAATTTTAGTAAAACTAAATAATTTTCTACTTCCTTCAATGGATATACAACATTTTTGGAAAGGGACCGTGGTCAATCAGAGACAGCCAAGTGGGGAAGTGACTGACAGTGTCACAGACTGAACACGGGATGACATCACACTCCAAGTTCCGCGATGACGACCTTTAAACCACCATCAAAAAGGTCACAAATCAGTGGATCAGAACTAGCAGAGTTTGAAACTAGCAATTAAAACATTCCCCTACTTGTTTGACCTTGTTCAGTTATGCATTTCGGTTCATGGTGTGCGAGACATAAAAACACTAGTTTCAGTTTGAGAGTAATTTCACTGCAACCATTTCGCAACGTGAAAACGATACCGCAATTCCGTACAAACAAATGTTTCCATTTGTTCTTCCTAGTTTCCGTATGTACCATGCAGAAGCGATACGATATTCCAGGAGGAAGGTTTCGGACCATGATTAGATGAGATTTGCTCCCATTTCTAGGTTTCAGATCAACAGGTAGGCGGCTTTCGCAATCCCTGTGACGCTGTGAACTTACAAAACCCACTGGGAGACCGTGGGAAAAAACCACATGCTGGTTATTTCGTAGTACGTTCAGAATGGTTCACAGAGATATCGTATGAAGAACACAATTCAAGCATACTGACATCACAGTTTGTGAAATTATTGTCACTTTTTCCATGGATAAAACTTATGAACGCAATTGTGTGGGGGATCAGTATACTGGGTTTGTTAGGACACAAGGTGTCTCGTTCGTTGACATTTTGAATCATGGATAGATGCTTATGGATGAAACTTTTTGCAAGTCTTAAAGTGTTCAGTTAGTTGTGCGTTTAATTTGAATGCGATCTGCTAAGGTGATTTGGTGGTTCAAACTACTCGTGATTAGAGCTAGCCAGAAAACGCAGGTGGCTACCCTAATGAAGACCAAGTTTTGTTCAACGTTCTACAAAAAGTGACTCAGTTCACCGTCTCTAACTGGAACCAGAGACAAAGAATAGTTAGAAATCACCCAACATGGCACAGATTCTTGGCCACTACATGGCAAATCAATTTGCTGACGGGATACAAAGACATGTATCATCGAATCAACGAAAAAGTACGGAATTTGGGCTCAAAATTTTATCGAATCCCCGATTAGGTGAGAATTGAGTTTTGCATGGTCGTTTGCCTGTAGCAACAATTCATTTGGTCGAAAAACCAATCTGAATCCGCAGTCATTTGTGGTGCATTTCTAAACTCTAAAAATTCCGTGTTTACGTATTACGGAAATCGCCTACTAGGATTAGACAATGAATTAATCTAAATGTGTTTGACACAACCAATATTGGATTGCTTAACGAATTGGAGAAAGACCGTTGGAACTGTTATCAGAAGCAATATGATTCCTTGAGTACACAATGAGCCATGGTGTATAAGAGCCAACCGACTCAAGCATTCCAAATTTGATTTTAGATAATTAATTTATGAGGTTCAGTAAGTATTTAAGAAAAGAAAGGCATATTACTGATGGTTTTAGTAACTGGAGATTAGTAAGGGAAACATTCATGCAGTTTAGTGTTCTTCTGGGTAGACTTGGAGAGGAGTAGCCACAAGTTAATGCTTTGAAATAGTTCTTGTTATAGTCATTGAATTAACTTTTATAATTCACGGGTCAGACGAAAAGGAATAAAGCAACCTTTGGTGTAAAATATTACTGCTCCTAGAAAGACAGGGTGTGGCGAAATACAATGAAGGGGACAACGGTAAACAAAAAAGAGAACGCGAACGCACTGTGTGAGCAAACGGTCAAGGGGACCAAGGAAATTTGCCCTTGTACGGAATACTATTTGAGAAAACTTTGCTGCGTGGTTCATCTGAGGAGTATAATGTAATTGATTCTAGCATAATATAAGTATATGAGTAGTACGAGATCGGATATGCACACTATGACTCATCATGCAGCACCAACGCTCAACTCACCACTGAAAACCATGGAAGCACTGTGCAGCTGTTTCAACCTTGTTAGGAGTCACCAGTAGCAGTGCACATCCACCGAGCCCCCAACTGGGACTCGAACCCGCGGCAAATGATTGCGATTCCTAACAAGGATGAAATAGCTGTCTAGTGCTTCCGTGGTTTTCAATGATGAGTTGAGCGTTGATATCGTACGATGAGCCATAGTCTACTTTACGTTTGCCCATTTGTTCATTCATCCGTTCGTCCGACCATTGACTAGTCAATAAGCATGAAGGTAGAGGCGCGGTAGAACGAGATCACAGATACTTCTTGAAAAAACAAGTTTCAGGACGGACTTTTTCGACTCAGGTTGGACAGCTGTTGGTGAAATTAGACCTTGAATTTATCAGTGTGCAACCATTTTTATGATTAAAATTCGAGCATTGTGATTGGTAAATTAACTCCACATACACACACAAACACACAGGTAAGAACATTGCGTTAAGGCACATGAGTCCGTTGTAGCCTCATGTTGACATACTACTTAGACAGGTTTTCGAAAGCAAATCTGGTATGATGACAAGGCTGACGTGCACAAATTTGTACCCCTTGGGAGCTGTCCCTTCTTAGTATCCGTAAAAGGTGATAATCGAATGATCTTGGTGAAACCAGAAATAGCCACGATGCATGGGGTGTACTCGCAGTCCCAATAATTACAGAACTGTATCAGAGCTGTCAGAAATCACATAAATGGAAACAGAGAGAGAAACTGCGTAAACAAAAAAGGGACACGAGAAGTGAATTCAATAAACGGAGATGGTGCGTTGATAGAACTGGGCCACCGACTACCAAAAATAAGCATACCCCCATTGTTCCCAAACAACCGCGCAGGAGAAGTACAAAGTATGCTACATGCTCAAGTCCACTACAACCTAGTGAGGGTAATCACACATTTTCGTCATTTCATGGACTGACTAGCTTTCCTCATCCTCTGGTCGCTGCCTACCTCGGACAACTAAAGACACACACATACACGGAGACACACAGCCACGTGACCTAATCAGGGCAGCCCGCTTCTGTTTAGATTTAGCGGCTCATTCAGTCCTCCATATCTATCCCCGAAATGACTGATACGATTGTTTACGAGAGTGAGTCATCGAGAGAACGCAACTATGTATAATCATGTGCATGTGCACATGTATTGCATGCATAAAATACAAGTTTCAAAGCAGCTCACTGGTAATTTCCCAAATGCTGTGGTGTTAACTCGGCAATTAACAGGCAAACGAATACGTCATTGGGATACCACATGTGACCGAATTCAGTATAAATCATAACAGTTTGATTTCCCGTTCACGGTGAAGCTCCAGCTGATTCCTCGAAATTCAGTAAGATACGGTCACCACGAAAAAACAACAAACTATTTACCAGTGTTATAGCTCTCTCTCTCTGTGTCGTGCTAAGATTTGAAACCAAGAACAATGGTGCAGAAGGATGCTGACGTGGACAAAATAAACCTTCCTTACCTAATCCGCATCTGACTCGATTCCTTTGCGTGAACTGTATGCCTTATTCAAATAAGAAAATGAACAATGGTAGCAAATACTTTGAATACGATGATGACCGAGCCAATTTCTTTGTGATTTTTGGCATTTTTGTCAATCCATGAAATGGCTGATGGGGAGGAACTCATCGTTAGTATATTGTTTTCGCACAGTCGGCGAGAATATGTCACAACATAAGGTGTAGTAAATCCATGACTACTTTACCGATGGACTTCCTGAATATATGGCAGATAGTAGAAGGTCAGACAGTTCCTTCATTGGTCGGAAAAGGTAATTAGGAAGTAGAACGTGTGTGATAGGTATCCACCCAATTGAGATTCACATTACATTTCGATGACCTGTCGGACTGTTGCCAGCGGATACGCAGAATGATGTTGGAGTTATATGACCATTTCAAACATTCTTGTTTTTAAAAACATGAAAAATGACCAAATTGACCCTTGTTGATTTCATTTTTTCCTTACTTTATAACAGATATGGCATTTCTATTGAACGGAGACGTTTCAGTCCGGAATATAATGAAGCAATAATAAAATGCGCATCAGCCGATGACAACGATTCTCCTAGTCCTTTTTTCTCCTCTTTTTGTTCATTCTCACAGAGTAAACTAATGGAAAAAGAATAATTTCTACGAGTTGCTTTGTTTTCATGTCAAATATTGCCAGCAGTAATGTTTCACTTGTCACTATTATTACTATATGAGTACGTGGATATTTTTATGACGTTGTTCACTGAACCAAATGAATAAATCAACTGAAGATAAGCTGTAAAACCACTATCAGATCACGTGAATTCCCGTAGAACTACTGACTGCTGATTGACGTTTCTGTTGTGAAAACTTCCGATCAAATTCCCTAGATTGTTGTACATCGTTGTATAATAAATAAAAAAGGAAGTAAAAAGTGAATTTATTCAGTATTTAGAAATGTATTACTTTGTTGGCACCTTTGAAAGTGGTCAGTTTTGCTGACAAAAATACTATGCGGTTCGTTTTCTTGATTACCGTGACGTGCAAACTTTATTATACCAATGACTTGTTGTGTTTCACCTCGAACGGAGTGAAAAGCATCGCATTAACTTTGCCCGAATGATCTTAACCATTATCTAGCTAACGAGGGCAACGGCACTTATTCTTTTCCAGGTGAAAATCACAAAAAGACAATTTGTAATGGAATCTCAGGTTAAGATTAATAATAATGATAGCTCAACTGACAAATCGCACATGGAAGTATGCGCGAGATGGTTTGCACGCTAGGTTTCCGAGACTACTGTGACCATGAACTTTTCCACCACCAGTTCGAACCTGACAGATCCATTTAGCAAACAGTAAGAAGTATTACCAAAGGGGCCTCAACTAGTGAAATAAATGATACGTCAGATGTGCCAACTACGGTTGTACCGGCCAGGTTAGTTCTTCAGTTCGTTCAATCGACCGGGTAAATCAACCGCTCACCCACAGTTTCATTCCATGGGGAGGTGAAACTGGTGTGGATCAAATGTCTGCATGTCGTGGATTGAAACTTTATCGTTTCCGGTCCAAATGCCACATGTTTGGCCATGAACCGATTAGAGATACGCTTATCTGCCCTGGGAATCTCGTCAGATTTGAACAGACTAACGGAAACAACCCGGTGGGTAAATGAGCAAAAGTGTGAGCAAACCGGAGTCAACCTAATTTTTAGGGTCTAAGTTAGGCAATGCAAAGGAATCTCGTTAGAAGTCGAGAAAGTGAAATCAATCCTTGTAGATCAGCAAGCTGGACAGACCAGAAACAGTAAAAACAGGATTCAGTTTGCATATTATCGGGATAAAAAATCAACCATAAGTAGTTTGCTTAAAATAGACTATTATTTCAATGCACCGGAGCTGGAATCAGTTCACAGTATAATAAAAAACGTTGCTCCATATGATGTTATATGTTAATGTTTGTTGTTCGATAACAGCCTATCGAAAATGATGGTAGTCAGGCGAGGTTTCGGCTACCACAGGTCCTCGGTCTTGAGAAAGGTTACCCGCGGTGACAAAAACGTCGGCTGACTACCATCAGTCCCGACAACACTGTCCTGCGAGTATCAAACGTCTATGGACTAATAATCTGCCCCATTATCAACTTCAGTTTCAGTTTCTTATTGATCGAGAGAATTGTGAAAAAAATCGGCTTTCCGCTACAAGCATCTTTGAACGGAAAAATAGAGCTATCTCCTAGCGTTGCCCAGAGCAAAAGTGAACAGGCACCTAAACATGGTTACCAAGTTAGCCATCGAAGTTTTGTAGTCAAAATCCTCGCCAAATCTATCCTCAGTTCTGGAATGAACCTATTACAGAACAGAGAAAAAAGAAGCCTAGAGCGATATATCGAAAAGAGATTTCTTCATGTTACAAGCTTTTTTCGTGAACTGACTGATACTGGGAGAAACAGAAGACTTCTTTTTTCAACCATTTCGAGCGTCATGAAATTCTCAATAAACACAGCTTTTTGATGTTGCTTGTAAATTTCTTTCAGTAAAATAAAACGCGTTTTTCAACAGAACTCTAGACAGCCTGATATTGATAGAGAGACAGCTGACTGACGAGAATGTTCGAGAAGAAATGCACATGCATATCCAATAACGCATCATCCATTCGCTTCAAAGTCACACATTCCAAAAAAACAATGGATAGAGTAGAAAGAACTGTCTTCTCCTGTTAACTCACAAGGACCAAAATAAGGTTTGTATTGTGCGCTTTAAAATCGCTTCGTCTATTGTTCTTCCCGATAGAGAACTTAAAATTTCCTTTTGTAAATGAAACAACACGTGACATACAGGAGTGGAATGGGCAGAGTTGAAATTTTATCTAATGTTTGTGGTGAGGGAAAGCAGATCAGTTAGGCTATTTCCAAGGAAAGTAAAAACTTCGTCTTGATTTCTTCTGATACAACAATAAATTTCTAACGTTAACCCAGAATTTTTACCCCCTCTGCGAAAATTTCATTGGGGTACAATCGTTGCGTTTATTTTTTTGTCGTACATAACGGTATCACATCTACACACATATGTGTATACATATATACTGATAGTAATTAGGATTTATATGTATATATGTACATATTTACATGTTTACATATATATATATATATGATATATGATATATATATATATATATATATATATATATATATATATATATATATATATATATATATATATATAGTGCTACTGTACCTCAACCCAGTGAATCCCGTTGATTGCCGGCACGCATTGGAGTGGCAAATGTCGTTAACCGATCAGCACGTGCTTCAGTGTGTCTCAATATTTTAAGAGGCACACATTAAATGCTGTCAAAATATTTAGGAGGAAGACATCTGGACTTCTCAAACTTGCCTTCTTGGAATTCCACCTTGTGAACGATTGCATGAAGCATCACCTCACCCACCCGATTATCCAACAGGAAATCACACCCCTAAATAGGAAACGTACTTTGAAAACAACTATCCGTATTTTCGTCAACTAGTGAGGCGGTTACCCTTCCCATAATAACATGAAATTTAGTCAAAGGAATTGCCCACAACATTCATGCAACAGTAATGGAAGAGCCGAACACGCTTGTTTTCACTCATTCATACTCATACCAATACGAATAACATCAGAAATGACCTACAAACCAGGAAATGGGAATGATGATCCATATCTTTCTCTGCACGTGCATGTGTCCATGTAAGATTGATCACAATGTGGAATGTTCAAGTGGTTGCATACGTGTTCGGGAACAAGAAGTGGTCCAAGGGAGCTTAGATAATTGCACGAGTTGTTTCTGAGCCCTCAGGGGCGGATCGTAGAGGAGAAGATTGTCAGTTATTAGAGGGTCTCCTTTGCTGCGCATTTCCAAATTCCGTTTGTTTCCGTACCAGCCGTGTTTTCGATTAAATAACAGTGCCGTATTCTCCAGCCTCCTCTTGTGTGAGGGACTGAGGACACTTAGATGAGTGACTGTCCTCTGGACCCAAACTTTCACGCACAAATATCAGGTCATCCGACCAACCCTGAACTCATGAGCATCAGACTCAAGTTTCGCTCTTGTTCGAGCCCATCCGTAGTGCTTATCCTCCACCTCATCCAGGGTTTGAACCCGGGCTCTCTCGCCTCGAAGGAGTGTGTGTCACCACTGCGCCATCCCGCTCCACTCAGGGTTGATTCAAATCACCAAGTTGAGTTTGTTTAGATGTAACAGTCAGAAATGCCCGACAGCTCCGAATGGAGATACGCTATGTGTCGTGTGAAAACCAAGCGAATACCTCCCTCCAAATCAGGTCTTTTCCAAAGGATGGGTCGTTGTACCTGCATTTAAACCTGTCTCGCATTTGGTATATGTATCACGCAATTACGTGCGAGAGGATATGCACCACTAATGAGCTCTAACAAGAGCAAAACTCGAGTCTGGTGCTTCCAGGTACAGGTTGGTGAATGACCTGAGGTTTGTGCGTGAAAGTTGGGGTCCAAAAGATAGTCACCCAACAAAGTGTCATCAATCCCACACTCTACTCGCAAGTAATTGCGTGATATATAGCCAAGACTTGTCAAATGTCGCATATTAGCTAAAGCTGAAGCCTTGAGTATTCGCCCCTACGATCATTCCGTGGGTGCTCAGAAACAACTCGTGCAATTATCTAAGCTCCCTTGGACCACTTCTTGTTCCCGAACACGTATGCAACCACTTGAACATTCCACATTGTGATCAATCTTACATGGACACATGCACGTGCAGAGAAAGATATGGATCATCATTCCCATTTCCTGGTTTGTAGGTCATTTCTGATGTTATTCGTATTGGTGTATGTATGAATAACTAAAAACGACCTTGTTCGCCACGCTGTTTGTTCTCAGTTCGTTCTGTAGGATTTCTCAGACGTATAGTGGAAGCAATTTTAACAGCGCTGAGAACGACATAAAGCATTCTGTATAATCAAGTAATCAGGGTAAGACTACGATAATAAGACCGATTTTTTAGGCTGAATGTAAGATCTAGGGCAGGTCTGAGAGAGAGAGAGAGAGAGAGAGAGAGAGAGAGAGAGAGAATGAAAGAAATGGGATAGTCAGGATAATGAAGCGGCCTCTCCTATCCTCATTAGAGGAATAACGTCTAAAGAAAGAATTATTACAACCACTATTAACAGATACAGAATTTGGGCGCCTACTAGGTTACAGGCCAGTAAAGCTGAAAAAAATGGCCTTACGGAAGAGTTACATTTCAGGACTTATTATTCGGCATACAATGACAAATAATTTCTCCGAACCGATCCCGGATATAACAGAACCTAACCAGTTTAAAAGAAGATGGCGGCCAGTCCAGCTACTAGCTGGCAATTCCTGGAATAAATGACCGTGAGTGTAGCTTCAAATTTTATTGGTATGCCTGAAGCGGTGGCACTTGGAATAACAAAACCCTAAAATCAGGCGACTGGTTTTATTACCTGAGGGTCGACTAATCAACAAAACAACGACAATACACCAAAATCATGGCTTTCCTATCCATACTGACCTGTATTATATTCGCTTTGCCTTCTTTGGACTCCAAACTGTATGCGGGACTTCGACTCTTTCTTCGGCAATCCAGCTTTAGGTGCAAGTCTGTCCTACTGCTCCCGGAC
The DNA here is from genome assembly GCA_948099385.1 of Fasciola hepatica. Lineage (NCBI taxonomy): Eukaryota > Metazoa > Platyhelminthes > Trematoda > Plagiorchiida > Fasciolidae > Fasciola > Fasciola hepatica. The sequence continues at coordinate 23,734,802 of CANUEZ040000024.1, read as the reverse complement.
GATGGACCCGATGAGGAGTGGCTGTCCAGACTGGTAGTTGGACTATTCAGAATTTTAACTCTGGCGGTTGCCTCTGGCCTGGTGGATGGACAAGCGGAAGCTGTGACGTAGTCCGGCTGAGCGGTATTGAGGAAGGTCAAATCACTCATAAATATCCCCAGATATGGAATCATTCCGGGTGGATCAGATGAACGTGACTCTTTGGACTAAACCCATCGTAAATGTGGAGAAAGGAAGGTGGGTAGCATAAAGCAATCAGCAAAAAGCATGAAATATCAGTGAGTTTCTTTTATGAAAACGTAGAATTTCTGAGGTCATGCGGATTGATTTCATATGAGTCAATTTACTTCGATGAGAAGTGTTGCTTTGTCGTGAATTAACTAAATGTTTTGCCGATCAGAGTGACAGATACTCTTTTAGTTGAGTCAAGCCCACGCTGATATTAACGGACTCGACTTTAGTAAAATTTGTTCCATTTCAAAAGCGAAGAAAATATATTCTTTCCAACTCAATTCTGCTAATAAAAGTGTGGGAACGTGCACGAAGCGAAAAAAATGTCTAAAATTCGAGAAACTCACATTGTCATCGTTCCTACGTCGAGCACGTTCACTTTTCACCAATACTTCCAGGTGCTATGTGTGAATGAGACAATACAGAGAATGATCACTTCGGTCATCAGTTACTGAAATCCCGTTGTGCATGTAACGTTTCTAAACATTTAAGTTTCCATTTCAAATTTTTGATCCTATTGGTAAACGGGTTCATACACATATCCTCGAACTGGTGGTCGGACCAGTCAGGGACAAATGAGGCCACGTCCAACCTGGTACGAGATACGTTATAGCACAAACACATAGTCTATCAGAATGCAAGTTTGTTCTCATTGCTGACGCGTTCGGTATCATCGATTCCGTGAAGCAATCAGCAGCTGACTATCACGTGTCTTACGGTCATTGTCATTTGGAGTACAAAAATAATCAATTCAGTTGAAAATAAATATTACCGAAGATACATGAACAGTCTCCTTGGTGTGGTCAAGTACAATCTCACAAATGAAATCAGATCTAGGCAAATTACCTACGGTCAAAAAGCTGATATGCGATTGATGAGCAAAATATCTGAGGTGAACAAAATTACCGTATTGATACGGGTACTGGTGGAGGGCGAGGGTGGGGGGCGAGCTCGGATTAGGCGATTCTGATGGGTTTTATACGGGGTTCAAAATATCAAAGGCCAAACAGATAGATTTTTTCGCATCTTTAGCAACAAGCTGTGAGATTTGAACCGATTAATGGTGCTCTTGTCCTTACCTAAGATCATCATTTGACTAATCTACTGTGTGAAAATGAAAAAAACGAGGAACGTGACCTTCTTTCTTTCGTCCCATCTAAAATCGTACTTACTTGTAAAAACAGTACTTTTTCACTTTTTTTTAATCGATGCGTTTTTATTATTGTCATTCCAGTGACTCATTTCTGAGCCATGTAATTGCGACGACTTCTTCAATCACACCAAAGCAACAGTGTTAACCCGAGCCCCAACTGTCCGACTCTTGAACTATTTCGGACACACACACACACACGCACATACACACACAAACTGCCATAAAATCAGTAAAGAATAAACAAAGTTTCACTGAGAAAAATTACTCGCCCTCGAACTGGTGTTCTCATATTATTATTTCCTTGTAGTAACTCTATCAGTACCCCCATCCGTTTTTTATATCCATATTCTCTATGGAAGTTTTCATTACACCGGAGAAAATGCAATGTAACGTATTGGAGTTTGGAGAACTGTGTCTCCTTGGTCCAGATAATGAGTGCGGATAGGAAACAGACTTCCAAGATGCGCAAATTCCTCTATTTTTATCAATCCCAACGGTAAACCATACTTTCTCACACACGCACACGCACCCGCACACCCACACACCCACACATACATACATACGAACACACACACGTGTACATACATACATACATACATACATACACGAATATGTCCGTGTGAGACACGGATAATGTTGACAACTATGAGGCAGTTAGATAAACACCAGTTGACAAACACGAGGAGAAACATTGCAAACGTTTTTTTCTTTCAAAAATAAAGCCCGGTCGTATATTAATTTTGTATCTGAGAAACGCACTAGTGCCTAATTTCTGAGATTTCTCATATTCCTGGGGAAAAAATCCAGTAGGATAGAACACAGTCTCATGTGCTCGTGTTACGGGGGATGATTGCAAATAGAAACTCATGTGTTTAGCAATCAGAACTTAACTTATTTGCTAACTGTATTTGGTCAGATACAATCACTTCGTCCTATTCCTATAAGCCGTCATGAATTATCGAACCACGAAATTCAAAAGTCATTTACTGTAAATACGTTTCCTGTAGAATCACTGATCCCAATCTCTCAGGCTTAGCAATGGAACTTTCCTCAAACGGTTTTTGTCCAAATAGCCTGCTCGTAGCGTATTGGCAACAGAATTGTCGGTAGTTTTCTAGTCTCACTATGACTAGGTCTTATTCTCGGGGCGGGGTTTAGAACAAAACGTCCAGAAAAATCATGAGGGAAGGGGAAGCTAACTCTCGGATTGGGTTAAATTTTAGGAGAGACACAACAGATAACAACTTGTTTGTCTACTTATGGATCCAGTTCGGTAAAAACTGAGCGTTTTCGGTTCCTGGTACTCTTCATCACTTGGGATGCTGGTTTCATGCCAACCCGAATGTTCGAGATCCAAAGTTTTGCAATGGAAAAGTCATCAGTTGACACTGCTTTACGTAAGTCTACAATCACAGAAATAGTCTTGTGGTGAATATTCTCTCCCTCCATCTTTTAACGGCACCATATCTGATTCATTTTCATGTTAGACTAAAATGAATGTGACCCGTAACTCACTTTACGCATGTATGCACGAACGCGTTCATGATTTTCCGATATATCCATGAGTGAGTTCAAGGCCTCGAAACGGCGGTATTGTTCTGTGTACAACCTTTGGAATGATAAGCCACGACCGCAAAAAGAAATCAGACAAGAGTAAAGACGTTTAACCAACAGTACACACCGCGTAGGACTATGTGCCCAAAGTTCAAGTATAAATATGTGTGAAAAAGCATTCCATCAGTGACTTCGTGAGGAAATACCTGAGAAATGCGTCATTTGAAATACGAGGCAGACTGCAAACGTCCGGGAGATTTTATTGGTCAAACAACAACAGGTTCTTTGTCAATGATTTTTGAATGCAGTACAGGATCAGACATATGTGAAGCCCATGAGATCACTCAGCTGGCTCGCCATTGTTACTGTAACCGTCACCCAAAAGACAATGGATATAGACTTATCATAAATTTGAAGTTCGAATCAAGTGGAAAATCTTGTAGCGTCGTTCAAAATCAATGAGTTCACGCAACACCGAAATAGCTCGATCATGACAAGCTGGCCATTAGCGTCAAGGATTTCCAGTCCGATTTAACCCCGTCCTTGTTTGGTAGCGTGATGCAACCACTTGATTTATCTGCCTTCCTTGATCGTACTATGCCCAGCCCGTGACGTATTCACGTTCGTTGTTGTTCTATGGTCAGTAAGTCTTTTTGAGTAGTGAACTACTTGCTTATTCACCGAGTAGTATGAATACCCCCACCACAGTATGAGTTATCTTACAAAACTGTAGGCCTTCCGATGAGGATAGATCTATCATTGGAAATGATCACCGTATAGTCATTAGCCTCAAAAGTCAGTGACGTAAGCACGCCACATTATACGGTAGGCTCAGGTCAATCATTAGTGTACGACTCGAATAGTCCCATCATGGTTGGCTTTCAACCCCCTCCAGTCCCGGGTTCGAATCCTGCTTCCGCCGCCGGTCATTCTCCAATTGACAGTCAATAATTGGCTGTGGCCCCCTTCCTGGAATAGTGTGCCATTATTACATAGTAAAATGGAAGCAAATAGAATGATAGAAAGAAATATGGTGATTGCGCACAGGGTTCACAAACATGGGAGTCCAGTTTGATCCCCCCGTTGGAAATTGTGGAACAGGCTTTGCTGATGATTTCAAATACGAATGAAACAGTTTTGACTTGACTGCTTCCAAGTCATGCTAATGATAACTGCAGTGTTGATACTATATGACAAGTGTTTTTTGTAAAAATAAAGTGTAACGTTTCGTTCAATCCTTTCTGTACTGTCTGTTGGTGTGCAGACATTTGTCATTTTCTGTTACGCATTCTTAATTCGATCCACCAGACCGTTTTGTAAAGGGTGTGTTTCGTATGCCTTTATGTCTAGAGTCACCTGAAATAAGACATATGATCGATCGATGTGATGAATTTTCATTTCGAGTGCTCACTTGGATTGCGAACCACGTGAATACGGGTCGTATATTCAGAGATGTGCGATAACTTTATTGAGCAAGTCACGTGAAATTTTTTATACTGATCTAATCTGAATCATTCAGAAGTGATTGAGCTTGTGTTGCACACAAGTGGAATCATGCATAGATCAACAAAGTAATCGTTTTGCATTTTACCACCAAGTAATGCGTAATACAATGTTTGATTATTCCACGGTAAATTAGCATAACGAATTCTGTTTACATTCATCTCCCGTGACACTTTGTCTAGACCGGCTGAGGTCATTGAGGGCGAAGATCATCAATTATTTGCCACATTTGTCTATCAGCTGATTCAATTTACTCTCATAAATAAGTCTGGTTCCATCGCCTAAGGGAATAGGTGAGAGCAATAGAGATGCGGAATTAGTAGGCCTTTAGCGTGGTCTGTTACTTGAGAAGAGAAAACACTAGAATCTAAGTGTTTTTCGTCACTTTATTTGTGTGGGGAGTCTTTTACGTTAATTTGCCTATTCGTCTACTCCGTTTAGTGATTCCGATTTCGTGCGCGAACGTGAACGGATTACCATAGAGTTACAAACACTGAAACTCTCAACGGAGACCCACATAAAGTTGCAATGGGTCAGGCGTAGTAATGATCCGAAATACAGCAATGTGCTACCTGGCATCAATCCCGGTTGTTGGGTTTAATCTTAGCTGAGAGTTGATAGTCAGACTCCACTCACATGTTGATGTGAGTCTTCAGTATTTTTACACTCTAGCAACGCCACTGAGACCCAAATCCGCCCAAGTTACCGCTCATCTGGCCTATTGTGACAATAACATGGGCGATTCACCTGAGCCCCTCTATACGGCCGCAGGGGTGTGTTAAGAAGAGCTCAAGTACGACATATCATCGATGTCCGAGGGGACTGTATGCTTCTGTTGAACAATTACGTCTTTGCAATGGAGAAGTAGTAGATTAGATTTGTATATAATATGATTCATCATGCAGCTTGAACGCTCAACTCACCATTGGAAACCATGGAAGCACTGTACAGCTGTTTCATACTTGTTGGGAATCATCAGCAGTGCACATCCACCGGGCCCCCACGGGGACTCGAACCCGGGGTGAACGATTGTGAATCGAACACCTTAACCGCAAGGCTATCCGGGCTGGCTCTCAACGGTTTGTTGAACATCTACACTACATGATATAGCACCCTTCCGTCACTGCCCTTGCGGTTAAGGTGTTCGATTCACAATTACGTCCTTGCGTTAAAGAGTACTCAATCAGAACTCCGGATCTGTCTTGGCCGTTTGTGTTTCTCACACCATCACTCAAATACAGTGAGTGGCATCGAAACAAAAAAGACTGGCCTGTAAGTTGTTGATAATTGCGCACCTCTAATTCCGCTAATTATTTCGACGATGCAACACATGTTTTGCTCTGCACAGTTATGTGAATGAGAACCGATCAACATTTGTTGATAGAATTTCTGACTAAAGAAGAAACTGTAATATCAGTTGCTGAAATGAACGATGGAGTTTTGACAGCAAAACTGTTCAAGCAGACCAGAAAATCCGACCATGTTCTCCGTGTCCGAAGGCTGTGCAGGCAGCAGTTCTGATCAGGCTGGAGAGCGGTCTCCATCCAGTCGCACATAGCTAAGTACTTTTGCAAGAAAAGAAACAAAAATCAGAAGAGGGTCTGCTCGATAGGAAATCCCGCAACAGCTTGTTTGCTCATCGCAGCAGCTGTACTGCGGCACAGGTGCCCGCATTTTTGCGCATCTGCTGTGGTGTTATCGTGGACTCTTTTTTGACCTTTGCACTGCAGGAGAACACTCGTGTTCACTTCGTCGCACAGTTGCGTCAACAAATGCAAAAATATTCTCATGAACCAATGGTGTTTTTTCAGTTTGACAGACATGACGGTTACGCTCACCTCTCGTGCATCGCTCTCATGATGTCAATTCATCAATCTTGGAAATTCACAGTATGATGACATTCAAGTGAGGCGAATACAAATTCCCTTCCTATTCACTGGGTCCTGTGACTATTGTTAGTACAAAATATCCCTCAGTTACATCCAAATACGTAAACAAACGACATGTATCACATGCCATTTTTCTTCTTGAAGGAGTTGTTGAGCAATTTGTTGTTAGGTTAAATGAACCACGTGGTATAAAACGTTGTTTTTATCTGTTTATATCGATTTTTTGTAGAATTTAGTTGAAGCGCACCTGAGACACAGTGTGCTCTTCTGTGTTAAGCTTCATATTCATTGATTTGTATATTTCTGTAATGTATACATTACAAAGTGACAAATAGCTCAGTCTTATGTTGTACACATGAAAAAAAACGGGAGCAGTAGCGCGAGGAGTGACTTTAGGGTAAATTCTTAGCAAAATAGGCACCGTGACTCTGAGATTCTCATTAATTTCGGCTTATGATTCTTTCACTAAAATAGATTACCTTCTTAATGTGCCAAATTGCTTGAGACAGGGAGCAGTTAGAAGCATTATTTGGTCATCAGAATATACCCTGGAGGTGGATAGGAGTTTGTGGGAAGTGCGTGAGTTTGTGACTGTAAGTGATAGGATCATTAACAGTCTGTACCATGGGAAGCAGCTGCCTCACCAAAGCAAAAGAAAAGAGAAGCTATTTGATTTCCTTAAACAGTTGACATACTTGCCACTGAAATTATAATCTTTGTTACCAGTTCGGCTAGGGAATTAAGTGCAAGTGGGTGCCAGTAATTTTAGTAGATGAAATTCAAGGTTCCAAGTTTACTTACAGCTCCACAATTGTCCAACAGTGCCGAAGTCTACGGATCGTTCCAATTTGCAAGGCAACCAGAACAGCTTGCAGTGAGTTCAGGTTGTTCAGTTCGCGTAATCGCTGCATTCAGTGTTAAGGAGACAGAGAGAGCGAGAGAGAGGGAGAGAGGAAGAAAGGTACGGATGATCTGGAATAATTCCATTTTATTAAAAAGTGAATTCTATCAAGTGTCCACCTGAATGAGAAGCAAAATCGAGCCAGACTATGGCATATCACCAATGTTAGTGAAAGTAGGATCCCCTTGCTTCAGCTGATAGCAGGGGATGAACATTGTGAGTTTTTCTCTGTGAGTGATACATTAATTTCACTAGATCAATGCACTTCCTCCTCAAGTGTATCACTACAGAAGTTGTGTTTTAATGGCAGCTCCTTTTTACCTGATATAACTGAAATTTTGCCTGACTAATGAAAAGGATCTCAAACTCAGCAACAGAACCAGACCGCCGGTCTGGTACAAACTGTGATAAACGGTTTTGGATAGGTGGTAAAGCGCTCTGACATAAATCGCCACTAGCATCTTCTCTGGTTTAAGTATAACATATTTACCGAGCTCCGATTTTCCAGGTTTTCCTTCTTTCTGTATCCTTGCAGATGGAACACACGCAGCTCCATGGAAGAGAGCTTCATCCAACCTACTAGAGTGAATGCATCGTTCCCAACGTTGATCCTTTCAATGAGCTACAACGGAAGAAGCTTAGTTGTGTGGCCCTCAAAGTTGTGATTACCACCAAATGACCCAGGAAAGTTAATAACTCAACAAGATCAAGAGTGAGAAAGAGTGGGGATAATCACAGGACAGCATAGCAAAACTCAGCAATAATCATGCTAATTCAACTGCTACTGGTAGTCTGCATCCTATTTGATAAGTAGAACGGTTCGTAAGGATTTCAGTATGAAACAAATTAAATGTGACCCACCCAAGCAATATTTATCCACTTGGTTATAATCTCAGCCCGTTTGTGCTCCTCTCCATAAAATGTCTCCAGTGCACTGACTACAGTCTGTCCGTTGTTTGTCGACCGTAGATTCCGATTTGACCAGACTGCCACTGCCAATGGCGCGTTCCCATCTTGTGATCCCGTCGACTGATGGTCCATTGTCTGTGACTCCTTCGGCGATAATGGTGAATTCTGGCCGACACTGAGAACGGAACACTGAACAACATTCACCAGTCGGTTAAACTGATCGACTGTAGCCGTGTACGTTGGAGACGGTCGATTGCGTACATTGTTGAGCAGTTCCGGTAAGAGCAAGTTCATGAACAACCCCTGCCGTTGCAAGTGAAAAAGTAAAGAGGAAAATACGAATAAAAGAAACCTCCTCCTCTCAGTTTCAAAATGAAGTAACTGTATTCAGTACTATTTTATGTGATGCATCTGGATCAATCCGAACTACGTCTGGTTGTTCGTTTGACTCTTATGATCAAAGGAAAATAATGATGGTGCAATGTGAAGGAAAAAGCTATTGATTTACATGAGTCAAACAACAAGCAAATCCTCCAACTCTACCGCGTTTCACCGCATGCTGTACGCTTCTATTATTTTTCTCAGGATTCTAAATCCACAGAAATGGAAAATCAAATTCCAAGTTTTATTTGTTGTCCAACTGGAAGGGCTTTTTGGTCTCAACCAGGAACCGAAAGATATTTACCTTATGTGTTGGATATGAACTGAGCAATCTGATCGGCGCAACAGGCTTTATAAACCAACGAATAATTAGCAGTGACTGAGATTTCCTCATTGCTTGCTGTAAAAATATACCGGTTACTTTACCCGAAGAAATACCTATGACACCCTCCATAATCTCTTTGACCATTTTCGAGCCCAAACTAGGAACTTGGGATACGGCTAGATGTCCCGCAGATTTGCTACTTTGTATGACACTGCGTTCAACCACACCGTCCCCTACCTGTCTTATTCGTTTTGAGTCCGGTCAGTTTTTGTCGAGAGAATGTAGAACAAGCAACGCTTCCCACCACAGTCAATCTGATTACTCAAACCAACCACAAGCTTCGTGTTATATCCCCTACCTCCCAGAAACAACGACAGTCGGCGTGTCTTGTACCAGTTGAACGAAACTCAATCACTTCATCTTATGTTGTGTTTCACAATTTCACCGGTCACTGTCTTCTAGAACGGACATCTCTTAGTAACTGACAAGAATCCCATTTTTCCAAACTCTTCATGAAAAATCGTCTTGTTTTTTCTTGTCTTTTTTACAAAAGAGAATTTTCCAGTTGGCTGCACTTTGAAGTACTTTCCCCATCTCTATCACCCCACAAACTTACCAAAGTTTGATATGCATTAGAGACGGGTAATAAGATGAAACGAATTTCCTGGTCGAAAAACGATCTATCTATCGGTATTATTGACCGGCTCCGTGAGCACATACTACTCAATAGAAATACGTGGTATGTCTTCTGGTAATAATTATCTACTTCAATGATTGGCTAGTCGATGTTTCCATGTTCACAGAAGTGACTTCCTGGGTGAACCGTTTTTGATCATCTCATCCTTATGGATTTAGAAACGTCTTCCGATCAAAAAATCGGCGACAGTTCCAGTAAGTCAGGACCGAGATGATCCAGAAGTTTTATATACTCGCAATCTGTTGCTGTGCATGGTGCTTACTTTAGTACGTGGCAGTAAGTGCTTATCAAATCAGATGGCTTCAAGTACTACTTCGGTCAACCTGCACACGAATAACATATCTTTTGTTGTTTTTCTAGGGATTGAAAGCGGACTAGATTTCCGTGGATAAATTACCACATTGCCGTGTAAAATAGTCAACAGGGAATAACACTCCAGTCTTCTTTTTTACTAACGGGGTGTTCACATGCGAAGTCAACGTACTAGATATGAAGTTTCGTTACTCACACATTTTTCTGGCGTCGAGAACAGACTGGCCAGAAAATAAATTGTCCCTGTATAACGGGAAGAAATTTTGTCAAACAAATTCATTCCACTTCTGCTGCAACGGAACACTAGTCAGCATCACTCGTTTTTAAGGGTGCGGTTAGAATTCTTTCCATTGGCTATAAAATGTATTACACTGCACAAAATCTATGCAATATCAATAAATGCGCGGTTGTGAACAAGCATCTTTACTATTTGCTACCAGTTAAATGAAAGTTTTAGTCCCGTTTTTGAGGAAGACACTTATCTCGAAATTCGTTTTGTCAATATATAAAAAGTCAAAATGACTTAAGGTATCGCCTTAAGTATCTCGACGTACCTTTAGATGCATCAACCAAATATAACAAAGAAACATCATCAGAAAACAAGCTGGCAAATTAGCTTGTGTTTTATTTCTAATTACCGCAGATTGTCATGGGTAACGAACGGGATAGTACCTTCGTAAACAAAGTTTTGTTCTTAGATGAATGGCTGTCTAATCAATGCAGTCAAAGCTTATGCTCTGCAAACGTAACTGAGAAACAGAATGTGAAATTGAAAAATATTTTCATGAACACGGGATATAAAGTCTTGTTCATCGACGAATGAATAAGAAAAGTTGTCCTCAAAGAAGTTTTTTAAGCGGTGGACAAAGTTTTCTTTTTCCCGTACTAAATTCAGATGAGAAGCAATTTCAGAGATGGTAAACAGGAAGTTTGAAGTAGTCGATAAAGGACATACGTTGATGCCGAATTACGCATCTTTTCACCACCAAACGCTTTCTGTTCTACCACGCAGGCTCAGAAAAATACAACCCCATTTCTTGTGTACCAGTTCACCTGGTCTTCTGAAACAAATTATCTAGGTCAAAGGGCGAGATGTCGATGTTCGAGGGCATCACCCGAGTTGACTTACTCAAGCAGTGTCAAGGAGAATGTTGAAAGCAAGCACTTTAAACTTGAGTACGACAAGTTCCATGATTATTAAGCGCGCGAATTCAATTAACATTTGCATAATCAAATAGGGGTATCTATGCATGGGTTCAAACCCCATCGCGGCCGCCGATTTTTCACAGTCGAATCTGTAAGAGTACCCTGATCACGACCCTAAGATCACAGGCTTGAAAAAAGATGTGCCGCACAAACCGCCACAGTCAACAGATATATCCCACGGGTTGCCATGGCCAACAGAAGTGCAGCTGAACCATCCAAATAACACCACAAAGCCTATTCCTGTACCGGTGGAACTCAGAACTCTAACTGACCGCCTAGGTGGTTCACTTTAGCAAATGATACGCCGCTGATCCGGGACTGACAAGTGAACAAAGGAATAAAGGTATCTCCGATGCTTATCTGACAGTATCACAAAATTAGTCACGCCTGATCTTGTAATATACTTTTGACTCAGCTTGCGATTTTGTTCTGTGTCTACTTGATGAGTGGTCTAGTGACAGAAATGTGTGACAAATACTTCATCTAGACCCTACTTTACAGCGGGATCTATGAGAAATTTGTCATATTTATCTAGTCTAATTTGATAACAAAAGGTGAATCGTTGCCATGATGTTCTGATCGCTGAGCTTGGCGTTTAGATCGCAAACGTTTCATCACCAGTCGAGGTGACATCGTCAGGTGACGATGTCACCTCGACTGGTGATGAAACGTTTGCGATCTAAACGCCAAGCTCAGCGATCAGAACATCATGGCAACCAACAACCTGAGCTACAACAAACACAAATATTTAAAAGGTGAATCGTCTAATAAAGTCAATGGAATCATTCTGTCTATCGCAAAGGCTACCACGATCCACCCCAACAACTTCAGCCTCCTCATGAACTCAGAAATAACTTTTAGGAACACTGAGTCTGCCTTGGCCGTGGACGAAACACTCGATGACGCAATGCCCACTAACACTCGTCCATTCACCGTTACCTCACGGTACACTTTCGACAGCAATTATGACCCGATTACACTCCGCTTGACACTGGTTTATCACTCGACGTAGCACTAGAAACAAACTTGTTTGCCTCTTTTTACTTTGACCACAAACTGGCCGTTTTCAGATATCTCAAGCAAGTAAAGAACGAGGAAGTAATAGATTGACTTACTCGATCTATCGCTGTCAGCTCCTCAGCCACATGGAAACTGTTCAGTCTGGATAAACATTCTGCATAGCTTCCTGGTGAAACAGAAGCCGAATGCGTTTGGTCAACTGAGCGAGTGTGCTGCGATGCCGATGCAAAACGTGAGCCCGACCTACTACGAACTGTAAACCAAGTGAATAGTCAGTGAAATAACATTTTGTATGACATCCGCGATAAAAGAATGCAAACTAGAATGTTTGTATTTACACATTTTACCCATTCAACAACAAACGTGATATGAGAAGCACAAAACGACGACAGAATAGATGATGTCATCGGGGGACTGTATGAGATGAACCGAGTGAAGCAGATGCGCTCTCAAACTGTGATTTTCGGTTTTTGGTTGAATTTCGGAGGTACTTCGTCATCGTTAAAGTTTTTTGGTACTCCGCGGAGCATTCGCACGACTGACTTTGATTCCGAATCATCTTAAATTCTGAGCCCTGATTAGGCAGTCAGAAAACACCAACAGAGGTCAGCTCCAATGTCGGATTCTTTTCATATCAACTCAAGATATGATCTCACCGTCGCAACGTTTCCTACATGCTCACCCAGAAATTGTACAAAACTTACGGAAAGGTGGTCGACGGACAGGATAATGCATAGCCTAACAGAGCCATCGGATACCGTATTGCTTGGCAACCACGTTTACAAATCAGCTAAACGCGTCTATTACACACGACCGTGAAACTCTCCAATGCCAGTTCTGTCCAGCCAAAGGATGTCAATAGCGTCATCCCCTAAGTAGCACACTAAAGTGGCAGTCTCTACAGAATCGAACAAATGTTACCGACTTCCAAAATGCGTGAAAGTCTCGAAGCCGAGTTCTAGCTACATTACTCTTCCAATTACCCACCTGCTGACAGCTGGCATTGAAGCCAGTACCATAGCCAGTAGAACATCACATGTTGCCTCTGATTCGTAACTGGAAAATGAGGCATCAAGCCAAGTAAACTTACTTGTTCGACCGACAGGTGCGTTGGAATCAAGATCATAATATTTGCTTCGCAAAACCTTAGCCCGATATTCTGCATGCTTGGAAAGGTATTCCAGTTTATAAGCCATGCGTTCTCGGACACGTTTTTCCAGGTTTGGAAACACAATATTGGATATCGTGATGGTCTCTGCTTGTGAGGGTTGGTCCACGTAGCGCGATGTCCACTGGCCTGGTTTCTCAGCGTCCGTGGAGGTGATGGCTGCGTTGCGCGTTTGAAATGTTTGATACCAGCTGACCACGATGCTCGTAAATCGGTGAAGCTCAGCCAGACCCGGAAGAGAATCAAAATCTCTCACATGAGGCTGTCGAAGCCACCGTGATAGAAGAAGACGTAGAGCACTAGGAAAATAAATAAATCGGAAAAATGCCCTTGAATAATGGGGATAACTGAATATCTAAGAACAAATATGTATTATGAAACAAATCGTTATTTAGTAGAAACTTTTAAAAGCAAACTCGGCTAGCCTAGCTGCTCAGACACAATATTAACAGTCTTCCACGCCGGTCAAAGTCATGGTTGAGATGTTGTGCATAAATGCTGACACATTTTTCCAACGAGGACAAAATATCTGCATGGTGCTCCCAGGGATACTTAATGGTGGGTTGAGAGTTTAGATACACGATGAACCATTCTCTATGACAATTCGAATGTATTTTACCACCTGAAGTACTTTCTCACGAAACGGATCTGTTACAGTAACACCATTGGTAATATTCAGAATGAAATGCATTTTTCGATGGACTACTGGTCATTAAACCAGTCGATGGTCAATTTGGGGTTTCCGGAAGATCCTCTGAATACACTACATAAATGACAGAGCTAGTAACTCAATCTCGCCTTTTCTGGTCCTCTGTCGCGTCCGGTTTTCTGTCTAGCTGGCGACTTGAACTAGCCTAATTGAATTCCGCCTTCTGGGTTCATATTGTCTCCGAGACTAGGGCCATTTCGTTGTGAGGTTACTGGTCTAGGAGACTGCAGGTGTTGTGCGTTTTTGTTGTATCCACTGAGTTCTATGCTTTGTGTTCTATGTGTGGCCTGTTACCACCGGTTTCAGTGAATTGAAACGTTCCCTGTCAAATATGTGACTTGGTGTTACAACAGCGAGATCGACACCCCTATGTTCAAACGAGTAAGGGGCCATCTCAAGAACCAATTAAATTACGAAATTGGATTGGAAGGACGAAAGCGGACAACCCTGACGAACACCACCTCTCGCGGTGAGCTCAGGTGAAAGACCGTTCTAGGCGCGAAGTCGGTTTGGGCTATTTTCATGCAAACATGGAAAAGAGAAATAAAGTTCACTAGCACACCCCACAGTGGAAGGTATCGACTGAGTGTGTTTGTGCTCTAAGATTTGTCGAACAGTAAAGATGTGGCCAATACAACCCCGACCAGATCTAAATCCAGCTCGAATTCTACGCGTACACCTTTCGTGGGTGCTCGATAATCTGTGAAGTCTAATCTCGTTGAGCAATTTAAATGCGATCTTATCAAACTAATTCTTCTGTGATTTTCACGAGACGACCTGTCACTTTTCTTGTAAATTGACACAATTATCGATTGAAAAGTTTTTCTTTGGAATTTGTTCACCATTCCAGATTATTCGGAGGAGTTACGGTAACTCCGAAACCAAATGGGAAGACAGTAAACAACTGAACGACAAAAAATAGCTTTCGTTTTCATATTTTTGTTGTATGGGAAAATGCAAGCACGAAATTATGATAATAATGAATTTCTGCTTGCCACATCGAGTTAATTATCAGAGAATAGTGACCAATACAAATTCAGCAAGTGGCTCTCACTTGATTTCTTTGAGTTTCATTTGGGTGGAGATCATGTCCGAGTGACATACTTCCCAAAATCTGAAAGATTCATCATTGTCGAACAGTTTTCGCTTACTTGCGATCAGCCGTGAGCAAAACCTGTTCAGTCGTAGAGAACAGTCGGTAAGTGTGCAAAAATGCGTCGATAAGCGAGCACTGTGTGGATGCATTTTCTTCCATGCTGATAAGCTGGAACAGATCGGACAGGCTTCCAACTTTCGAGGTGGGAGATTTGGTTTCTTGTTCCTGAAAGTTTTACACAATTAATAATATGCCAGACGCGGTATTAGTTTCACTCATTTGCAGTTGCAGCAGTAGCGTGGCTGCAGCAAGCCGTTCACCTACCTCATTACCACACCGTTCTCCATCTACCGTTCGCATCCCAATTCAGCTTGTTGGCAAATAAATCGAAAACCAATATTGCGGACGCAATCTAATCAGTCCTTCACTTATGAGCAATAATTCTAAAAAGAAAAGAAAATATACTTTGCTGAGATGATTTTGAATTCGAATTTCCCGCCTAGTCTGCAATGTCTTGCGTTTTAAGTGTTTTACACCAAGCATGATAAGATCATTGATCAGTCGCATTCCCTGCCAGGCAAAACGTTGAAAACTATCTACATCTAGACTATTTTATGGTAGACATGAAATAAGAATCCATGTTATTCTTCTTTAGGAAATATCATGAACTTAATTATGACTCGGTTCAGCTATGAAGCAAATACTAATAACAACACAGCCAAGGAATATCCCTCTATAGTACGAAATAAAAATATAATAGAAATCTATAATTTCAATTGGTGGATATGAATATTGAAGTATACAAAAAGATCCGTATTTTCTGTCAAAATAAGTCATTGGTCTACAGTGACGTCGAGCTTTTAGAGAAAACGAATATTTCGCTGACAGCATTTTAGATGTACTTCCTCTACCATCTACTATGAAGCTTGACCACAGTGCGCTTGTTCGGTTGCATGTGTTTTACTGGCCCCTGAAAGCACAAATTTTCCTTTAACGTTAGCTTGTTCACACTTTCAGTTTTCGTCAACTGTACGTGCCTGGCTCATTTCTGCATGGATTCCGTTGTCGTTTTGTTCCTCTTTTACTGATCATATCAGTGTTGTTCTGGTGCCACGATATATGAGACGCACTCTCACATCTGTTTGTCGAATCGAATATTCTCTACTCAACGAATTGAGTGAATTCCCTTGGTGAACCGTTCCAAGATATAACAAAAGGCACAATCTTGGGTCGCCAAAATTTAGTCTTCTAAGGGGCATCTGCCATAAGTAACAGGAAGACTAATTTATTGAACATATTACCGAGTTTCCTAACCTAAATTTACACGGCTTACTAGTTTCATCCATCTTCCCAGTGAACTGAGAGGCATTTCAATGGCGTTAAGAACGTCAGCATAATCGTCAAGAAACAGGGTTGAAAATTAAATCCACTTTATTAAGCTGAAATGAGCTCGAATAAGTTTAAAAACATCTTCCAATCAGATAAGTTATTAGTGCTGTGATTGTTAAAGCCTCAGTAATATAGTTGTCATGACTTGTATTTTTACGTCAAAGGATCATAAGTGAGAGATTTACCATTACATGCTTACGCATGAGTGCAGTGGAAGGGGCGTGTACCTCATAGCCACAAAAGCCCGCAGCACTATTAGGGATAGCCAGCCACTAGACCCTGAGACTTGGAATGGAGAACCACTTAAGGTACAAATAGTTCAGGTGTGGTAACGAGCCGGGCGACAGTAGAATACTGTCTATCGCCAAATAAACCGGTGTTGGCGAGGATTCGAACCTCCGACCTCCGAGGTGGCCATCAACGACTCCAAACCATTCGACCACCACCGGTCGAAGATAGCTACCAAAAGCCTTAAGAACGTCCTACAGATTTTGGAAGATAATTGTGATTCTTGACCCAATTTTCAGTCTTTTAAAATCTGCAACGACAAGCAAAGGCTCAAAGTTGAGGGCAAAAATCTTTCAAAATCATGATGTTGCTCTTAATTGTCACATTTACTGAACATTAAAACGAAAATGTTGCAGTGATTTGATAACTTAGCAGTTTTTTCTGCAATTTTAAAATCGTTGATTGAGAAATAATGAGGGGCAAAATGTGGGCAAGTTTTAATTATTAGAACAAGGCTTCAGAAGTTGTCTTCCGGATGAACCACGGCTCAGCTGAACTTATGGTCTCATTTTCAGTATGGCAGAAAGGTGAATTACAATCTTGTAATCTGTTTTGGTTAGGCGTCTGTTTTAAAAATATTTGGCATGCGTTTTCTTTATCTTTCCAAGCCAAACTCTAGACACTTCAATCACGAAGGACTTGTTGTATCGTAGATAGTCATTACGTATTTTCAAATGTCAACTCGAGATTAAACACAAATCACTGCATCAAATCGTGCTGTGAATATTTCTATGACGACTATCTAACATCAGCAACTACTGGTTTGTTAACATTAAGATAATTTTGAGGCGGAATTTTAAGATCGTCCAACATTCCAAGATCGTGTCATTTGCACACGAAATACGTCTACATAAACTCATCGTACTTCTTCTGTTTAAAATTGTTAAAAGGCAAATTCTCATGATCCTCGGTTCACTTTCATTTATTTGATAGTCTCACTAGATTGACGTACTTCACTATAAGGGTGTTTTTTACTCTTAAAACATCGAAATGCTACCTACGGTTATTGAACTAAGCATAAAATAAACAGTGTTGAGGATGCTTTATCTGGCAAGGTTGATTTAATTAAATGGTTTGTAAATAATGAGCTGCCTGTTGACTGCACCTATGAGGTAGACTAGATTGTCAAACGTTTTCGGAGAGAAAAACGAAGTGAGACTATAATCCAGAATCTTAGAAAATTAACTCAAAATGTTTGCATGTAGATCAAGGGAGGCAGAGGTTGTGGGCCTATGAAAGGTGTGTTTGTGCTCTAAGATTTGTCGAACAGTAAAGATGTGGCCAATACAACCCCGACCAGATCTAAATCCAGCTCGAATTCTACGCGTACACCTTTCGTGGGTGCTCGATAATCTGTGAAGTCTAATCTCGTTGAGCAATTTAAATGCGATCTTATCAAACTAATTCTTCTGTGATTTTCACGAGACGACCTGTCACTTTTCTTGTAAATTGACACAATTATCGATTGAAAAGTTTTTCTTTGGAATTTGTTCACCATCCCAGATTACCCAGAGACGTGTTAATAACTCTAACACCAGAAATTTGCCTCCATCCTTGAAAGATGGAGACAACCCTTCCGCTCTAGTGACTTTGTACATTTTCAAGTAACCTACCTTCCGCATAACCTCCATTTCTGATGGAGTAGTGATATTTACCTGCGTCGTTTCTCCCGCAAGTATATTCGGATGGTCCACTGTTGAACCGTTCCTTAAAGTGCTCTGCTCAGCGGTCTAGACGACACCCCTGAGAGTGTATCAGTGGGCCGCGGGATTATTTGAATAACTCATTTGCGCCAGACTTCCCTAGGCCGGTACCTTTAAGCAAACGCTAAAGGTTTTGATTATTGTCGATAGATTAAGCAATCTCCATTTCCCTACATTTCGAATTCCAACACCGCTAACAGTCACTTATCAGTCTCTCAATTAGTTGGCTCCTCACAGATTTACACACTTTATTGAATTTGGTATCCGGAAAGATGGATCTCGGAGCATCCAACAGATTAAGTGATATCGAACATATCCATCGTTTGTGAGGCCTACATGAACCGGAGTCTTGTGGCACCGGAAGGCTTCTTCGAGGTGTGTTCCAGTGTCCATTGGTGCCCTGGTCATCCGGCTGCGTCAATAACCTTGTAGGCAGCTCCACTTGAAAGCCTAATAGTCGTTTATCGTCTACAAGAAGCCATAAGAGACCGGCGATTTTGATGTGATGAGACCACAGACGAGGGGTAAACGCAAGCAAGCACGTGCCAATGGGGGATTTTAGTCCACGGGAGTAAAGCAAAATAAAAGACAATTTTGAATCCATCCACATCAGCGGAGAACAATAACAATATGGTGAATCAGAGTCCAAATTTGGGGAGGCGTGAGTCTATGCCGCTCATTATGGCCAACGTTCGTACTCGCAAGGGTTGCCTGCTTTGGCCCTTCCAATTCAATTTCGTAATTTAATTGACTCTTTGGATGGCTTGATCCTCGTCTGAAAATAGAGGTGTCGATCTCTGCTCAGGAAAGAATACGCAGACAAAATCTTTCTGTCGGGTAGAGATCTAGGTGAGTTACAAGTTCTCCTACATAACTTAAACAACAATGAAGGAGAGTTTGGGATGCGTTTTACATCTTGAAAATGTAAAATGCTGCTACAGAATTGCGTTGACTCTACGCCAGACCCTGTGTTGGCGGAGGAAACTGTAGCTGAGTCAGATGAGTTTTGCCACGGAGGCAGTTACACCTCACCAGATGTACAAATATCGGATAGAGCGTCATCGCGTATACATAAAGTGCGTTTGGCTTATGATAACCTCAACCAGCTGTGGCTTCGGCGTGACATCCGATTGTCTGTCAAGATTCGAGTTTACACTGCAGCGGTGAGACTTATTCTTTCATACAAATCAGAAGCTTGGTCATTAAGGGAGTAAGATAGGTGAGGAATGTCGGTTTTCGATTGTTGATGCCTGCGTAGAATTGCTCAAATATGGCGGGAACACCGTATCAGCAATGCTGAGGTCAGAAGTAGGTTGTTGGGAATCAGTAATCATCGGTTTGAAGAAGTTGAGGTAGTTGGGACATGTGTTGCTCATGCCTATCGATAGACGCCTTCGGTGTACGCTGTGTGCCGAGGCAGGTAATGGTTGGAAGTTAGATCGATGGGTTAAGTCGATGACAGGATAGGAGGGCATCAAAATGTCGCCCAATGAACTTGGCCAGGTAGTGTGTGTTAGACTTCCGGGTTTGGGTCTACGCGTCCCACCAATCAGACGGTTGGAGACATTAATTGATATGGCTAGGTGTCGCGGTCAGTGGCGTGGTTGCATGCAGACTCTTTCTTAATCTTCGTGATTTCCACTTATTACTTTGCTTTTGGCTCTTCTTTGCTTTATGCTTTCATCTTTTTGACATCGACTGGACGATGTTGGGAGGTAGCAACCAAAACCAGGGCACAAATTTTCGAGGTTAATGGTTGAATAAAGTGAAATTGAAATGAACATTTTGTAATTAGGAACTCACCAGGCAAGGTTGGTGATGACAAAAGGACTCACTTAGATCAGTCTATATTCTTTTTGGATAAAATATAAGTTACCAACTGTTCGCTAATTTACTCACCTGAAATTAGAAACGATCCGACCTAACCGACTGTTGATTTTCTGGAAGTCAACGATAGCGAAATCTACTTTGATTGTAGATAACGAGCTTTCAACAGCTGTGTATATTTACTCACTTTTGTGCAAGAAGCCCAAACTCATGAGTAGTCCTTTTGTAAACTGTAAACGATTATTCAGAAAACTAGAGTTTGTGTTTGATAAAGAAGCTAATAGTTAAACCGTTTATCCCAGTATTTTGTACCCAAATGGTAACCTGAAATGATATTTTGAAAAATTGTCAATTATGTTCGACTTCTGAGAGGTTATACAAGCAAAATATTTTTAGTGCATGTAACGGGTATTTTGATGCAATCACAACTATCTTCGTGAGAAACTACCGTAACGCTCCACCTTTTATACATGTCTACATAGGCGTCCCAGAATTTTTGGCTCTGTATCTTTGGGCTTTGAGATTCTCATGCGCGCCATTCGAGATAGGTTGGTTCAATCGTTCTGAGTTACCCCTAATTATTTGCAGGGGCTTCTTTAGGATCATTGTATCATCATCATCGTGCAGTATTAAACAACAGGGCAAGCTACACTGACCACTGCCTTTCCCACCATGTTGAAGGTAGAAATAGGAAGGATAAATATACGAGATAGACCGGGAGTGGACGTACAGGGGCGAGAAAAGAAAACAACGCTCTTTTAGCCAACACACGCAATACACAGTTTAACTGTACAAACGCACATTTATAAATCATTCTGACTCGACAGAAAGTGACAACACAATCGCCATTGTTCACGGTTTTCTGCCATATCCTTCAGTGTCTCCAGCCAACTGATTGAGGGATCTTTTGAACCCTAACCCCAAAGATGTGAAGCCCCGAATTTTCCTAAACTCCCTGTATATTTTCTCATTCCCTGTTGCCACATCATCTATTGACCCCCACGTGGTTTCTTCCACTCCCGGGGAGGAACGAAAAACAGGACATGGTACGGTAGGTGTTTGCCATAAGTAACACGTGCCCCAACCAACGAAGTTTATTAAACTGGATAGACTGTGATAGAACCTTCTCTGAATTAGTACCCAATACTCGATTTCTGACCTCAGCATTGTTCACTCGGTCATTTCATCCAATCTTAGCGATACTTCGCAAACATCAATGGTCAAAACCTCAAGGCTACGGACACTTTCCGCACGTAGACTCCGTGTCTCGCAACTATACAACAAAACTGAATGCACCGCGACACAGTAAACACGACCTTTCAACTTTCAGTCCAGCGCACGCCCCTCGAGCCTTGGATATACTCATGCTCACCTCTACCACCATCCGTGTTCACGCTGCTACGGAAGTAAATAAAGCGCTTGACAATTGCTAGCACCTCCCCATCGAACACCAAGCACGGAACCGTTGACATCCAGTCTTGTAACATCACTTTACACCTCGAAGGCGCAAAGCGCACGCCGAATAAAGCTACAGCTCCCGTGAGTTTATCTAGTGCACGTAGCGCTTATTCCATGCATTTGAACTAGCAATCAAGGTCTTTGGCGTAATCTAGGTCACACAGGTTTACACTATTTGTTAGTTCGATGCTCACATCCTAACCATTTCGCTGGTCATCTCGGAGGAATTTAATACTACACCCTAAACCCTTACACGGCCATAAGTGGGAGAGCACAGCCATCTCAGCAGATTCATGAATCTCCGTGACATACCTTTCTGGGGAAGATCAGTGAGTAGCGTTGTTTGGTCAACCGAATCAAAGGCACCTTTCAAGTAGAGGAAAATCATTATTCTCGATCGACAGTATGAAGAGTAGGAGTGTGATCGATGAATCCCCAAACTAGGTGAAATCTGGCCTGTTGTTTGCTCTCGTATCTCTTGCAAACCGGTCTCAGAAGGCACATCAAAATCGAGGCTAATACCTTGGTGAATATCAGAGTTAAACCGACCTCATGGTGTTTCCTACAGTTGTTGCATATTCCCTTATTGAAGAATGGCACAATCAATGAATCGCCACATAATTACGGAATACGCCCCTCTTTTCATATGTCGAGGATCAAGGTGATAAGTGACTTTATCAGCGCATCCCTGCTCAGTTTGGAAAGAACTGAAGGACGTTCTTCGGGACCGGCCGTTTTTCTTCGCTTTAGTAATCCAGTGCTTGTTCCTAGTTCCACTTCCGGTGGAGTTTCGTTGATAACCCCTGCTTTATTCTGTCCCACGCTCTGGTGAGAACTCAGATCTGTCTCAGAATCATGCCCGTTTATTAGCACAAAACAAAGAATATATGAGTTTCTCTCACCCGTCCACTCGTTATGCACAATGCATTGGTCCGACTGGTGAGGATGACCACACCTTGGGGCTTGAAAAACGTTGACAAGACTCACCTCTCATCTACCAATCTACTCCAGCGATCGGCTGTCTTGTCACCCGAGGCTCCGTTGTCTCAAGCTCTGACCTGGGTACCGCACCAGTGCTGACTGCCAACGTGACTTGGCTGTCCGCCAACGATGGGTTGACACATTCCCGCACAAACCCCAAAGAATCGCAGTTGTTGACAGCGAAGTAGGTGAATTAGCGTGCGGCCAGCTCAACTGTTCCTTGGAGCATCCGGCCCAGCGGCCCAACCTTTGCTCTTTTTTCTGAATAGGCCCTCCATTTCCACCGGATATGGTTTCACTGACCGCGTTTCGCCGTCCACTGGTGTCGCGAATAAATTTGAACAGTCTATGCCTGTTACCTGAAGTAGCTGCTTCGACCCACTAACTTCCGCGATCATTCTGAAGGCTTTTTTTAACTCTACTCTTTAGATATCATCTACCTTATTCATTATCCTGAAGTTCGAGAGCTAACGTTTATGTTCCATTAGACTTACATACCCTTGAAAAACCTAGTATCTTAGACAGAAATCGGACCTATGATCGCAGACAGAAATCGCTGCCATTTGCATTGACCTTTTGATATGGGCCCAGTACGTGACTGTATTACTGTTCGCCGTAGTTCTTGCCCATGTGCTAATTTCTCTTCTCAACTGATGCGAGCCTCTAGATCGGAAAACCGTTGTACGGCTTACCCGGTTTGCGGTTTGCGTCGATGACCGTGAAACTGGAGCACAAATCGCAAGAAAAATATTGCATTGTTTGACTCTACGTACGTCAGTCGGTATTATTAGGGTTTTTCTAGTCTCATTATTCGTAGCTCCTGACTGTTTTGACGCATTCAGTTTCTTAGGCGCTCCTTTAGTCCGCGTTACTGTATTTATCTCAACCCCCTTTCGCGGTCTGTCTTAAAACCTTCCTGGTTGAAATGTAGCGGAATTTTCAAAGTTGCTCAAATAATTCAAATGATACTCTACAACAGCACTTTAGGCAGCATAATTGTTCAGTGATAGTTCAGCAATATACTGCATGCCAATTTAATTGCTAAACAATTATTTCGCAATAATGCTTCAGTGATGCAAAAGTAGAGAACAAAATAGCCCAAATATTCTAGGCTACAGTTAAAATATACTGAAACGAAATGAGACTTGTTTTGTAAAACTAATACCAGTCTATTCACTTTCCGGAAAATTAAGTAGTGACAATCAAACATGAGGAGAAGGCTCTTCCAAGTTAATTTGGAAGCATCCATTTGCGGATTGGCAGAGTTTGAAAATGTTGAAATGATTCAAATAATAAACTTCATTGACGGTGATTCAAACCAAAGCTCGGTTTCTTTCTAAGCTTTATTACTGCGTGCGAGTCACGAGGCCAAATAAAATTCGTCAAGACCCACTCCACAACCAAACATGCCTAATTACTTAACCGGTGGGAGCCGTTTAATTCTTAGGCAAATTGTGCTGTCGGTAGTAAAATTACAGTTGAGTTCGTTTTGTTGGGTGCCATGCTCTACTGCAGTTTGCTTGGTCACACTACACAGTTCATACGCGAAAATCTCAAAACCATTCGGCGTGGCCTCGTATCGCAGCTAGCGGATCACATGAGGTTTTAAAGCGTGAACTTGAACCCCGCCTGGGTCATCAGAGTTTTACAGCCAGATCATTTCAGCATTCTCAGATTATTGTCAAGGTTGTTTTGCATCATGGTTACGAAGCTAGATCAGTTACTAGTAGGTCGGGTATGCGTACAATTTGTCACTTAGTGATTCTTGGTATTCATCCGTATAAACCAAGATATTTTCTAGTTGGTAACCCAAGCAGCACATTGGCCAGCGCTACGCTGGTATGTGGTGGGTCAAGGTGGGTGCTGTAATAAGCTAACACTGGAAACTAGCGGTCCGACGACGGGTTGTAATGGGCTGACGCTGGGTGAAAGTAGGCTAGCCCTGGGCAAAACATTTTGTAGTGTTTATGAGAAAGCCTGTCCAGGATTTTATGGAGTTTTCTGATCAGTACAAATATTCACACATATATTTCATAGTAATTTAAGACAAAACAACGATACAAGTCAAAATCGACATCTTGTACATCTAAAAAACTTAGGCTTTTTCAATAATTCCATTGTATCTACCATTATTTGATGAACTCCCCCCCAGTTTATTATTGTGCCAGTTTTAATAAAGGTCGAGCTACTGGTAGAATAGATAAGGACGTTGTAAAGGTGATAATAAAGTATCCGTCACTTTCGGTAGGACTGCTGAGCTGAAGCTTGGTGTTCTTCAATCTCTGCCCAGACAAGACGTAATGTGTTGGTAACCTTGGTCAGGTCTTCCGTTAATGGTTAGCATACAGTTGCACCACGAAAAAAATAAAGATTGCATTTTTCTAAGTCTACAACAGAATTGTTGGAATAATTGAAAATTAAGTTGGGCCAGTGGACCAGGCATCATTGAAATGATGAAGAAGATCGACTTGAAAAGTAGCAGTGTTTACTCGTGTCAGGTTTTCTATGAACGTACCAATAAGTCGGCTTTTTTGCAATTGGAAAATAGTGGACTAATATGGAAGTAATCCATATCCTTATGGAAAAAATCAACTCAAATGTTAGTCGCCAAAGTTTAAATAATGGGTTACCAATTCAAGGAAAAAATGACAACAGAAATTGTAGAAGAGTGCTGCAACTAAATTTTCCTATTTATTTTGAAGAAAACTATGGGAGATAATTGTACACTAAAAGCTTTCTCCAAAACTAACTAGGAAACAAAGGATTGCAGAATAAGCACCTATTAATCATAAATAACTATTACGGTAATTATTCCAGGTATGAAATAACAACTGAGATATTCAGTAACTCAAATCAAAGGCCTTTACTCGGAAACCCATGGGCGCTCTGTCCCATACAGCATCGCAGAAGTTAAATAAAGTTTTATTTTTACCTACATTCTTGTCATGGTCATTTACTATTTTCTATCTGTCTTATTTTTATTACTGTTGATCTACTGAATTTCCACTTTATTGTGTTCAGATCCAACGGTTCAGTTGTATGTCAAGTAGAGCCTACATTCTGAGACTCTGTCTTTTGTTTGTCTTAACCACTCGGATTCCCTAACCATACGAGTATCAATTTCACTTAAGTTTTTAGCTAGATACCACTTCCTTAGTATGAGAGTTATAAACTAATGAGATGAATTGCCAGAGAGGGCAATGGAACTGGAGACTTCCCGTGCATTCAACGGTGCCCTAGATCGTAAGTTAAAGCAGGTTATCTGTGACAACCAGCGTTGAGAATCAACACAAAAATGACAGATGCAACCACTAGGGTCAGTTTGATGTGTTTTATTCATTGAAAATTTCCGTTTGTTGCATGTACACTCGATGGACGCTCAAGATGTAAAATTCCTCTTGTTGTTGATTTGCTATGAGGTTTGATGTTTCTCTCTTATTTTTAGCGCGGAACAGGTGAGAAGCACTGCGCATTGGTAGAGACCTAACATGTGCATAACACCGAAGGAATTCTCGGCGCTCGATTGACCCCGGCCTTTACCTGTCTTGTGCAAGCTGAACTGAGCTGAACGAGTACTGTATGTTTGTTTTTGTAGAAACATCTCCATGAACACTAGTGTTTGAACAGTGCTGTTTATCGATGAAATCGGTATTCAAAGGAAAGACTGTTTGGACAGCACAACAGGGAGTGAAAAGGACTCCAAAAAAGGCTTTTTCTGCCTGCTTGATCATCTTTTCTAATATTCTCCTGTGACTGGTTGACTTTGGGTCGGGAAAATATGCTGGTTGCGATGCAAAATTACCAAACAACTTTGATTTTTAGATGGCTTTAGATGCTACACTTTTACTTGTCGTCCTGGAGGGTGACAATGTAGATGTGTAGTTCATGAGCTGATCATGGCTTTCCAGTGACTAAAAGTGGGCTATAATTCTAAGTGTGGCCGAATACTGGTACCACCCTATGGTTCAGGCACACGAAAAGCCCGGCGATAACGCTACGGGCGTCCAGTTAGGGCTATGTTATTCACCTGCAACCTAATAATATGATAATACTGAATTGTATTTAGTGCATTTCTCACAGGGTTGAGAAAGGCAAAGTAGGGGATCGGAAAACCAGTTGCCGTTCAGTGACGGGACAGTGGCTATGGGATTACTGAAGAAGAAACTATAAGTGTTACCTGAAAAGTTATAGGTTTTAGGAAATCGTCGGCCACCTGGACATCCTCCAACGGGAAAAATAATCAAGCTAAGGTGGTTGAATAGTCAAGGAGTAAAGTGAGATTTCATCACTAGTAGCCAAAGGTTCAAAGGAAGCTATCAGTAAACAAACCACCACAACACTCATTGGTCCAATAGGCTACAAGCAGGGAAAATTGTCATCATCGCTATCAGTTTTACTACAAATGAATCATCCTGCGGCAACATGACCAAGGATGTTCCAGCCATCCCTTAGACCATGGAGTACGTCACCGCATACGAATAAGTATTTTCACTAACCAAGGCTCTACTTCTACTATTACCGACGAACACTCCCGAATTTCAAATTCTTGCTCTTCATATGATTACTCGCTAATTCGGAAAATTTTAGAAAACGTTTTCAAGGTCCACACCCGGTCGCCACCTACTTTTTCCGTCGGAATTGTCCTGAGGTTTCGGGAAGTAGATCGGGATATGTCTAATATGGAGGCCCGCAGGGGGCTGGTAACTAAATCTTCCCTTTGTATTCTATGCCCGCAGGATCACGTTACCGGCACGACCGTGAGTAAGTTTGTGCAGAAATTGATCACTCGCACCATGAGTGCGAGTTTACCAAGGGAAATTAACTATCCCGTGGCCAACGGAAAGTTGGCTTCTCAATGTACTTTCATACACGGAATAATAGTTGTTAGGTCAAACGTTATTCTACTCATGCCTTGGGTGCCATTTGCAAGAAGAACATGCCTCGCAGTGGTAAGGATGGTATAAAATTTGCTGTGCAACAATGGTTACGTGATACGGCAAAGCACATCAAGAGGCACGATCCACTATCGATGGTATGAACATTTCAGCGGGCAATCACTACATTTTTGTTTCACCGCGAACAATTGATGCTGAAGAAGGTTCGACCCCATCGAAAAATATCGACACGGATGCTCAACTGTTTTGTACATCTGTTACGTTAATGAATGTCGCCGTGAAAAATAATCCGCAACACATTTGGATGGTGTTTTTGAAAGGATGTTATCTCATTTTTGTTCACAGTGATACTGGCGAGCGTGCAACTGCATCTGCAATATTTAGTCAATTATATGGGCATAAAATGAGTAAATTATGTTTATGATCAGTTTTGCTTACAGTGATTTGTCCAATTAATATCTCCTGAATAGCTGTGCATCATTATTGGATGGATTTCATATAAACAGTTTTAGACAAGCCCATTTTAAGTTTCGGTGTATACCACCACTAACATGGGGTTAAATCTTTTGAGTTGGCTCCTGCTTATCACCACGCAAACAAAGGCCAAAAGGGGAGTCTCCGAGAGTAATAATTCCGCCTTTTGGCGAACTAGCACAGGCCCCACGTTCTTGTCACGGTGTTTTTTATTGGTTCGTTGTAGGAAAACAGATGCGTTGAAGGGGGAGAAGCAACCACACTATCATGCAGCCATGTCATATGATTCGTTAATATGGTGGAGAATGCTTTGCCAAAGAGCACAGGGACAGAAAATCCCTTCTATACCGAGTGATTCACGAAAACAAGAGCCAAAAGCTACCCATGTAGCACTGATCCCCACGTTAACGTTGGGTTCCGATGAGGATTTGATGGGGATATTGATTGACTATTTTTGCGAGGCAAGACCTATATACTTGTGAGGAAAATTCTCGAAATGTTACATAGATGAAAAAATTTGAGATAATACTGGTATTGAAATGCGTTACATTTTTGTCTTAGATCATGGTTTTTCACCCCTTTGAATTGTCTTTGTCTGCTGGTGGTTGGTCGTGTTTCGGAGTTGATGCAATATTTCCACTTTTAACTGCATCCGTTTTCGCATTATCTCCTACTGTATGTTACGTTCCTTAGATTAAACAATGCTAACGTCCTAAACGAGCCTAGTGAGGTCCATGAACTTGAATTATGAACTATACGTCCTCCTCGGTGTTAGCGGTTAGTAATCTGTCCCTTTAAGCGCCTCAGTAGATGTAATCGCTATCAGATGTAAAAGAAAAGACAAAAAATAATTTATTTTAACTTCGTTTGCTTAGATGCACAACCATAAAGTACAATAACGTTCTCTAGGCTTCAGTTCACTGTGATAAGGATTCAGTAGGGTTATGGTGGGGAAATGGTTGGGATACGGTTAGGATACGGTCGGGCAAACCAATAGCAAATACTGGGTGGACATTGAATGGGCTTTTGTTATTTACTTCTGTTTTTCTTTATAGGTAAGTATTGTGGTGAAACCTTGGTAACGCTTCCGTTTACATTCTCGTTTCTAGATAAAAAGCCATCATGTCCGGACTCTCACGATTGCAAAGACTTCGCCTTCGACGAAAAGTATTGATGCAAGTCTCGTGCTCGTGTTGTTTGGATGCCTCCTTATGGGAACATCGTCATGGATGTTCCATAAAGGCAATTTTTATTCTTATCATACAATTTATACGACTTTAGATGCCATTAACAACAATGAGCGGCCTAATGATATCTCCAACGGGGATATCGAGAAGCATGCACAACATTGGTTTGACAACGCCAGGGACCGCGGATCGTCGGGCAGGAAACCCAGGTGAAATATTGCATACGCATGCGTTTCGAAATTCAGTGAACCACTGTTTTATGTGTGATTGTACGCGATACTTTGTGAAGCACATTTATCAATAAATAATTTTGATACTTTCTTTTACGGATTTCCATTAATAACCCACTTTTCATCAATATCACTATACATGGGTGCACGTGATTAATAATTTTTTCGTCACTTAACCGTACCATTTCAGAGGTCAGTTGAACTTTCCTGGAAGAAAATAACAGAGGAAGAACTACCTGGATTTACCTGTACATTGTTTGAAAACTTTGTTACAATACAATTCCACGTATGTCTTTCGCTACTTGGTTTTATTCTTTCCAGTGGTATACGAGGGAAAGTACATGAACTGGGAACTGTAGATCAATTACCAAGATTCAATTAACTGGGTTGGATAAATGAGGAAATTAAGGAAAGCATTTCAAGGCTATCAGAAGGTTGGGTTATTCCCATCGGGAACCCATTGGGGCCCAATCGGGATGCGTTTCCTATCCCAACCAAAACCCAATGCATCCCAACCAGATCCCAATCAAATCCCAATGGGGGCCCCATCGGGTTTTTTTTGGGATTGCTACATGGGTAGGGTTGTCATTCTTATAGACCCGCTTTTGACCCCTGCTCAGAGCGTAAAAGCAGCGGCCAGTTCAGGGGATTTAACCCCTTTTGCTCCGGCTAGATGAACATTTCTGACAAAATTCAGTGGTTAACACACGAGATAATCATTTTAAATCCCTATCGATTCACTTAGAGTCATTGGTTTCAATTCATTAATAGGTTGAACCACTATAAATGATCTGGAGTCACAAAAGGAATAAAGGTTACGCTAAGGACACGGACACGTGCGGCATATGAACTCTTGAAATACTGATCATTATATATTACGGTTTATTACTAAACACCCTCAATATTTCACCCGTAATTTATCGTCAAGGTCACATTCGTAGCACTCCAGCGAAATTCGGGACGCAAAAGGAGTTCCAAGCAAAAGAGGTGATTTCAGCACTTGGTACATAACATCAAAACACATGGATACCACGTTCCTCGTGAGTGCAAGAGTCTTGACAATCTGACAGACTGATGTTAAGTCCTGGAGGCTAAACTGAACTAAATTGTCGCCATCGTGAATCGTCAAACTCCTTGTAACAGGCAGGGGCAATGCTCTTCCGATGAGGGTAGCACGTGTGATCTGCAAAAGCACAAAAGGGAAAAACTTCATGAGCCGAGGCCCAGTAAGTGTATCAACGGCACCAACACTTACATTAAACGAACAACAAGATGGCGGCCTCCAATCTGGCCGTTACACTGCTCCCCCCACAAAAGAACACTGCCCCCAGTGTTCCGTATTCCAACACACTACAGGAGCCTTAGCTCTTCGGGAACCACACCTTGGGTAGGCCATACCACAAGACCTCTCCTGGGCCACACCGAATCTACGCCTCAGATCAATTCACAATTATCTCCTCGGCCCATATCAGGTCTATCTCCAAGGCCTCCCACTCCCCTCAATGCGGTCCCGCCGTGGGTGCCAAAAATGTAACAGGCAGGGGCAATGCTCTTCCGATGAGGGTAGCACGTGTGATCTGCAAAAGCACAAAAGGGAAAAACTTCATGAGCCGAGGCCCAGTAAGTGTATCAACGGCACCAACACTTACATTAAACGAACAACAAGATGGCGGCCTCCAATCTGGCCGTTACATCCTAGCAAACCAAAAACACGGGAGGTTTTCAAGGTCAGGTCAAACTGGTTTAGTTCACGAAAATTCACGAAGATCCATTATGTTTGACGGGACTGATGACCTTAGTTTCCGAATGGCCGGGGTCTTTTCATCAGGTCGACTGCTCAGTGTTAGACAAGAGTCCCCGGAATTTGCTATGGACGTTTCGTTTTTGGGGCAATCTCGATAAAGTCCATTATCTGTTCTGACCTCGATCGTTCTGAGAAAATGACTGTTTTCTGGACACCATTTTGGATCTACTTTCTCTACCATCTTTTCCGACGTTTGACATCGACTTAATAGTGTTGTTCGATTGCGCAACTTTTACTGGACTGACTTTTTCGAGGTTTCCGTCGACCTCGTTTTGAATCGCTCTAGCTTTCGGTCGCTCGCCGGTTGTACGCGCCCGCGGTTCGCTTTCTGCACAGCCGTTGCATTTCGTTTTCCGTTCGGTGTATCTCTCGTATCAGTACTGTTTCGGTGCCACGATATATAGAATACACCTCGCATCTGTAAATCAACTTGCGTCTTCTCTATTCGTCCGATAGAGGGGATAACGTTGGTATTTCGCCGCTAGACCCAATAGAAGACACGTTTACTAGCCGCTCTCGAAAGTCCTTTGTATTGGTGAGCCCGAGACCTGCAGAACCTTCCTGGATTATTCGCCAGCTCGGTAATTCTGTGATTTGTTGCTGTTTCACGTCCTCTTTTTTTGAACGATATATATTTTTTACGACTTATTATCGCAACGTAACCATGTCAGAGGATAAGATGCAGCTCGACACAGACCTCACTTTGTCTGCGGTTGATTTTAAGCCCGGGTCTCGCTGCTCGAACAGATGCACACTGAATCACAGAATTTTTTTCCAACATTCCGCACGATTTTCCATCTTTAATCAATAAATTCCCCATTTTGACTAAATCATTTGAAGAGATAGAGACAATGACCGATCGTGTGGCACACATCATTGTCACTAAAGGACCACCAGTCACGGCACGGCCTTGCCGACCAGCACCGGACAAATTGGCTTTCGCCAAACGTGAGTTTGACACTTTACTTTCTAAAGGTATTGTTCGTCCTTCTCACAGTCCATGGGCCTCACCTGTACACATGCTTCTTAAGAAAGATGGCATAAGCTGGCGACCATGTGGTGACTATCGCGCAATAAACTTGGTTACTCGTTACGGTAGCCATCCGACATCACGGCATCACCTCCCGGTACGACTGTATTTTCTAAGATCGATTTGGTACGAGCCTATCACTAGATCCCAGTCGCCACCGAAGATCTCGAGAAAACCGCTGTCACGACTCCTTTTGGTTTGTTTAAGTTCTTACTTATGCCTTTTGGTTTGCGAAATGCATCTCAGACACTCCAGAGGTTTATCGATGGCACTACGCGAGACTTGGAATTTGTTCACGTCTATATCGATGACTTGTTAATCGCATCATTCAGCGTAGATGAACATTTTCAACATTTGACGCTACTATTTAAACTTTTGTCTGAACATCGAATAGTAGTCAATCCTGATAAATATGAACTTGGCAAACCGGAGCTTGTGTTCCTCGGCCACAAGATCACTCGAGAGGGTATAAAGCCTTGCGAGGATAAATTGCGCGCTATTCTAGATCACGCCGTGCCGTCCTCAATCAAGGAGCTCAAGGCCTTTTTGAGGTTAGTTAATTTTTATCGTCGTTTCGTACCCCATGCTGCTGAACGTTTGCTTCCTTTAACTGACCTACCTCGTGGGAATCCACGTAAGTTGTCGCTCACGGATGCCGCACGATTAGCGTTCTCGGAGATTAAAGCGGCATTAGCTCAGACCACGCTACCGATGCACCCAGTTTCGTCCGCCACGCTGAGCACAGCGGTGGATGCATCCGACTTTGCCATCGGAGCGGTCCTGCAACAGTCAGTTATGGAATCTTGTAGCCATTTGAGCTTTCCTCTGGAAGCCTCAGTCCCACGAAAACCAAACATAGTGTATTTGGTCGCGAACTGATGGCTGCATATAACGCCGTTAAGCACTTCCTCCATGCAGTCGAGGGTCGATATTTCATTCTTTATACCGACCATAAGCCTTTGACGAATGCATTGCATACTAAGTCTTACTGTTACTCCTCACGAGAAGTCAGACATTTAGACTATACTTCCCAGTTCAAGAATGACCTACGACACGTTAAAGGTGAGTCAAATTGCGTTGCAGATGCTTTGTCGCATATTTCGCCTAATGCTAATAAATCTCCGGTTTTAGACATCCCTGCCATGGCTGCAGCACAAGCGCTGGATTCTTCATGTATGGAAGCCGCTCAGTCATCGTCGCTACAGTATCAGTCCGTGCCTCTGGCCACCAGTGCTGGGACTATGCTCTGCGATATGCCTACTGGCCTACGTCGACGAGTCGTACCCTCTACATATCGACGTCTCGTGTTCGATGCCCTACATAGACTATCACATCCAGGCATCGCAGCCAGTCTCCCATTAGCAGCTGCACGATACGTCTGGCCATCCATGAATAAAGATGTCCGTATGTGGGCAAAACAGTGTTTACAATGTCAGCGATCGGAAGTGCATAGGCATGTAGCCTCGCCTATCGGTACTCTTTGCTACGCCTGACGCTCGCTTTGATCATATACGCGTAGACATTGTGGGTCCATTAACCCCATCACACGGGTATATCTATTTACTAACTTGCATCGATAGATTCACGGGATGGCCCGAGGATACTCCCATCTCTGTCGTTACGGCCGAATTGGTGGCTCGACATCTGATAGAACGATGGATAGCTTTATATGGTTGTCCTTCCACAATCGCTACCGATCGAGGGCGTCAATTTGAGTCCCATCTATTCTCTCCATTAACTCACATGCTGGGTACGGAACGCATTCGCACGACCGCGTACCATCCGGCATCGAATGGTTAAGTCGAACTTTTTCACCGCCAATTTAAAGCGGCTCTTAGAGCACACGAGGGCCCCAACTGGTACGAAACGTTACCGCTAATTCTGCTTGGTATCAGGACTTGCATAAAGGCAGATATTCAACGTTCCACCGCAGAACTTGTCTACGGCACGACGTTACGACTACCTGGGGAATTCTTTACGCCACGGAGTACAGACTCACTTGCCGTACAGAATTACGTTCACTGTTTGTCTACGTACATGCAAAATATCTCCATGGCACAGACTCGAATGCAGCGACGACAGGTTTTTGTTCCGACCGAACTCGAAACTTGTTCGCATGTATTCATTCGTGTTGATTCGGTGCGGAAACCGTTACAGCAGCCTTACGAAGACCCATTTCGCGTGATTTCTCGTCACGATAAGCCCTTTAATGTTGATCGACACGGTCGCGTCGATACTGTTAGCATCGATCGTCTCAAAGCCGCGTACGTTGACGACAGCTTGTCGCCCACTGACATGAGGTTCGATGTTAACCCTGCACTACCTGTTGACGACACTTCCGTGTCACGCCAATGTCTGCAGTTAGCGTTGCCCGCTACGACTTCGAATGAGGCTCCCGTCTCACGTTCCGGTCTGAAGATCGTTTGTCCAGCAATTTTGCGCGACTAGGTCAAACATGGTCTTAACCATTGCGCTTCGCAGCAATAACTTTCGTGTTTATCGTTTCGGCACGATTTAACATGCCTCATTAGTTATTACCGTATTCTAGTCAAGTCCATTGCGGCTGCTACACCAGTTTTTCGTTTCTTTTCGTTTCATGAAACCTCGCCATATGGTACGCTTTGCTATTCCCATGAAATCTGGAGAATTTTGGCACCAACGTTTGCATTCTGCATCGGCCCTGTCGCTCTCGTTCTTTGCCATTGACGAACCTACCGATTTTTATTCCGGATATCATACTGGTTATTGGTTACTCGACGCTGGACGTTATTGGCGTGGCACACCTGGGTGACGGTTCACGCAACCGATGTCGTTAACAGCAAATCTGGTTTACGCACGACCATCATCCTACGGTTCCTGCATACCACGGATTTTGCCCGTGGGCTTCCTACAGCACAGCCACATTTACGAACTTTGCACGTGTTCACGCGCACAAATATCGTTTGTATGCCTTCTCCTCCCTGACATTTTTCTAAAGCTTTTAGCGCTTCCTAGCGGGGGGCTGCTGTAGTGACCTCGATCGTTCTGAGAAAATGACTTTTTTCTGGACACCATTTTGGATCTACTTTCTCTACCATCTTTTCCGACGTTTGACATCGACTTAATAGTGTTGTTCGATTGCGCAACTTTTACTGGACTGACTTTTTCGAGGTTTCCGTCGACCTCGTTTTGAATCGCTCTAGCTTTCGGTCGCTCGCCGGTTGTACGCGCCCGCGGTTCGCTTTCTGCACAGCCGTTGCATTTCGTTTTCCGTTCGGTGTATCTCTCGTATCAGTACTGTTTCGGTGCCACGATATATAGAATACACCTCGCATCTGTAAATCAACTTGCGTCTTCTCTATTCGTCCGATAGAGGGGATAACGTTGGTATTTCGCCGCTAGACCCAATAGAAGACACGTTTACTAGCCGCTCTGAAAGTCTTCTATATATCCACTCCCGGCTGACACTTCGGTGTACTCTCTTTCGTTCGTAGAAATCTAAAAAGGAAACAGAATAAGAAAATGATGCGGGAACTCCACTTCCTGATACTTGGTGCAAAGCCTCCAACTTTATAACAATGTTCTCTACCCATTACTAGCTCCATCTAGGAAAGTGGGCGGTACCCAGGTGCACACGTAATGTTCGGTTCATTTCAGTCCGGCTTGCACAGGAAGAAAGTAGCCGAGACCAAGCGCGCGTCCATATGGTAATAGTAATAGTAATAATGGTAATAGTTTATTTCTGATAACCCCGAATCATGCTGCAAAGCAAGATAAAACAGTACAGTTTAAAGCTGAATGAAAGTTACAGGAGGATTGTACAATTATGCGAACTTGGTTGAATATAAGAGAAAGCATTCAAGTCAATTGTTGCGGTACCGCCCGGCGAATTTAAACTCAAGGTCAAGTGGTCGATCCGGCTGGAGGTAGGCGTAGTTATTCTGCCAAAGTGTGGGGTTGGCGAGGAATGGTACAAAACCGCACAAATCTTACAGAAGGAAGACTGTCCTGTCGGAGAACCAAACTAGATTGACGGATACGTGGATATCGTGAAAAAGTAACATTCATGAAGGAGACGTGTTCAAGCAATAGAGCTTTGCAAAGTATGAGAGGAGTTGCGATGTAAATTAGACGACAGAAAATTGGGGCATAACACATAAAGAACAAGAAAACCGTTCGAGGATTACAATTTTTGGGTTCAGTGACCGTACGTCGGTTTAGCCAGTTGTAAAACAAAACGGACAACACACTGAACTGTGGGTGTCAAATTGATAGTGAAAGAAGTGATCGGATAGAACATATGGACTTTGAGTGAATTGTTTTGCCTTCAAAAAAGAAATGTAATGCATTAGCACGAAACTGGTAACTGGCAAAAACTCGACGTGTGGTGCGTAGCTACGATAGTGGCAGAAACGTGGCTTGCAAGAGCTATGAACAGTTAAATGACAGGTCAGTATTTACATACTGATAATTCTCAGCAAAGACTTCACGTGGTGAGAAGAGTGTATCAAGCATCGGAAGTGTCTTGGACGATCTATTGGAATGGAGCATGGGAAAGGAAATACAGAGAACAACCGATGAATAGGTTTTGCAAAGTTCGGCAGCCGGATATGGGCGGAGTGTGTGTGATAAACCAAATGGACTACTCATCTGGACCGTGGTTGCCAAAGTAATGGTGAAAGAAGTGACCGGATATAACATATGGACTTTGAGTGGATTGTTTTGCTTTCAGAAAAAGGAATGTAGTGCATCAGCATGAACTAGGAATTATCGAGAAAATCATTGCGTGGTGCCCAACCACAACAATAGGATGGACACAGCTGGCAAAAACGATGAAGTGATGGGCGGAAGACTATCATTTTATGTTTGATACAAAAGGTGGACCACTTTGTGGCGACAGAACAGAACTTTGCGGCACAAGAGCTTATCAGATGTGCATATGTGGGACACGATACCTTGCAAGATGAGGACATTGCAATGCAACAGCCCTAAGTGGGCAAACAGCTCAGTTGACAGAGAAAGCAAACAAACACGGAGTCGTCGATTATTGGGAATCTCTAGAGATAAATTTCGCAGTGTCATATACTGACTGAAGATTTGGTATGGAATTTAGTGACAGCAATAAATGCGTTAGTTCTCGAGTATATCGGTAAAAGTGACAAGTAGGGGTGGGCTTTTTCTTAGAGAGTGGTTAGGTTTGCAAATAAGACTGGTGAACTGTTTAGCATGAAACCGCGGGAAGTGGACCAAGAATAATGAGCCAGAAGTGTTGATGGGTTTTTAAGTATGCGATAATTATGCGCCAAAAAAAGAAAATTTTGCCGGACAAAAAAGCGTTAGGTTACGAAGGCAAATTTGAAGCGAGCACGATGGAGAGCCAATATTAGCTGGAGGAGACAGCAACATTTTGGGTTTATGAACGGTATTCCTTTTGTTTTTTTTTTCAATCCGCAACCGGTGCTACCGGGTGGGGCTGACCGTGCGCTGGACACCCAACCCGACATCTATTTCTGGAGGCAGGAGGTGCGATCCACATAGTTGCGCCCGCACATCGTTGCAGACGTCCTGCACGCCCGATATGCACCGGACAAGGCGGGGGATCTGTCCGCGCCCCGCACCGTGTGGGCCAGATATTTCGCTGGTGTTACCCCCGGGTCAATCCAAGACATCAAAAGGGAGATGCGCGCCGGTTGGCGTATGGAAGCATAACAGTAGAGAGAGGCAGTCTGGGATGCTCCCAGCTGAGGATCAACGGTCAGTGGTGAAAATAGAAATCTAGTAATGTAGACACAGATTAATTTGGGAAGAATGAGGAATGTGAGCCATTGGGAGTGAATGAGAATACAAAAATAATGACCAAAACTAGGAACAAGAATGACGATTTAGAAGGTAAGTGGTGGTCACCGGAATTGGATTAAGTGTTGAGAAGTTGAGACAAAATAAAGGAGGGGAATGGGAACAGTTCGGACCGAGTAAAGCGAATTAAGTATGATGGAGATAACAGATAGGAGACGTTGGAACGCGTGAATTGGGGGGAACCTAACAAGAGCAGTTTCGGTGATGTAAATCATTCTGAGGGGCACTAATATGCTGGCGATGGAGAAGGCATATGGGGTAGGTGATGTCGACGTTGCAGAAGATGCTAACCGGGTCGTGCTTTCTTTCTCTACTCAAAAATCTAGGTTACCCTCGTAAGCCTATTCCAACGTGGTGCACGAATGGGTTAATTGTAGTACTTTTGCGACATCTAAATATTTTGTAAGGACAGTTTTGAAACGGTCTAGTGTCTGGTAGGTCAGAATATCCTCTGGTAGTCTGTTCCAAATGCGAGAGTAGACGGTGATGAAAGACCTTCCTCTTAGTTTTGCCCTGGAGTATGGGACTTCAGTAGTATGATTTAGGTTACGAAGAGGGTAGGGTGCGTCTTGAGTGAAACATAGATCAGTGATGGACGTATGCGCTCTAGAATGTAGGGGGTTGAATAGAAGATAAAGATTGATTTTCATGTGTCGTAGCCATAGGGGTCCAAGTCTTAGTAGCTCACATCTCTCTTCATAATTCAAGAGGGATGATGAACCGAGTAAGTGCTTGGTGAAGGATCGCTGAACTCTTTCGATCGTAAGTCCATCAGATTTGCGCATGCGAGTGTATACCAGAGGGCAGTACTCGAGCTGCGGTCTGGCGTGGGATTCAAAGATCAGAAGCTGGCTGTCGCGCATTCTAAAAGTTCTGCAGATGAGGGCTATCGTTCTCTTGGTCTTAGCCACCTGGCAGGTGGCTTGTTCTTGAAAGGTGAACCTGCAAGAATATTGTAGACCGAGATCTCGTACTAGCGGAGTGGTAGGAATGAACGAGCCGTTTAAGGCGAGGGACTCAGGAGGAATTTGACTTTTATACGTGAGAATGGCAATTTTAGCAGCGGAGAAACTCATTTTTCAAGTGTTGCACCATATGTCAAGAGCGTTCAGGTCGTCAGCTATTTTGGTGAGGGTGTAGGTCAAGGTATGGGGTTCAAATAATATACAAGCTTGATATTATCGGCGAATAGGAACGCGGTGCCCTGGCGTATTACCTTGAATACGTCTTTTATGCAGAGAAGAAATAAAAGTGGATCTAGCACACAGCCCTGTATAACACCACTTGTGACTGGCTGGGGTGATGAAAGGTAACCCTCAATGTTTACTGCTTGCAATCTCATGCCAAGATAGGATGACAACCAAGAAAAGAGTGGGTCCGTTATGCCGTAAAATTTAACCTTGGTTAGCAGCTGGGCGTGAGGCACGCGATCAAATGCTCCCGTCATATCAAAAAAGATAACGATAGGTGCCATTCCAGAGTCAGCTGACGTTGTGATTAGATCAAGGAAATCGAGTTGGCAGGTCAGACACGACCCAGACTTTAAGAAGCCGTGTTGGTTTTTATTTGTTAACCCACGGGTGGGGATAAAAATGGCCACCTCATCTTTAATTACCCGTTCCATTATCCTAGATATAATGGGAGTGTGGTTTATGGGGCGGTAATTAGGAGGGTCATGTAAAGCACCCTTCTTATGGAGAGGAGTGATAATGGAAGTTTTCCATTGGGATGGGAAAATGCTTTGTGACGTGGAGAGATTAAATAAGCTCACCAAAAACGTCACAATGTCCGGGCCGCCAAGACGCAACAGGGCGGGTGGGATACCATCGGATCCAGGGCAAGCCAGAGGCCTGGTAGTATTTAACAGCTTTCTGACTTCGATGGCTGAGAATACTACGGTTGTCAAGGTGTCGGCAGTCAAGGAGGTGAGATCCTGGGTTGGACTGTTGTGGTCTGTTATGAAGGTAGAAGCGAAGAAATTATTGAATGCCTCAGCGATTAACTGAGGCGAGCTAATATAAATGTTCTCTGATAGGAGCAAATACAGTATTTTGGTTGTACAGCGGGGGTTTCGAGTTTCAATAAGGCCGGAGAGGTGGGCTGTTTTATTCGGCTGGTGAAGGGCGTACAGTTCTTGCTTCTCCAGCTTGTTCTCATTTTCGCTTAGTAGCTGACGTGAGAGGTGACTGAGGCAGAGGAAGATAGAAAGGTCGTTGGTCCTTTCGTAGGCAAGCTGCAACTTTTCGAACTTACTTTGCAACTTGTGTTGTCGATCGGTTTTTCTCCCACTGAATTCAGTTATCTCGGAAGATATGATGTTAAGAGAACAGAATAGGTTAGAGTACACCACATCCGACGCCAGTTGAGGATCAGATGTTTGAAAAAAATCATCCCATGTCTGATTACGCAGGATGGTGCGTAAAGTATCCCAATTTGCATTTCGGAAAGATTTTCGATTTTGAGGACTTTCCTGGTGATGCGGTTGGACGGAGAATTCACATGTTATGACCCTATGATCACGACCAGGAAGGTGGCTAAGGACATTTGATTTTATATTTCGGAGGCCTAAAGTGAAGATAAGGTCAAGAATATTGTTCCCTCTGGTTGGTGATTTTACGTGTTGTGTTTATCCGCCAGCACGGATACATGAGATAAAATTGCATAACTTCGGAGAGGAATTCAGGGTTGTCCAACAAATGCCAAGGAGGTTGAAGTCCCTTGCTATAATTTTAGCAGCATACGGGATTTCAGCTACGTGACAGAAAGCATCGGTGATTGCATTTAAACTGCTCATGTTGTAGCCAGGTGGACGGTAAACACAACCAATGACGAGCTGCCCCTGGAGCAGTAGTGTAGAGATCCAAACAGAGTCTTGGACCTTATCAAGGACAGGAAGTTGGAGTAAGTATGTTGAAGGACTGCTCTTGCTATAAGCAAGTCATCCACCACCAAGTCTCTCAGATCAGTCCGTAGGAAATATATTATAACCGGGTGTGGTAATGTGTCGGAGGGGAGTTTTATCAAAAAGCCAGGTTCCAGTTACGAGGATTACATCCGGGTGATATTGCAGTGCAAAGGAGCGGACGGATGTAAGTTTACCCACGACGGAGCGAGCGTTGAAAAGTGCAATTGTGAAACTATCATTATCGTGGCCATGACGTACATGGAATGTATGACCCCTTAAGGTGGCTGCCAGGTTTGGAGAAAATGTAGCCACTGACGGACTGTGGGATGGTGTGTGGAGAGATATGGTAAGGGAGGAGGCAAGACGTTCAGGGTAAACGGTAAAACCGGCAAATTTGGATGGGGTCGCATCAAGTCCGAAAGCTTGCCACTATTTGGAATTTAAGAGCAGGATGCATGTCGTTGGGTAGGCTGTAAGTAGTCAGCCGGAACCGCATTTGGATAAGGTACTGGCATAACGGTCTGAACAGTCTTGCCGAGACTTGTTTTTTCGTCGCTGGAAGAAGTGTTTTTATGGTTCACTCTACCTGGAGGCAAAAGACTGATTGGGTTTGGAGAGCGAGGTCCGGGTTCCCAAGTTGAGATGACTGATTTTGCCGATAAAGCTACTCGATTTATTTACGAATTCGTTACGGGTACCGGTGCAAATACATCTAGTCCCGCGCCTTTCTTGGGTATGCAAGGAATGGCTGGTTCTGACGTCAACAGTTGAGGGATTACTGATTTTACTTCAGGTATTGGGCTGTTTTCCCGATCCGGTTTGGGATTTTGGACACCTGCAAGGGTCGACGTCCGTTTATCCGAACTATATTCGGTGGGAGTGGTTTGTAGGTTTGACCAGACACTTCTTGAGTTAGTCAAAGGAGTCATATCAATCGGTCTTTTGCATGGTAAATTATTACTAGTCTTGGAGTCAGGGGGACCTTTATCAGCTTTGTGGACTTCAGGAAGCACAATAGTTTGCATCGTCTCATTGAGACTGTTCTGCAAGTTTTGGCTTTTGCAACGCGGCTCCGATGGAGTGGAGACTGATGAACTATCTAGGTCGACAACTATTTTGCGACTTACCACAGAAGAGGTCTTTGCATGATGGACGACGCTTGGTAAATCGACCACCTGAGAGGGACTACTGGCTAGATGTTTACCAGGGTTATGGTTCTTCGTATGGCTTTTGTGAACCTCCCTTTGTAGAGGGGTTTTATCAAAGAGTATCTTTGCCCGCTTGAAACCTGTATTGGCGACGACAAAAGACTGTCGGCTAATAAATTCCTTGGCAGCAACTTCAGTATTTAACTGAAACAGGAGTGGGCATGTATTTTTCGGTGAAGTTTTGCGGGTTCTGACACAGTAGCAAGGTTGCGAATCTAGGTCGCAAGCCTTTAAGATTAAGTCCTTGGCAGTTGAGAGAGGTTACTTGTCTGGAATGTTGAATACTATTGCGTTGTTGGCTTTCTTGATGCGTCTAAATATTTCGGAGGCAACGGTATCAAGGAACTTCGTGGCTGAGATTAGGTTTGCCTGAGTGTGGTGTAAAGATGGGTCAAGCAGGAACGCTAATGGACCTAACTAAACGACGGTTTGGCCAAAAGCGTCAAGCCGAGAGGAAAAACTACTCATGGTTTTGCTTATTTTGGCAGTTACTTTGGTAGCATCTCCAAGTATATCAGCTAGGGATACTGAACAACTTTTGAGCGTGCTTTGGAGGTGAGGGGTCTTACGATGGCGAGAGCTAGCTGTGATTTTGGGCCGGAGGGCAGCAACGGAAGGCACAGCTAAGCTGTTGGAGTGATTGGTAGTTAATTCGACGCAATATCGTGGGGAGAAAAGTAGCGACAGCTGACAGATAACGGGCGAGTTATCGGACTATGGTAAATTGCGGGGTATCAAAAAGGTGAAAATAAAAAGTGACTAATTATCTTTGAGAGGCCGGATAAAAAGAGAACACTTAGGGAGGGTTTTGAACAATTGATTAAGTTAGTTGGAAACCGCGAATTTCTAAACATTTCTCTTGAACTGATTAGTTGTGTTGTCGGCGATCTTCCCTGGCCCCTTACACTGCGTGTTGAATGTTGTGTCTGGAAGGATGAATTTGCGAGGTAGTTTCACCTTCACCGATTGTCTTCAATTCCCCAGCCGACTAGTAGGTCTGTTGCCAGAACTCACCTTACGGCCCGTTCACAGCTCCGTTCATTCCACGCAAACGACTGAGACACTTTTGCGTACATGCCCCCGTAAAAGCTTTTTGAAGAGGGAAAAACATGGAGGATCCCATCTCATCCGCATCACACAAAGGTCACTCACCACGCAGTCGGTTTTAAACCATCACGCTGGGAACATCAGGCATACTGGAGTACTGCAAGCCGACGTGGACAATGGCTTGCAACAGTGGAAGCTTGTCGATGGACGTTCGGGAGGCAGAATCACTAGCCCCGGTAATCCATAAAGAATTTTTCCGGCATTTCTTGGTTTTTCACCTTCGGCTTCGTTGATGGCGTACGAGGTCTGGAATTCTAGCCCCTTTTTTCCTTCTCCGTTCGCATCCACGTGATCCTTCTGTTTTCTTTTTGGTTCTTACCCTTGTCACTTCATTTCATTTGACACTAATCTCAGTCTTTCGTTTTAATTTTACTGTGCCTGTAGCCGTTCGAAGTCCACCGTGCTAAATAACTACCCTGCCTTCCATTTTGGCCTGGCCGAGTGGATTGCATCAAAGGCAAGAGGGCGGCTTTTAGCTTCCTTGCCCATAAGGACTTCAGGCCCAATGAGCTGTGCATTTTTGCGACATGTGCTGGTGCCCCTCCTGCCCGGTCTAGTGCCTAAGGTGAAAATATGACTGCGTGTTATCAGTCGATGGAAGAAAAAAACGAAATACAGAAACCCTGGCAAGTTCACCACAACGCTGCACCATACTCTAACAGCTTTCGCTTGTCATTCAAGCAGCGAGCGGAACTCATTTGCGCTAGCATAATACCAAACCAAGTGCCCCATGACTACCACTGAAAAGCTGTGCGGATGACACTATTTCGAATGGGGCGCCTGAGTGCTGTCCGGCTACAAGCATTTTTGAGTTGTCTTCTGAAAGAATGCATGCCAGCCGCCTCATCTATTGACGCTGGTAACAACGGCCGAAAGATACCACCTAGAAGCTGTGGTCCCTGGTCGTGAGCATTACCGCTCCGGCTTTCGGGATTGACCACACAGCAATGAAGCGGATGATGATGTAAACAGGAGCTGATTCAG
This sequence comes from Fasciola hepatica, assembly GCA_948099385.1. Classification (NCBI taxonomy): domain Eukaryota; kingdom Metazoa; phylum Platyhelminthes; class Trematoda; order Plagiorchiida; family Fasciolidae; genus Fasciola; species Fasciola hepatica. The sequence goes on along the minus strand of CANUEZ040000024.1, from coordinate 23,690,443 downwards.
ATGAGCTTATGTAATATGGGAAGATCAGAGGCCTTCCGAGGGGGGTGGCAAGCTCTCCATCTGGAGCAACAAAAGATGAGAACTCCACGAGCGCAAAGGCTCAATAAGTTTTTTACAGGAACCCAACTCTTACTGTAATTAAACACTAGTATGGCTGCCGACTGCCTGCTCATTACACCCGCGTGGTCAGGATGTCCCTCGGAAATATGAGCTTTCCTCTCAACCATCTGCACTTCGCGTTGTGTAAATATGACGCTCTGAGTCTTACGGGATAGGGTATTTTCAGCAAATCCCGCACATGGTTCTTAACCGTCTTTTGGACCATCCAGATTGTTTCTACTCTTTTCTCACCCCCCGGAGAGCTCCAAGATGTTTGTCTCCAGGATCGGCTTAAAGGTTGCAAAGGTCTTGCGAAATGACTCGGCGGTGAACTTATCCAGAAAGCGACTGATAATGTTCATCCTGAATGTCTCCCCGCGAGCCCAGGTTTCAGTTAGTTAACCAAGACAGGTGGCCCGAAGCTACTGGAGGCGGGTAATGGCCAACCATCGGAGCAGGCTGTTCAGGTCTACCCCATTCCATTTTGTTCCAATCTCGAGACAGATTTTGACACTGTCAGCATGCAACGGGGCTCTGGAATCTAACCTCAGAGGAAGATCTTTCAAGAAGATGGTGAATCGCCTGGGGCCTAATATGGAGCCTAGTGACAACCCGCTCTTGGCATAACGTTTGTTCAAGAAAGCCTCGCTCACTCGAACCTGGTATGTTCAGCAGCGCAGGTATGGCTGCCTCCAGGCTGAGAAGGGTTTATAGACCCCGTGCGGCGTGTCTTTACCAACAGCAGGGAATGGCTCATCTGCTCGAAGGCCTTCGAGGAGTCTATTAGATTGACGTCCATCTTAACCCTTTTGTCGACAGCCATAATTTTCCACTTCACAGTCCCGATGAGGTTTGTATGGCCTAATTCAGGTCTCCGAAGACCAGTGTGGGAGTTCTGCAGGTAACCATCTTCAAAGAAATAGTGGGGAACTTCATCAGACTGGCTTTCCATTGAGTTCGAGATCATCTATTCTGACGCCCCTGATGGGTAGTTTAGGGGCTCAGATTAGGTGCCAGACTTGAAAAGTGGAGAAACCGAGTAGTTCTTCTACCCCTTGGGTACTCGGCGGGCCCTTACTGAGTGGCTAAACCGCTCACGCCACAGATCGACTGGCTGGTCAGCGCCCTAATTAAGCGTAAGAAGATAGATTCCGTTGATGCCTGGAAACTTCCGTGTTTTTGCCGTACCCATCTGTCGCCGGACCTGCACTACTGGAAAGCTAATCGATTTCTCCTTCTTTTGAGAAGAGTCTTCCAAGGTTGCCGAACCTCTTATGTTCAATGTCCCTGTTGGCCGGAAGCGAATGCCGAAGAGTATCATGCAGCCAGCGTATTGGAAGCATCTTCATTGCTACCGTCATTGCACCGTCTGACTTGGCATGCCTGAAATGCCTGGCTTAGCGTGATTCACCCGAGCAGGCTGTCCGTGGAAGTTCCTGAAACCCCTCTGAATCCTTTTTCAGGAATTGCCCTGGTGTTTGGTGTTGTCTTGCTTTCTCTGCCGGTTACACAGATTCTTACGAAGATGAAGAGTGTGTGATTTCGAGTGCCCTGCCATGGCTGTTGGCGATCTCAAGCAAATCTTCTATTCTTTATTAACAATAGTAGTAATCATAATAATAATAATGGTAAGTTTCTCGACCGTGGTAGGGAGGCAGGCATGAAAGCATGAGCACAGTTTACAGGATCATTCAAATAGATGAAAAATTTACAAATTTTAAACCGGGAGTAGAACTTTACAGCAACAGAGGAGTGAGTCTGGGGAGATTTTAGGAGAGGTATAGTGACGACAAGTATGATTCTTTTTCGAGCCAGCTGGGGCAATAGTAAGGAATCGGCCTTATCCAAGAAGGAAATTGTCTTAGGAAGCGGAAAATACAGCGTTCACATGGTTGATGCAAGAAATTGGTCAGTGGTGCATACTCAAGTCCTTTTGAAAAGATAATTGGTGATGATGCAGGGCGACAGGTAAGAATTTCATGGAGTTGCTCGGATGAGCACCAATTTTCATAGATTTGTAGATATGAAAATTAATATTACTCCCTGAGTTTAGATAATTTTAATCAGAAGCAGTAAGTACCATCTAACGTCGGTGGTTCGCAGCTGGTGGAAGAAAGATGGGGTTCCAAGGGGGACTAATAAGGAAGCAGAATGCAAAATAAAGCAAAAGAGATGGGTGGAAATGTTTGCAATAGGCCAGGTTACATCGGTAAAATGACGCACATATTATTTTGCTTATTTTCCTGTGGCCTTCCTGTGTCTGTGTTAGGCTTTTGGGCAAAGATTGGATACGGTTGGTGCTTACTTTTTCGTCGTAAGAAGGAAGAGGGCACCACTGAATTTGGATGGTTCGTTATTTAATTAGAAACTCTCGCTTGGTGCCTTAGGTGGCTCCAACACCGGGATAGTCTTGTGGTAGAAAGTTCTCAGTAAGCCTTAGCGGAGCATATGCGGCGGTGTCAGGACTTGTGGGTGGAACCTAGTAGCCAGAAAGCATTCGTTACAGTCAACCTTGGGCGCGGTTGTATACTGACGCAGAAGAAAAGGCTTTCTGGCCGACGTATTACAGCTAAGCAACACGATGACTGGGTGGTTCCGGAATTCAAAAAGTGAGGGATGCAGCGTTGAGGGTGTTCTAGCTGAGGGTTAGCGTGAGCGAAATTGTACAGAGGTACAGAGGCTGCCAGCTCGGCACAATGATTTTAGTGACTTGAGAAGTCACAGGTATTGTAAGTCGGTGTTTGCAAGGTCTAAGTGCTCTTGCTCCATCAGGCCTAGTTATTTATTACCAATTCGGGTATGTACCGGTAAATCTTATCGTTCGTGATTAATTAACCCGTGGAGTTGCATTGGGGCCATGGAGTCTGGGGTCTCCGTGCGGAGGCAGCTGGGAAACCCTAATGACCCAAATGACAAATTTCTATGGTAGATCCAGAGGATATACGACGCATCCTATCGTGTGGTATTTACAGGTCCCATGCTTCAGATTGGTGATAGGTCTAGATATACAGAAGTTTGCTGTTGGGTTGGGACTGTAAACGGAAGAGCGGGTTGGACGCCAGGACAAAGGAAAAGCAGCTTTCTCAAGAGAAGGAGAGAAGATAGTCAAGCATGAGCGGAAAATACGGGTGGTTATCATTAAACTCTTATAAATAGGACTACATATGCATTCATAGAGACGTGAATACATCTAGTGCTCTGACGAGACGTGTTTGTCGTCCTATGTGTCGAATTTTTGCCCGTACCAGTGGGGTGAGGGTCGGAGCCACTGAGGTTTTGTAACTGACGTCAGCATACATGCTAGGCGTGCTTGGTGGGTACGGGATGACTGAAGCTTAGAGCGGGAGGTAGATAAGCATAGGTGGAGAGTACAGTTCGCTATCACCCCAGTAAGCCACATGAGTAAGAAACAAAAGCAGGTCAAATGGATGAGGGTGGTGCAGAGTTCCCACTTTCGCAGGGCTAGGTATGAGCCGATGGGTGACATACCCATCACTGAAGGTTGCGCATTTTCCCTACAGCCAGATGTTAGTGGTATTTGAAGATCAGATAGATCCCACTAGGTCTTTTTTCACTTCTTTGTTAGTCTTTTTGTTTCCGAACAGAGGGGTGGTTGAGCTCTTATAGATACTTTCCATAACCCCTCCACTTGGCCGTAATTTTCCGCGTATTATTCATTTTTTCGCACCTGCTGGGGGTGGTCTATTTTCCCCAAGCCCTGATAAAGCTATGGTGCAGGTGCCGTTGACGTCAGAGGTTTTGTTCACATGGGCTAGAAAAATACAGAATGGATATGAGCAAGCATGCGGAGTGGGATAACGAGTGCTGTACCGCACAAGCCTGCATACATGTATCGGTCTCGTACAGCCCCTGACAGTGCCAAGACTACTAGAGGCCGTTGTGGTGTAACCGGGTTGGCTGCACTACTAAGAGATGTTATGGCACACTCGGAGAGAGGGGAGTAATCGAATTTAGGAGGTAGGCTTAGAGGTCATGGCGATTCAGATTGGCAGTCATGAAGGGAAACGTGGGCAAGGAAAGTGAGACTGACTGGTGGCTATTGGAAGGTGGGCGTAGAGAACAGGGGATCCAAGAGCGGGGTGACTAAACGAGTCAAAATACGGCTGGGCAAGAAAGCCGAAGTGGTGGGAGCCAGAAATGAGTAGGAGGGGTGTAGAAGATTCAAGAAGCAAACTAAAGGACGGCGGAACTTAAAGTACCAGGATCCAGCACCAGTGATTTATTTTGTCCCAGGGGGAGACTCCTAGGCCAAAAGCCAAAGAATCTTTAGATTTCGGCTTATTTGGTTCGGTTCCGATTTGACTTGCAGGGCTACGGAGTAGCAGTTAAAAAGTTCCTCACTGGAGGGAAGTTGGACCTTGGAAAGTCCCGGCCGGTGGTGCCCTTCGTTCTCAATGACACCGTTCAGTGCACTGGTTGGAAAGTAAGAACCCACTGGTCCCCAAGCTCCGTGGGTGCAGATGCTTCCAAATGGTCGACCGCATGTTATTTATCGGGGAGGACCCATTCTAACATCTAGGGTCGGTTGTCCTTCGCTGCCGACCAGGTTACCCACATGCTCATGCCAACCTTACCTAACCACCGTATCAAAAATTCCACGGAAGTAAATCCAGCCCCAGAGCAGCACGACAGACTGTCCAAGCGTAAGTCAAGCAGGTTCATGTCTGTCATAGTAGGTGTGAGAAGATGTTTAACCTTGCAAGCTTGTCTAAGCCCTCTGATGATTTAGTCGTTTGTATTTTCCGGACAGTTGAGAGGCCCCTTAACCACCCCCACGGGCACCTTTTTTGTCCCCCAGTTGTAAGAACATTGAATCTCCCTCCGGGACTCGGTCTAGTATTGCCTCTGCGAGGCTTGCGGCTCTAAATTTTCTGCTGTTGTACGATGGAAACTGTCCACATCTGCCACATTCATGGTCTGTTCTCGTGGGATCCGTGCCCTGGGCTTTGGGATGCACATCCCAATCACACGTAAGCGCCCGGCTCTTAGTGACGCAAATCGCCAGGGCTTTGTAAATATCAGCCAGAAGGCAGAACCTCGAGAGATCTTGGCGTAAACCCTGGCTAAAGGCGCAGATGCAGCTCCGTAAACAACAACTACTCAAAATCCTTCAAAATGTTCTACGTGCTTTGTGAATTTGACTATATTCAACACTGCCTCGAAAAGCTCGCTCATATACCACACTTTTTCACGTTTGTTTATCCATGTGAGGCATTTGAATTTGGACTTGAACCGTTTCTGACCGTCGTGTTTGAGCCCCGGGGCTTTGAACCTTAGGGTTTTACTGTTGATTCTATCTGGCCGCATACTTGAGGTTTGTACATATTTGTACCCTTTTTGGGTTTCAATTTAGTACCTTAGAAACTACGAATCAGTCTTGTTCTGGTTTTGGGATTCGTTTGAATTGGCTACACGTTGCTCGATTTGATAGAATTGATTTACTAGCTCCAAGCTTTCATTACCACGGTATCCTTACATGGGGATGGTTCAGCTTTAGTGGGATCAACGAAGTGACAGGTTGACGGTGGACTGAATGAAGGCTCTCGTGCCCCCAGACAACCAGCGGAAGGGGCATCCGTGTTTAATGAGTACTTTCTAGTGGCTGGACCCAAGCCGCCGGCTCCGATGGAACGGACCTCAGGTTTTTAGCTCTCGAGGCCCCGTGTCTAAGTTCAGCTGTATTGTCCCGCAGGAACAAGGCCGGTATTACTGAAGAAATTTGGGGCCTTTTTACAGCAACGTCTGAATCCCGTTTCTGGGTCCGCATCGATGTAAATGCAGGTCTGATGGGAGACTGCCTTTTGTGATAAACAGTCAGTCAAGCTCGGTTGCCGCCATTGGGGCTGGAAGAAGAGTAATCCGTGGTAATCTGGGCTGGGTTACGTACTTCAGGTGTGGTGGCTGGGGCAGTCCGCTGACCCTGCAGTTCGCCATTCCCTCAGTGGATAGCCTTGAGCCTATTTGATCCCACTGTTCTATATTGTGTATTGCTTAATGATGTGCCTCGTCCCTCCTCGACTGAGTACCCCGTGACCGATTACTCTGTTTTCCCCCAACTCAGTTTCCTCCGGTGTTTAAGTCCTCTTGCTGCGTAGCTGGTGGGAGATCTGGTCGGAAGCGAACCTCGGAGCGTCCTCTAAGCAACACCGATAATTCCAATAGATGCGTGATATCTGTAACCATCTCCTGCTCTGCCTGAGAAAGCCTAGGATTTTGAGCGTGGTAGAAACTTCTAGAAAGCCATAAGAGCAATCCAAAGTGCAGCAGTGGACTTTCTTTTTCATTACTGGTGGTCACGTCCACCGTACGCAAACAGACAGTGAACCAGAAAAAGCCGGAGAGTCTACTAATCTGAAAGAGAGCACAGAGTTTGAAGATGACTGAGTCTGAGCCACATTTTCAAAAAGTCTTTGCATTACCGAGTTCCGTCTTCCCTCCCTTTGGCTGGCTGCTACATGTACAAACTTGGCCTCCCAGCTTTTTAGCTCGATACCCGGGTCCCACCGCCCCCTTTTTCTGAATGGGCACTATGGCGCACAACTGGTGGAACATGTCCGTGTCGCATCTTTATCCCAGTTGGTGAGGGAGGTTCTGCCTCGGGAGGTCGAACAGGATGACCACAGTGGTCCTGGGGCCAACATGGCGCACGGCGTGTGGAGTTGTGGCAGCAGCTTTGCCAGTGTTCTTTCCCGTGTATTTCACACTTCGCGGTCTCTACATGTTCATTCAGCGTTTACTGACCTCGAGACCACTGTCAATGACGAAGTGACTTGGAATTTCGTTGCAAACACTTGCCTGAAATGAGATAGTTGTTCAGCCGCGAGCACCCTGCTTATATTTTCACCTAACCACTGCCTGCTTCAGTTTAGGTCGCGACAGGTTTGCAAATCCTTGTTAACTGTTCCTGTGCTATCTACAGGGGCCACCATTCCAGACTTTGTTTTCTCTTTATGGACTGACACTCGAGACAGAACCGCTCCAGCTAACTATTCTTCGCGTGTAGGTCATATGCCCTCTCGGTAGCCTTGCCGCTAGCCCTACAGTACCGGCTCTGGCAGGCGTTGCACCGGATAATCCTATCTTCCACGGCCTTATGTACTTTTTATCTCCACGAAGAGCTCCACCGTTTCCCGAGGTCACTAAGTTACGCAGGCAGCGGACGCTGCTCTTTGAGCAAACCATACTGGCCTAAACTGAGCTAGTGCAGACCTAAATCCGAAAGTGGCTGGTGGTAAATCACCGAATAGAAACTTAGGTGAAAGGACCTAAACTACGTAAAAAGGGTACGAATATGACGGTAACTAGAAAAGACTTCGAGAATGTCCTAAAATGGCACCAACTGATACTATAAATGCCATGGAACTAAGAACCCTAGAAAAAATGCAAAAGGCTAGTAATCTAAGATCTGCATCAAGGTGAAGCACAGTTGAGCACAATCAGACAAGATCGGATCACAGGACTCGCAGCCTCGGCCGGTATATGTTCAGATTCTTGCGCCCGAGGGCCGAAAGGTTCCCACTGCGCGTCGACTGCCACGCCACACAAATGTTGTGGCTGCCGATTGGTGGGCACAATAGGGAGGATGAAATATAGGTTTTCTCCTGAAGAGCCTGCAGTAGCTTTTTATAGACAAGTTCATAGTGTCATCTAGCTCCCCTGCTATATTCGACGAACACCTCGTGAGTGTAGCTGAATTAATATAGAAAGGAGGCAGTATGCAGCATTCCGTTGCCTATATGACGGGCGAGCAGGTGTGTTGTGGTGAAAACCGAAAATTTTAATTCCTGGTTTCGATGAAACCTGACAAGGGACTTAATGATCAATCCACCGAACAATGAGACTCTCTCGTTCTGGATAACACCTTGGAGCCTCAAGTTAACGCGTTGCCCGAATCGATGCAGAACCAAAGTCAAGAACAGGCATGCTCTGCAGATTCTACTGTACTGTCTGAGAGGGAAAAAGTAAGTACTTGACGATAAAACCTTTGACAGTGAGCCTCCGTCACTATCCAGCCAAAGAATTGGTCAAAAATGGGCCGAGTTCTGTACAAAGAGAAGAGTTGGCCAAAAATATTAAATGGGAAGTACCTGTCCTGTAGCCGAAACAAATAGAACAAATTCTCCATGCCTTACCAGGCCCAGAGAACAATGTTTTGAGCGTGGCAGCCAAAGATCAAATTATAAAAGCTGGACTTCCACGATCAGTCGATATGAGCCTGAAAGCGAAACGGAACCTTAATGAAACAAAACTGTCCTGATCCAGTGCGAAATGCTACCGCACCAACTGTCCGCAAAGTAATCCCAGGAAAAAGGCACGACCATGAAAGGAGGTAAGTGCATCAAGCGTAGGATGATTGTCGGCCATAAAATATTATCAGCACGAATAACTTTGAGAAAGTGGTCCAAAAAGGGGCAGAAAGTACCTGAGAGTAAGCAGGTGACCGAGTTTCCGACCAACATGGATGTCAAAACTGTGCCTCAGAAAGGAGGGAACGAATGGATAGGAGAGGTGATACTCAATATGCAAGATAACGAGATAGTGACTTGGATAGTCGAGGTCTAGGAAAACATCTCAACAGTCATCCGGCCACCGTTTAAACATGATGATGCTACTTGCTGCTATCACGTGGTGTGGTAATTTGTTGCGACAGTTCCTTAGGCGGTGATAGGAGAACCGCTCCCGAAAGCTTCTAGTGGTCCTGGGTTTCATCAGTCTACGTTCGTGTCCCTCGAGAATTCGGCTGCTACTTGGGACTAGCAACAGCCCCTCGGTTTTTGGATAACGCAGTGAACCGTGTGAGGGCCACAATCAGGTCCTCTCTTAGGCTACGCCTGTTTAGAGAAAACGGGTCGAGTGCTTCGGGTCGTTCTCTTCGAGTACTACCCAGCAGTCCAGTAATCATTCCGGTAGGCCTACTTTGAAAGGTTTTAAACAGCTGCTGTTCCCCAAGCAGTTTTGGTGCCCAACCCTGGAGGCAGTATTCCGTGTGGGGCAATCAGTCGTTTCGCGTAGTGTCAATATTGCTTTGGCATCCTGAGACCTGACAGTTTAACACGGTTGAGACACGGGCCTGTCACTCCTGGCCGCAGCAGCAGGGCAAAGCTGGGCGGGCTTAAATGTTTTGCGCACTTGGCGGCCAAGAGTTTTTACGACCCCAGTGACCTGAAGATCCTCGGATGACCCAAAGTCGAAATGCCTAGTATCTCTTGCTCCCTTGCCCCGGAGTGGCTGTCTGCACTCACCTGTGTTCGGAGAGAGTTCCCATTTTCAGCGCCTTCCCATATCTTGATCGCCTTCTTGCACCCAGTTCGGGGGCGATCTGGTAATAGGAAACCAGGAAGCTCCAGGGTGACTACCAGGTCATTTAGATAGATAAGGGACAACAGCGACCACAGCACTGACCCCCGCGTCTCCATAGTGCATGCTCCGACTGCTCTGGGTGTTGAGTCAGTAACCCGAATCTTTGGTTTTCCACCAGTGGGGTGGGCTGCAGCCCAGTTTAGCACCCCCTGGGCAATCGCCATGCCATGCAGCTTGTGCAACAGCAGCCCATGGTTTACCGAGTAAAAGGCCTTCTTAAATCCACCTAGTGGAATTCGACAAGTTTAACCACATCGAGTCTGTCTGTCACTTCTTTCACAGATAGTAAGAAGTCGGATAGACACCATCCCCCTCCCAAAAGTACGCGCTGCTCCTTCCTGATTATCCGGCGGTGTTCGATGCTCCTCGCCATCCTGCTCCTGACAATCCCACCTAATACCTTAATTACCACTGAGAATAGGCTAAAATCCTGTAGTTGGATGCGATTTCTCTCTGGCGTCCTTCGAGGATGGGCACTACTTTGGTTTTCGGCCAGTCAGAAGGCAGCCTGACCGAAGATAATGAAGTACTGAGCAGAAGTGCTAGCTTCCTGGACATCGCCTGCCAGCGGAGCAAAATGGTGGGGTGAGTCCCACCCGGCCCGGCTGTCCTGCTTCGCTATAACCAATTTAAAGCTAGTTTTATTTTGGTGGGTCTTGTGACGATCTCCTCTGCGGAGAGAGCGCGACAGTATCCAAGCAGCTGCGGGTGGTTACCGGCTTCTGTAGTGAGTACCAGCTCGAAGAACTCTTCAAGTTTCTGGGTTTTTTCTGCGGCGTTGCTTGCATTTCTACCCCATTTATCCAAGATGTTTTCTACCGCCGCACTTGGTTTCGCCTTAGACTTCACGTAGTTGTAGCAGCCCTTCCGCCATTTTTCAAGGACATTTTGCTGGCTTCACCGCTTGCTGCAGCTGACTCGCTTTTCGCACTCTTAGGGCATGTTTGCTGGCCCACGGGAGCCGCCGAAACTGGAGGTGACCCTCCATGAGGCGAAAGTGTCTCTATGCAATCGGCCTGCCTTCCTACGCTTTTCTGGCCCTGCCGACCCACTGGGGTGGTCGGCCTCTTCTCATCCTCGAGAAGCCGGGCCTCCTACTTATTCAAAGAACCCAAACAACTCAAGGCCACCTGTACGTTTGCCGTGGAAACTGCCCCCCTGCCACTTGTCAGTGTATGTTCTCAGTGAGCAAGGTGCATCTTCTACCTTCCGCCCTGTATTTCCGCCCAGTAGGCGCCCTGCAAACGAAAATCCGGTTGCTGCTACTTCATTACCCAACCAAGTTTCAGCGATTGCGATAAGGTCAGTTCCCTTGGTTTCAGCCCCCAACTCACTCCCTTTATTCTTAGCTCCAGATGCGCCGCTACACGCTGCAGATACCCCCCCCATATAACCACTGCTCTGCTTTCAAGTCGTTTTGGTGGCTACGGTTACTTTCTCCCTCGCTCGTAAAAATTTCCCGGGGACCGTTAGCATTATTTGCCCTGCCTTCGTTTAGTGCCCACGAGGGTGTACGTCCGGAGCTTCTGAGTTATCTTCAGGTAAGGTTTCATGCTGCCTTGTAAATAAGTTTGAGAGGTAAGCGTCAGATATATTCAAACCTGCTGGGACTGGGCCCCGGCGAGCAAACTTGGTGACGCCCACCCGCGATGATGGACCCAACACTAGTTTGGACGCCGTATATGGAGGCTTGAGCTACCTTTGCATTCCTTCACACCCTGCAGAGTGGCTTGGTTCTACACAGATTTTCCTTGCCTTAGCCTTCTTTATCTTGCGGCAAGTAGCGTGTCCTTATATACAGGGCTCACTAGTTCAGCCAGCTCCAGTCGACTCAATTCTGGTTCCCAAGAAACTTTGTGTGGCTAGAGCCGATCGTGTGTCCAGATTTTAGTGTTGTCGGTGAATTTCTTAGCTCTTCCGTAAAATGGCTCGGACTGCTATCTGGGAGGCTTTCTTCTTTAGCACGAGAGTGACTTTGTTCTCATGTCTAAAAGCCCTATAGACGTGAATATGACAAGACCGACTCCACATTTTCAGAAGTTCCCTTTACAGTCTCCGTGGAAGTGATCCTTTTTGGTTTTCTGTTTATGACATAAGTTAAGGACTCTAAAACGACTGCCCTATTGGCAAAAAAAGTGGTGGTAGGAGTTTGCAGGTCAGAGTTTTAAAGCAGCTCATTCGTGAATTTTGGAAGCTTTCATTCAGGTATGACGCGGATCTTTTCGAACAGTGTTGCTTCTCCGTGGCTGTCTATAGTTTGCCTCTGAAGGTCAAAACTCTGAACGCCGAATCATAATTTATTGCAATTAATGACGTGGCGTTGGCCAATAGCCACCTGAAAAATTCTCCAAAATGGTGGAGTTGTTTGGTTCATCTGGCTGCCAGAATGTTGTCACTGTAAGCGAACATAAATTCGTGGCTGCAAAGAACTTGGTCGACAAATGGGTGCCAGGTTTGTGCCGCTTTTGTTGAACCAAAAGGTAGTGAGAGAAGTTTGAAGAGACGTAATGAAGTGGTAATAGCCTTTTTTTGGACTGCCCCGGAAGAAGTTGAAATTTTGTATCAATACTTTACCACGTCGACCCTGAAAAATATTCTTTTGCCATTCAAAACCACGGTTAGGTCACACATATGCGGAACCAAACCCAAGTCCGAAGTTGTTACGTCGTTAGGTACTCTGTAGCCACCACACGGTTGTCGGTCCCAAGGGTTTGCTTAGATCAGAGGAACTTTGAAGGCCATAAGATTTCAAGGGCTAGTATTCAGTCGGAAAAGTTTCCGTTTATTCTGGTTCCTCCTAGGCCAGCCTTTTCGGGCCAGCAGCTCCAGGAGGCCCTGTTCTGGTGGCCTCGGTCACGCCGTGCTTTGGTTCAGAAGCTACTTAGTGTGGGCGGGGTATTTTTTAAGACGTGGGCAATGAAGATGCCCCAAAGCCTGAGGTTGACAAAAGAGCATGTGTCAGAGGAGCCACCAGAAGCGGCCTCGTATCGAAAGGAAGGTGTGGTTGCCTTCTTTCTCGCAGAGTCCTGTGTTCTTGATAGACCACCAGGCTGAACCTTTCTCGGAAGTCAGTGTCCCGAATAGAGCGACGAAAGTCAGTAATAATTAAGGTCAACGGGAGCGAGGAAAACTCCGCCAGCCTTGTCTCCACAGCGAAGTAGTTGACCGCCCCTATCAGGAAATCATGCGTTACTAAGTGTTGCTTTTACAGGCAGATGTTGCAAAACTCTGCTCGGTGCCGACCGGGGGGCATAATTCAACTGATTTTTAACAGGCGAAAGATAGATGACACTCAAAGTAGTCAGCTGCAGACGTTTCCAATAATGGTTGGCTCCGCGGTTTTCTTGTTATGGGGGTTGATCATTGGCAGGCTTTATTATGCTAAATATGGTGTGGACTGCCGCACTTTTTTCCTAAGCCGACGATGATAGTAACACGGCTCATCACCTTCAGGTCGATCAGGTTTGGTCCAGAAACGGGAAGGGGACCTGGACCGCTTTTGGTGATTTTTGTTGGAACGGTTTATGGTGCCGATCTATAGCCCCAACGGAAGCAGCTGCCGCGATAGTCCACTGAGCCACCTATACATGATGAATGAGGCGGAGGGTGGGAAGCCTAGTCGGTCGACGGTTGGCTTGAGAAAATGTTCATGCACTTCATCTGCTGTTCCCACCAGCTTCTTGATCGGGGCACCGACTGCTTGGAAGAGGGAGATAGTTTAGGTGTTGTTTGGAGGTTGTTCAGCCACTTTTACTGAAGTAGTCTAGCTGACACGGTGCCCTGCGTCTAGAGGTCTCATGTAGCACAATTACTGAGGTGAGGAGCGATCACCTAACTTCATGCCGGACGACCCTTGTTGTAGGCGATCTTCGTCAGAGGAAGATGAAAGCCTAAAACTGCCGCCCCAAGTTGGTAGTACAGGGCATCTGGTATACTGTCAGCTAGGTCAATCACCTCAGAGGCCACTCCGGTTAACAGTTGAGAGACGACACTGCTGCCTGCGAGGCGGTCTTACGAAAATTACAATAAACCCCAAACAGGATAAATCACACTCGGGGGTTTGCAAGGCCGAACACCGGGTCTAAATAGCAATCTTATTTGTTCTGCCCCTCAATTCGGTGGTAACTTCCGATTTCAGTGTAATCCGCGGGCAATAGTGATAAATCTGGGCAAAATAGTCAGGCTCGCCAGTTGTGAATGCTAAAATATCTGGGTGCACCAAGATTATCGCGCAAAAGGATGAGCACATGGCGACTTACGAATTATTAGCAACTTTCAGAGAATAGACGAGGAATCTTCCAGAAACAGAGCTGACCCTCCGCAGTAGTTGTCTCTAAATTCCTGAATAACTCATCGGTACTGGGAGTCAGCCCAAAGTTTTCCAGGATCTTCGTCGTAGCCGAACCCCAACAACTGTCGCACGGGCTGCCATGCCATTGTGGGTTTATTGGTGGAAAGGCGCTGAGAACTTACTGGTTTTGTTTTCTACTGCCGCGGATTTCACAAACGCTTGCAACCGAGGCAAGAAAGACATTCGGCAGTAATCTCCTGAAGGCGCCCTGATAAGTGTGTCAAATAATTTTATAGAACAACAAAAAGTTTTTTATACAGTGTAGTGAAAATGGTACGGCAGAATATGTCAGCTGTGCAAGTGCCACAAGTGGGAAAGGAAAGAAATGTGGTTGTATAAAAAGTGAGGGTATATTGAATGAGCTGAGTGCGATGAATGACAACCAGACACAAATACGGCTCTCAATGGAAAAGCCTGGATAAAGTGAAGAATGGCTACAGCCCAAGTAAAAGGATACAAAGGGCGAGAATGATGTCAGCTTCAACTTGATCAAGCTGGCTTTAAACTGTGTGAAAGCGGCGGATAAAACTGCATTCTGCGAGAGCCCGCTTCAAGAGCTGACTTATAAGATTAAGAAAACACTTGACCTGATGCTTCTTGGAGCTCTGTTTTTTTAAGTTTCAATTTGTCTTTCCCCAGAGACGGGTTTTCTGCTATGCCAACCGCAGGGCAGTTTGGTCTTCGACGTCCCTTACGGCGATCAGAATTCCATTCGTAAATCCACCTAAGCCCATCAAAGGACCAAGGCGTGACCTACTTTCGACAGGCCCACGCTGTTCCGCCCCCAGTCTGCCATGACTACTTTGCTGGTGAGAAACTTCTCCCTCATCTTATCTCTTCATGACAAAAATACAACTGGGAGGAGGCTAATAGGTTGGGTACTCGCAGCCATCTCTTCGTCCACTTATGTTGAACGGGACAACTAGTGTTACTGTCAGATACTCCGCAGAGGTTAAACAATGTTTATAGGTAAGGTAAAATAACCTTATATAGGGGCTGCTGGGTATCGGGGTGAAAGGCTCCAGGTTTCGTGAGTTCATGATTACTAAGGCCTTTGAGAACCGGCTTTGCTCCCACGGGGGTGGCTATAAATTTTGACCTCAATAGAAAGCCTGGATAATAGGGGGCACTGGCTGATCGCTTGAATGTGCTCCAAAGAGTATTCGGCCTTCTGACCATGGGCGGCGGCGTGGTCGCCTGTTTCAATACTCAAGTTTCGTACGGCCACCCCCATTGTCCACTCATACATTACGTACTGGAGACTTGACTGTCTGGTTTTTGCAATTTTTGCTGAGACAAGTTCACCCAATTTTTTGAGTTTCCTGGGTTTAGCGACCGAGTTCCGTACCCTTACGTTAAGTGTAAATCCGTTGTGGGCATGTTTTTCGTGGAAGTGATAACTGGCCTAGAGTTTCATCAGTTGCGTCCAAGTCGCCGCGCTCTTCCACAATAGTGAACAGACCGCTCACCAAACCCACCTCAGTGGTATGAAGCCATCAGCCAAAATACCAAGGTTACGTCTAGTTTGGACACATATGCCATCTACGTTGTTCCGTATCAAGTGGTTTTCAATACCGACTTAATATCATCCAAGTGCCTGAATGTCCTCCTCTGTTTTTCAATAGCATTTTCGTGTTCCATGGCGCAAATTAACAGTATAGATCCTTCTTTAATCTTACAAAGTTTCCAGTGGTCTGCAAATCCCGTGTATCAGCTGAGTACTTCGTTATTGCCACATTCTATATGACAGGAGTGC
This sequence comes from Fasciola hepatica, assembly GCA_948099385.1. Classification (NCBI taxonomy): domain Eukaryota; kingdom Metazoa; phylum Platyhelminthes; class Trematoda; order Plagiorchiida; family Fasciolidae; genus Fasciola; species Fasciola hepatica. The sequence continues at coordinate 23,674,856 of CANUEZ040000024.1, read as the reverse complement.
GCCCTCCTCCGATGCGTAGGCTGACGTATACTTTGGAAGAAACCTCTTACTGAACTGCTTGAGGGAGGAACGAATAACGTTGTGCCCAAACATCTTCACGGTCCACCACTGTGGCGTCTAGACACCTGGCTAGCAGGAAATGATTATTGGCTGCGGCTGCTTGTCGTGAGTAATCCATGGAAGGTGTTTTTCATCATTGATGAAGTGCTACTGCTTGCGCGGACTATACGCAAGAACGTCCACGAATGACTGTGGCAGAATCCCTCTGGGTGCTAAACGTTGCAAAACTGACAACCTATTGTTGATCCAGGCGTTAAACGACTGACTGCTGTACTGCACAGCCTATTCTACAGTCATTCCTGTTAGGTCTATAGTTTGGGTAAATTTGTAGAATGAAAGATTGTATGTTAAGTTTGTGGCTGAGCCATGTCTCAAAAAGGCGACGCTTTCTGAATCGGTAGACTCTGTAAGTCACGTATATGCGAGTGCTTTACTCATACGCCCGTTGCCCAACAACAAAACGTCTGCACTGAGTCCCACACATTTTACAGCGCGCATCGTTCAAAATATTTTACCGATTTTGTCCATATTTTGCTTATTTGACCGTGCTACAATTTTTAATCCCACCTGTTGTAGTGATGTTGGTAAAGGTAATGTTTTATTTACTGCAGTTGGACGAGATGCATGCAATAAGCATGATCATAGTTTACAGGCCATGCGTAGGCACAGAATTGAACAAAGTTATGCCTTGAATGTGAAAAGCAAGGTCAAACTGGATTTTCGCCGGTTGAGGTGTATTCAGTGCCATTGACCCGGTGGAACCGGGCTTCGAGTCCTTCGGAAGGAAATGCGCTGAATGGATGTCAGCTGACTGGAACGTTGAACAATGCAAAAACTGGATACGACAATATTAGAACAGACTGAGAAACGAGATGGAGCTAAAAAATGACAATCGTAAATGGGCTTCAGGTTAGTAGCATCCAAAATCGCACTAATTTTAAAACTGACAATAAAAAGAATACACAATAAGACAAGTTTAACTTCTTCCACCGGCTGGGCTATCGACTTTTGTTCTTGTTGAACGTGCGACTGAGCGACCATTGTGGAGATTCAGGCGGTGCTTTGCGGAAGCACTCGAGATAAACTCTTCTGTATTTTGTGAATCTAGACTGCTGATCAATAGCTGCAAAGCGTGCATTTGCTGGCCACTCTGGCTGTAGCCAGTGAATAGCAGCCTTTTGTTCGTCTTGAGAAATTCGCTTCTTGGTGTGCCAACAGAAAGAATAGTGCACTATCCCCAATTTGGTTGTAGTATTCCAGCCATAGAATTGCATAGAAACCCGGCCAGAAAAAAGGAGTGAAATCAAGTGAACTGGCCGCTGCTTTTACGCTCTGAGCAGGGGTCAAAAGCGGGTCTATAAGAATGACAACCCTACCCATGTAGCAATCCCAAAAAAAACCCGATGGGGCCCCCATTGGGATTTGATTGGGATCTGGTTGGGATGCATTGGGTTTTGGTTGGGATAGGAAACGCATCCCGATTGGGCCCCAATGGGTTCCCGATGGGAATAACCCAACCTTCTGATAGCCTTGAAATGCTTTCCTTAATTTCCTCATTTATCCAACCCAGTTAATTGAATCTTGGTAATTGATCTACAGTTCCCAGTTCATGTACTTTCCCTCGTATACCACTGGAAAGAATAAAACCAAGTAGCGAAAGACATACGTGGAATTGTATTGTAACAAAGTTTTCAAACAATGTACAGGTAAATCCAGGTAGTTCTTCCTCTGTTATTTTCTTCCAGGAAAGTTCAACTGACCTCTGAAATGGTACGGTTAAGTGACGAAAAAATTATTAATCACGTGCACCCATGTATAGTGATATTGATGAAAAGTGGGTTATTAATGGAAATCCGTAAAAGAAAGTATCAAAATTATTTATTGATAAATGTGCTTCACAAAGTATCGCGTACAATCACACATAAAACAGTGGTTCACTGAATTTCGAAACGCATGCGTATGCAATATTTCACCTGGGTTTCCTGCCCGACGATCCGCGGTCCCTGGCGTTGTCAAACCAATGTTGTGCATGCTTCTCGATATCCCCGTTGGAGATATCATTAGGCCGCTCATTGTTGTTAATGGCATCTAAAGTCGTATAAATTGTATGATAAGAATAAAAATTGCCTTTATGGAACATCCATGACGATGTTCCCATAAGGAGGCATCCAAACAACACGAGCACGAGACTTGCATCAATACTTTTCGTCGAAGGCGAAGTCTTTGCAATCGTGAGAGTCCGGACATGATGGCTTTTTATCTAGAAACGAGAATGTAAACGGAAGCGTTACCAAGGTTTCACCACAATACTTACCTATAAAGAAAAACAGAAGTAAATAACAAAAGCCCATTCAATGTCCACCCAGTATTTGCTATTGGTTTGCCCGACCGTATCCTAACCGTATCCCAACCATTTCCCCACCATAACCCTACTGAATCCTTATCACAGTGAACTGAAGCCTAGAGAACGTTATTGTACTTTATGGTTGTACATCTAAGCAAACGAAGTTAAAATAAATTATTTTTTGTCTTTTCTTTTACATCTGATAGCGATTACATCTACTGAGGCGCTTAAAGGGACAGATTACTAACCGCTAACACCGAGGAGGACGTATAGTTCATAATTCAAGTTCATGGACCTCACTAGGCTCGTTTAGGACGTTAGCATTGTTTAATCTAAGGAACGTAACATACAGTAGGAGATAATGCGAAAACGGATGCAGTTAAAAGTGGAAATATTGCATCAACTCCGAAACACGACCAACCACCAGCAGACAAAGACAATTCAAAGGGGTGAAAAACCATGATCTAAGACAAAAATGTAACGCATTTCAATACCAGTATTATCTCAAATTTTTTCATCTATGTAACATTTCGAGAATTTTCCTCACAAGTATATAGGTCTTGCCTCGCAAAAATAGTCAATCAATATCCCCATCAAATCCTCATCGGAACCCAACGTTAACGTGGGGATCAGTGCTACATGGGTAGCTTTTGGCTCTTGTTTTCGTGAATCACTCGGTATAGAAGGGATTTTCTGTCCCTGTGCTCTTTGGCAAAGCATTCTCCACCATATTAACGAATCATATGACATGGCTGCATGATAGTGTGGTTGCTTCTCCCCCTTCAACGCATCTGTTTTCCTACAACGAACCAATAAAAAACACCGTGACAAGAACGTGGGGCCTGTGCTAGTTCGCCAAAAGGCGGAATTATTACTCTCGGAGACTCCCCTTTTGGCCTTTGTTTGCGTGGTGATAAGCAGGAGCCAACTCAAAAGATTTAACCCCATGTTAGTGGTGGTATACACCGAAACTTAAAATGGGCTTGTCTAAAACTGTTTATATGAAATCCATCCAATAATGATGCACAGCTATTCAGGAGATATTAATTGGACAAATCACTGTAAGCAAAACTGATCATAAACATAATTTACTCATTTTATGCCCATATAATTGACTAAATATTGCAGATGCAGTTGCACGCTCGCCAGTATCACTGTGAACAAAAATGAGATAACATCCTTTCAAAAACACCATCCAAATGTGTTGCGGATTATTTTTCACGGCGACATTCATTAACGTAACAGATGTACAAAACAGTTGAGCATCCGTGTCGATATTTTTCGATGGGGTCGAACCTTCTTCAGCATCAATTGTTCGCGGTGAAACAAAGATGTAGTGATTGCCCGCTGAAATGTTCATACCATCGATAGTGGATCGTGCCTCTTGATGTGCTTTGCCGTATCACGTAACCATTGTTGCACAGCAAATTTTATACCATCCTTACCACTGCGAGGCATGTTCTTCTTGCAAATGGCACCCAAGGCATGAGTAGAATAACGTTTGACCTAACAACTATTATTCCGTGTATGAAAGTACATTGAGAAGCCAACTTTCCGTTGGCCACGGGATAGTTAATTTCCCTTGGTAAACTCGCACTCATGGTGCGAGTGATCAATTTCTGCACAAACTTACTCACGGTCGTGCCGGTAACGTGATCCTGCGGGCATAGAATACAAAGGGAAGATTTAGTTACCAGCCCCCTGCGGGCCTCCATATTAGACATATCCCGATCTACTTCCCGAAACCTCAGGACAATTCCGACGGAAAAAGTAGGTGGCGACCGGGTGTGGACCTTGAAAACGTTTTCTAAAATTTTCCGAATTAGCGAGTAATCATATGAAGAGCAAGAATTTGAAATTCGGGAGTGTTCGTCGGTAATAGTAGAAGTAGAGCCTTGGTTAGTGAAAATACTTATTCGTATGCGGTGACGTACTCCATGGTCTAAGGGATGGCTGGAACATCCTTGGTCATGTTGCCGCAGGATGATTCATTTGTAGTAAAACTGATAGCGATGATGACAATTTTCCCTGCTTGTAGCCTATTGGACCAATGAGTGTTGTGGTGGTTTGTTTACTGATAGCTTCCTTTGAACCTTTGGCTACTAGTGATGAAATCTCACTTTACTCCTTGACTATTCAACCACCTTAGCTTGATTATTTTTCCCGTTGGAGGATGTCCAGGTGGCCGACGATTTCCTAAAACCTATAACTTTTCAGGTAACACTTATAGTTTCTTCTTCAGTAATCCCATAGCCACTGTCCCGTCACTGAACGGCAACTGGTTTTCCGATCCCCTACTTTGCCTTTCTCAACCCTGTGAGAAATGCACTAAATACAATTCAGTATTATCATATTATTAGGTTGCAGGTGAATAACATAGCCCTAACTGGACGCCCGTAGCGTTATCGCCGGGCTTTTCGTGTGCCTGAACCATAGGGTGGTACCAGTATTCGGCCACACTTAGAATTATAGCCCACTTTTAGTCACTGGAAAGCCATGATCAGCTCATGAACTACACATCTACATTGTCACCCTCCAGGACGACAAGTAAAAGTGTAGCATCTAAAGCCATCTAAAAATCAAAGTTGTTTGGTAATTTTGCATCGCAACCAGCATATTTTCCCGACCCAAAGTCAACCAGTCACAGGAGAATATTAGAAAAGATGATCAAGCAGGCAGAAAAAGCCTTTTTTGGAGTCCTTTTCACTCCCTGTTGTGCTGTCCAAACAGTCTTTCCTTTGAATACCGATTTCATCGATAAACAGCACTGTTCAAACACTAGTGTTCATGGAGATGTTTCTACAAAAACAAACATACAGTACTCGTTCAGCTCAGTTCAGCTTGCACAAGACAGGTAAAGGCCGGGGTCAATCGAGCGCCGAGAATTCCTTCGGTGTTATGCACATGTTAGGTCTCTACCAATGCGCAGTGCTTCTCACCTGTTCCGCGCTAAAAATAAGAGAGAAACATCAAACCTCATAGCAAATCAACAACAAGAGGAATTTTACATCTTGAGCGTCCATCGAGTGTACATGCAACAAACGGAAATTTTCAATGAATAAAACACATCAAACTGACCCTAGTGGTTGCATCTGTCATTTTTGTGTTGATTCTCAACGCTGGTTGTCACAGATAACCTGCTTTAACTTACGATCTAGGGCACCGTTGAATGCACGGGAAGTCTCCAGTTCCATTGCCCTCTCTGGCAATTCATCTCATTAGTTTATAACTCTCATACTAAGGAAGTGGTATCTAGCTAAAAACTTAAGTGAAATTGATACTCGTATGGTTAGGGAATCCGAGTGGTTAAGACAAACAAAAGACAGAGTCTCAGAATGTAGGCTCTACTTGACATACAACTGAACCGTTGGATCTGAACACAATAAAGTGGAAATTCAGTAGATCAACAGTAATAAAAATAAGACAGATAGAAAATAGTAAATGACCATGACAAGAATGTAGGTAAAAATAAAACTTTATTTAACTTCTGCGATGCTGTATGGGACAGAGCGCCCATGGGTTTCCGAGTAAAGGCCTTTGATTTGAGTTACTGAATATCTCAGTTGTTATTTCATACCTGGAATAATTACCGTAATAGTTATTTATGATTAATAGGTGCTTATTCTGCAATCCTTTGTTTCCTAGTTAGTTTTGGAGAAAGCTTTTAGCGTACAATTATCTCCCATAGTTTTCTTCAAAATAAATGGGAAAATTTAGTTGCAGCACTCTTCTACAATTTCTGTTGTCATTTTTTCCTTGAATTGGTAACCCATTATTTAAAATTTGGCAACTAACATTTGAGTTGAAGAAGGGTCTAAACGGGGTGGCTTGCACTTGTAGGTCAATAAAATTTGGTTTGTTTTATGAAGATCCTTTATTCCATGAAACTAACTTGTTTTGTTTCCTGCCGATAGTGATTGTAAACTACGGTTTACTGGAAACAATAATTTTCGAGCATTCTACCTTACTTTCGTACCCTTCGGACTTTTAGTCACACCTTTCTATTTCATGGGAGCTTCATCATCATTAAATTGTTTCTTCGGCGAGAAAACGGAGTGATGTTTCTTTGTTTCATCTTTGCTCAGTTGTAATCGGGGGTGGGTTGTACACTAGGGTCTTTTTTCGACCCTCATTGCTAGGTACTTGCTGTGTAACCGTTGTTGCAGGTAGTCGAGTTGAGTGTGAGGCCCCCACAGCCGGTTTAATAGTGAACGTAATTATTTTTGAGCCTCAAATTCATTTTACTTTGCGAGGGCAATTTTCAAATATATATCTACTTGATAGACCTCCAAAGAACCGTTGATGTGTTGAAAAGTCTTTCACATTTGAAAACGAACTCATGTTGAATCCCCATTGGGTCGGACTTGGAACAAAAACCAGTTTTGCTACAATCAGCTTACTGAGCGGTAACATTTGCGAAATCGAGTCCGTTTTTAATGTAACTTTGGACTTTCCTGCCCCACGCCGAGATCAGCAAAAGGAATATTAGGTGGAACCAACAAAATAAATATGAAATTTACAACCCCAGAGTCCGTGTAGGACTTTTGATGACAGAATTGCACTCTACTCAGTCATTATGTTGGGATTTGGCTTAGTATTGTGTGAAACATTTTTACATTAACAAATCGTGCTACTATAATAGCAAAATATGTAAGCAGCCCCGTCAATATCCATTAAGGTTTTGAATAGAAATTTTCAAGTGTTCCTAGACCCAGAAAGGCTACAGTGTAATTAGAAAATCCAAATCCTTTCAAATGAACGTTGTAGTCTTGCACTGAACATCCCGGAAAGCACCCCTTATCTCCGCACTTTTGGCTTAAAAACAAACATACAAGCAATCAGATAGTCTAAGACCGATAGTGCTTCACACATTTCAATAGAACTCCCTATTAAGTGAAGCCGCGGAGGTTCCCCTTGAAACACTAACTGTTTCATCAAACAGGATTTGAGAAAACTCCCAAGTAAGCTTATCCCATAAGGGTTTGATTTCAAAAATTGGAACGGATCCTCGTTTCGTAAGTTGCTTCGCTATTGATTTCGTTTTGGTTTTATGATATAGACTTTCCTTCAGCAGACTAGCTAACTCTGTATCGACTTCAAATGACACTAATATATGGGTCTCCCTTCATCTATGGAGTTCATAGGAAGGGCTCATATTTTCAGCTTCCACGTAATTTACATTTGAACAAATTCTACACGGACAAACCGATGGACTTTCCATGATATCTTCATTGTCTACAACAATTGCCAACCTCTTTCTAAATTCACTTGAATTCACGACGCTGACCTCTTCCCAGCGTCCCTCACATGTGTACCTTAGATACCTTGACGGCAAGTTCGTTAATGACAAACCCAAGTAAAGAGCTCGTTTCTTCAGTGGTCCCAACAGTCAAAGTTGCTCGAATAAATTCACGGTTTAAAGAGAAAGTAGTGGCAAGTTCATCATCTTTTTTAGTGTCGTGTTAGAATAAAAAGTTGTCAAAAGTTCACTGCCAGCGTTTGTCGAAAACCCACACACACGAACAGATATTCACGCTTTGACTTATCTCATCCCTAATGTGTAAAACTGGTTTTCGACCCGTCCTTATTCAACAAAAGTCAAAAATATTTTCAACAGTCAAGCCACTCATGGGGAAGAAATGAAAAGCCTAAATATGGCCCTCCAACACAACCTCCATCCACCATACCTAACCAAATGTTACTATGGGAAAATACGTCAATACGGCAAAAGACGGAGGAAACAGACTGGTTGGTCTACATCATAACCCCTTATCGGTCTGGGACTTTGAAGGCAGTCAGAAAAGTTCTCGGAGGTTGTCATATCCTCACTTTCTTTCCAACTGATAACACCTTGAAAAGTCTCCTCACGAAATCCAAGGATCCAGTTCACTTACAAAACCAAAACAACTGTGTTTACGAGATCAGCAGCAAAAAGCCCCGCTGTACCTATTGGGCAAACTAGCAGACAGTTGAAAACCAGCACCACAGAACACATGAGAAAAGAAAAGTCTAGACAAACGGACGAGACGACCTCAGCAAAACTTGAGCCAGGCAGTGACTGCGGCCGAGGGATGCGAAATGGATTATGACAACGCTCAAGCCCTCTAACTCGGATTTCAAAAGTACATAGGGGCCCTGTGAGCAGAAGCCCTGGCAATCAGCGCCCGCCCTGCATGCATCAACTGGAATGACAGGGAGGTGTTTCAATCATTTCGACAGCTCTTTGCTCATTGAAAACGAGCATACTGATGATGGCAGTTCTACTGTGACCTAAAATGATCCCGCAATGGAAGACACTGATGGTTGGAACAAGTGGAACTGATGCTTAATCCCTCCAACCGCCGCACACCTACACAGTGAGTCACCCCGCAATAACACCCATGCACGCAGATAGGAACTTCCACTGGATAGTGACGACTACCTTAAGATCAACTGATTGAGAACTTGCTTTGAAAATGTTTACCCGTGGTAACCGAAAAGTCGGCTAATTGAGACGTTTACCGACAGGGCTGTTTCTGGCCATTACATATTTTTCATGGCGCGAGGATTCTTTCAAGCATTCCGAACTTCGTTCGGTCCAGAAGAGCGCTCGGCTGCGAATATATTGGACCTCAGACTTGTCTTGGAAGTTTGGACGGCCATCGAAAAACTGATTTGTCGTAATGAGCACTGAGAGTCTGTGGGTATTTTGGGTTTTGGTGACGAGCCAAATGTCTGATATCCACTAAGGCTATGGACGAAGGCCAGATTAGTTTTTATTCTTTGTGGCCAGAGGACCTAAATTTAAAAGATTGCACAGCAGCTTTTAGTTCAGTGTTGTAGAGTAACCCGTTACTTGCTTTGTGAATAATCGTTGTTTATTCTCAATGAACATCCTGTCACTGTCGCGTGTTGGAATAAACCGTTGACCTATGCTCCTAGAGGTGGTCTAGCATAAGTCCTATGGATATTGAACTTAATTTCCTGTAATAGATATATTCCACAAGGTAATCCAATCAACCTTAAGGTCTTCGAAATCTGAGTAGCTGTGTGTTCCGAGGGGTTGAACGTGCAAGAGTAGGGAAGAACCAAACCTGGTATTGCTGAATTGTTTGCAATCTTCTGACCAATGACGATAAGCAGTCCTGATGGGACAAAACATTTTAAAGTCAGAATACAAATTCTTTCTGCGGAAATCTTTATTATCCAAGGAGTTCCGTGAGTGCTTACTGAAGTGAGATCCCGCAATATATTGCTGATAAATATGTTCAAACAATGGGAGCCATGGGCACGCAATTTTTGCATCATCGGCAAAGGGAAAAGGGATCCCAGGATGGATTACTCCGATAATATCCTTCACACACATTAGAAAGAGTATTGCTCCTGAAATGCTTCTTTGAATTACTCCGAAGGCTACCGTTCTTGGTAGTGCCACAGTGTTACTTACCTCCACCTCCTTATAGCCCGAAGACAAATAAGGAGGAAACCATGAATCTAAAGGGTCGGCAGTGCCATAGGTTTTTGCTATGGCTAGGAGTTTAGAGTAATGGACTCCGTCAAAAGCTTTAGTCATGCCGAGAAAAGTTGTAATCATTCTTTTATTTTTGCCGTCAGCCGCCTTTTTGAGATTTATTAGGTCGGTCATGCAGGTAGAACATGGGCGATGATTATAAAAACCGTGCTGGGCCGTCTTTTTAAAATTATATCAGAGATGGTAACCAGTAAGTTCAGCCTCATTCAGTCTTTCCATGAGCCCTGAGAAAACTGGGGTATAACTGATAGGTCTATAGCTTGCTTGGTCTTATTTTGATACCTTCTTATAAACTGAAACAATAACTGAGGTTTTTTCGGTTGGGATGCAAGCTATACTGCGTGGATAAATTAGATATGTTTGACAATAATGCTGGAGTATCGGGTCCGCCCGACCTGAAATGGCCGTGGGCAACCCATCTGGCCCCGGGTGGTAGGACTATCTAATACTTGACAACAGAAGTGACATATCGTTCGGGTAAACGGAGACAGTATTCACGTTTCCCGAGGAACTAGAAGTAGGAACAGGAATAGCTGTGGGAGTGCCATTTGTTAACGTAGGCGCAAAAACACCTCGAAAGCCCCCGATATTTCTTATGCTTTGCATGTGTGTTCTTGTAGAAAAAGAGAAGAAATAGCTGCAGTAGACTAAGTGCTTCTATGTCTCATCAATTAAGCTGAAATCTCCACCCCTTCAGGGTTACGCGAAGAATTTTGCCCCTGTTTTCTTTTTATGCGCTCCGAATAAGAAGCGATGTCCCGAGATAGGTGAACGGATTTTGTGTATAACGAGAAACCCCTTGTTCTGAGAAAAATACCTTGCACTTTTAAGGGTCACTGTTTCATTCGAAGCATTCTGTTTTGCTTTGCACATTTAATGGGATAACTTTGAGCATAATGACATAGAGGCAGTCAAAACAGATAGAGTAAAGCCTGCCTATTACCGTTTGTGATTCGCAAGATGGGAAAAATTCGTCCCATTTTTAGGCGCGTATATGCCAAAGTAATTCGCCTCTCTTAGCATGATGGAACAAGCTAGTAACCGGTAGTTTTGGTGGACTTTTACGGGAATAAAGAACCTACAGGACACCGCGAATCAAGCACTTTCAGGAAACTTTTCTTAGACTAGAGTGGAAGCCTTGGCGAAACCCAGGGTGTAGATTAAGCCTGGAGTGTTTTTCCGTCTTGTTGGAGAGGACACTGGTTGAACCCACTCCACAAGGCTAATAGTAGTCACAAAGTCCGCTGAGTTTTGGGGAGAACAGAATTTTAACCAACAGATACCCAAAGCATTAAAGTCACTCGCTACGATCTTCTATCCGTTAGGGAGGTCTGCGACAAAATTCAGAGCACAAGTAAGAGTCGGGAAGTCACAGGTTTTTCGGCTAGGTGAACGGTAAACACAATCGATCGAATTCCCATGATGCTCAGTTTTGATGTTGAGCCATATTGTGTCTTCTGTGCTGTCCAAAACGAGATGTTCAGATAAAGACGCGACGAGACCTTCCCTCATATTGATCAGGCAGCCTTCTTTGAGCCAGTCTTACCTATTTTTCCTGAAGGCCACGTAGGCTACAAAGGCCGTGTCTTCAATGGGAGTGGTATCAGACAATCATGTTTTAGTTATCAGAACGAAATCATACTCCCCTGTGGCGGCCATGGATGAGCTGAGTGCGTCTCACTTAACACCGAGCAAGCACCGATTGATATCAAAGGTGGAAGCACAGGCTGAAGTTCATAATTGTGGACGTACCTGGAGGCTCCACTAAAAATACGATCACCGTTGCTCGCAAAGGTTAGCATTCCGGGCGGTCGTACATACACCTCTGACGTGGCCAACACGGTTGCAAAGAGTCATGCTAACGATTTCGGGAAGCTGAACCAACAGTTAACATCCTTGAATGATGGAGGAAAAGGGCATTCTGGAAGCCTATGCGGTAGGTTGATTGGGGATGAGACCAGTCGACTCTGTTGGCTCAGTCACCTTGAGACGGCAGCATTTCAAAGACAACACTCGAAGAAGTATCCAGTCCCCATGTCTTGAAGTCTTCAAGTAACTCAGGGGTCCGAGGCTTGAGCCCAAATATTCACGGATTTTGTATTTATCTTCTTTTCATTGGGGCACACAGAACTGAAGGAAACTGGACAATATGCGACGGTCAACAAGAGCAAGAACGAGATGCCATTGACTAATAAACGTGAAAATGAATAAATACACTTTTGTTGATGGCTGAGTTATAAATGTATGCATAAAACTAGTTTTTTCCTCTAGTCAACTTGGAGGAACAAAGGGAAAAACTTGGAAAATGGATGGGCACACAACAGTACAAACAGCTTGATGTAATGTGGTCACTATTCTATCTTATATCTATTATTGATTTGTTTCCTTATCTGGCTTATTCTTTTATTTAATAACTTATTACTTTCTTTTTTATTTTCTTCACTTTTATTTACTTCTTTATTCATTCAATTAAAGTTTCTAATTTTTTTCTCTAGGACCGGTAGAAATGAAAGTAAAGGAAGGCGCTACCCGGGAGCGTGACTGGTTAATTTGGGAGTGGGCCAGGATCTAAACCCAGGTGACGGTCTAGAAGAGCCCCGAAAGTTGCTTTGGATGATGACTCTACTATTTTCTGTAGAAGATCATTCCACAAGAATATAATTTTATGGGTAAGGAGGGTTTTGCTTACAAATGTGCGGGGGTGAAACTTAGACTGTTTCTTACTACGTCTAGGTAGAGTTTCTACGCTCTAAATTGTAAAGATTGATCCACCGAACCTGCAGAGAATACGTTGTACATGAAGGGAAGATCTGGCATACTTTCTACGTCTAGGGGGCGGAGTATCAGTTCCGTCGGATGGGCTGGGTGAAAGTGTGTTGCAAGCCAAGCCCCATCATCGTTGCCCTTCTCTGGACTCGTTCCAGCAGGTCTCGATCCATGATGGGACCGGAGTGTATCACTTGGCTGCCATAATAAGGCACCGGAAGGACCTACCTTACATAGAGGAGACGGAAGTTCTCTTGTCAGGTTGCCGGGCCCTACCTCGAGGATTCCTTGTTAAAAGTGTTTCTCGGTCCTTTGGGCAGTATGGACCATCTGCAAGTTACTCTGGTGCTCTGCACCGTAACAACACTTCAGCAAAAACAGTATTCTCCACGACCTGTGCAGAGGAGAAGGTAGTTAGGAGAAAAAGTGGTTAGTGCATATTTAAGGTCCTGCCTGAGAAGGTACTCAGGGGCAGTGGTAAAATGGTGACGGTTTTAGGCAGCCAGAAATCAGTTAAACAATAAACGACTCGCAATCGTGAAGTAAGATGGATGCCGCTGAATTGTTTTGGTATATGAGGGAAGGAATGCTTAGTCATGTAGAGAATTTGAGAGCCAAACTTACTGGCTTCTTCTTGGCAAGAAGAACAGAGGTTTCCCCAAGGCCAAAATCCTAGTAATTTACGCTGGCCCAACTTTCAGATTTGGGTGCAGCTGTCAATCCAGAGAGGATGGCAGCGTGTACTGCAAAATGTTACAAAGACACACGCGTCACTGATCGGCAGCCCCCGCTCAGGAAACCTGCACTTTTCTGCAACTGTGGCGGCTTGCACTTCTATTGGACCGGATCCCCACACGGACACCTCGTGCACATAAAACGTTTCGCTGAAGGGGATGACCTCAGGTAGTTCGGTAATATAGATGAAAAAAGAAGGGGGCCAAATACTGCTCTTCGAAGCCTTTCCACAAAGACCGGGGATAGAAAGGAGTAAGATGGCACTATTTTAACCGCAAATGATCGATCCGTAAGAAAACTGCTGGTAAGCAAAAGCCACTGGCCAGGAATTTTATACCTTTTTAACTTTAACAAGGGAATATCATGGGGTACCCTATCAAACGCCTCGGCAAAGTCTATGGAGATAGCATAAGATATCCCCTCTTCATCAAATGCATATGTTAGGCTGTCCGTCACAGTCGGCACATTGGTAATGGGAGATCTGTGAAGTACAAAACTGTACAGGGAAGGGGCAAGTGGTCCATGCACCTTAGGGTGATCTAAAATGACAGTTTTCAGAAAGCATTCAAAGGCCTCACAGGATGTGTTAGTAAGAATAACTGGAAGATGACGGCTTCCTTTTTTAAACCTGAGAGTTATTACAGCCTCCTACCAACTACTGGGGAAACACCAGTGTTTCAACATTTTAAAAGACACATAGTATAAGGAAAGGACATTACCTCGGCTGTTTCCCTAAGAACTCGAGAGTGGACCATGTCCGGACCTGCAGAACCACAAAGATTAGGAAGACAGCATTTTGTATAAATCAGCAAAAGGGATTTCAGGCCGTTCAGTTGGGGGGTGAGCTACAGGACGCACAACCGTGAAAGAAGTAGTGAGGATGGGGCTAAAGTTAGGAATAAAGGTTCCTGCCGATTTTTTGGAGATGTGGTTGGAGAGACAACTGGAAGATGACGGACAAGGGGACGGGGCGAGGCCAAAAGGGCATTCCTAAGGCATTAGTAAAGAACGGACTTATTGTTCAGCCCCCTAGCATGGAAATCTCTGCCAGCCTTGACGTCATTGCCTGATCCTAGGATTGCGCAGATTTTTGATTTCCATGAAGTTATTTGAATCAGTCGTTAGATCTGCGCATTTTCTAATAGGCGACCTATGCTCCTGGAAACGAGGCTTTTCCTTCCATCTGCTTTGAGAGTTCTTGGTACAAACGGACGGTCAGCATCACCAAGGTACTGCTTGATTAGCCCACTGACCTCGTCGACTTCTAGTTCCCAGTTGATGTTTTCAGACTGGAGCCGTGGGTAATTCCCGCTCTGTTGAAAGCTAGTCCGTTTGAAGTATCCGACTATTAGATTTGGGAAATCAAGCTTCGACCATCCATTTACAAAGTCTAATTTCAGTACTAACTTTTCACTATTTCCGTATGGTGGGAGAGGAGGGACCGTGCCTGCGAAGTGACTCCCGCTGGAAGTGACGAGGTCTCAAAGAGAAGAGTCCTGTCTTAATCCGTGTTTGTTGGTAAACGGGATGTGCTGGACCCAGTTACGCTCTATTATCAGTTTAACTAGAGACTCCCTGAAATTACTGTCCGAATAGTGAAGTCTAACCTAGTTCATCCCAAGGGCACTAAAATCACCTGGTATTGAAAAATGCGTAAGTCCACCAACCCTTTCTGAGAGCGTATTGCTGGATTCAGCAGCGCAGGCAGTAGACCCGTAGATGACTCCTATTAGAAGGGCTCCTATAGGAGCTACCATAAGTCTGGCCCACAAGCAGTCTTTACTGGAGGAGGATCCAAGTGGAAGACCAGGGCTGGGCTTAACGGGGAACTAGGAAAAAGTACCAAACCACCCGCTAGACCTCTCACGGAGTCCTGATGGAACAATAGCTAACCACAGACAGGCATTTTGCTATCATGCTGTCCGATGCCAGCTTAGTTTTGACGGCGGCAAAGATGTAAGTTCTCTTACCGACCGTCAAATGTCACATCTCCAGAAGCTTGTTTTTAATGCTGAGACAATTTGTGAACGGACACTCTAACGACGGTTCATGAGAGGCCGAAGAAGCATTGGGTCCAGGCGCAGGCGGGAATGGAATTGTTGAAACACGGAGGCGGTAGGGATGTCGGAAGAACTACGAACGGATAAAATGGCAGTGGAAGTACGGGGTTGAGACTGGGTTCCCAGAGAAGCCGAGCATAAGACATGTGTTGCTGTAGCATCCAGTTCATAACACCTAACTGCAATGTTTCTGAGGGTTTTAAGACTATAGGGCCAGAAAAGTGGGGAAAGCTAGGTGTAGCTCACTGGTGTAAACCTATAGGGGCGCTGGTCCGTGGCTGCCTAAGGTTGGGCAGATAACCCGCGGCTTTTAGCATCACTTTATTCTTAGGGCTCAATGAAACGTTTTGCTGTTTCGCATCATCCAGCAAACCCATCTCTGCTCATTAAACCGCCTGGATGGAAGAAGACTTTGTTGACTTCTTCTTAAGACGTTTAGATTCATTCTTGTGGCTTGCACCGCCGCTGGTGGTAGGCCCATCGAATTCGCTGGCTGTTATTCAGAGAGGCACACGATCCACATTCAGGTGCTACCCCCTTGGTGCGATCTATCGCTGTCTCATGTATGGACCTATTTTCTAGATTAACTGGAGTTAGTCGTACGATCGGGTAAGCCTGGGCCTCGGATCTTCTATAGAGCCCGATGCAACTACTGGTTTTCTAGTTCGACGTCTGGCATGTAAATGCCTATTGGGAGAGGCTCTCCAGACAGCGCCATTAGCCTTCTTTGCCTGGGCAGTCTGTGTGAGGCAATCTGACACAGCCTGTTGAGTTAAAACTAACAAATAAACCCAGAACTTACCTGTTCGTTTTGGAGAGGATTCAGAGTCTCCCTGCTGGGTTTAAATAATAGGCGATGCGAGAGCACCAAGTATCTGCTTTGCCCTCTCCTTGGAAGCAACTTTCTCATAGAAAAGACCCTTAATAATAAGGCAATTTGTATAGACATCCAGGTCTCTCAGCTCTTCGGCCACAATGACAATGAGTCTTTCTGAGATCTTGAAGGCTTTTTGAGCCACCGCTTGCTCCCAGTAAAGTCAAGGCATTGTGGCCTCTAAGTGCCCCATCCTAGTATCCAGGGCCCCAATAGTGTTTTTGAGACCATAAACCTCCGCCGGCCGAACAATGACTATCTCCGACAGACTATTTGGGGCTGGAATGGAACAGTTGTAAGACGGTTCTGGGTCCACTAGGTCCTGCCTATCCTGTTTCATGTGGATTGTGTCCTTGTCTATTGTTTTAGAAGATACCTCTAGTTGATACTTTGGAAAAAAAGATGAAATTCCTCGAGGAATGCGTCAGAACCAAGCCTGATGGAACCGCCACAGTAACAATAAGCCGCTTTTTTGAAGAAGAACAGAATAAGGAAACAGAGCTCATTGATGACAAAAAGTGCCATAAATTTATCTTTAAAAGCAGAAAGGAAAGACTCAAACCAATTTCGAACTTTCCCTTAACCGGTGCCACGACTTACTTATACTGATTGGGTGCGATATATCAGGGGTTCAGTGGGTGCTTCAGCACATCATGGGCAGTCAAAAGGAACCGTTAGCTACGCGAACGATACTAGGCCGAGCACTTCTAGGACCATCGACGAACTAAGTTCTGAAATCCGTATCGGTAAATTTTTAGTGGTTGCCGAAGAAAGGCCTATGTGGAACTCAACCAGTTTTTCGATATTTAATTCTACGGTATGTCTCAGGGGGAAGAAGTTCAATAAAAAGAAGATCCATTGGTGCACGCAGTGATCCATTCGAAAACAAAATCGATAGGGGAAAGGCATAGTTGCCCTACTGAAGCAATCATCGTTGAATCATCCACAAAGCAACTGAGAAATCGTACTAAGGCTTCTAGCATATCTCAAAAAGAAATCTTTTGGAGAAACTAAACTGAAACTTGAACGTCAACTGTCACGCAACGCGACTTGGAACAGGTATGCCGAGCGGCAGCTTACGGTACTCTGATAGAACTGCACATCCGGTGGGGCGGCGAAATACAGTTCGCTAAAGCAAGAGTTTCTTCGATGAAGTCAGTGTCTATAAGTAGACTCATGATGACTGTGATGG
Organism: Fasciola hepatica; assembly: GCA_948099385.1. Lineage (NCBI taxonomy): Eukaryota > Metazoa > Platyhelminthes > Trematoda > Plagiorchiida > Fasciolidae > Fasciola > Fasciola hepatica. The sequence continues at coordinate 23,657,315 of CANUEZ040000024.1, read as the reverse complement.
TAATGAATCTTCAGGTAGAAAAGGTTTTGAAGTGGTAGTTTGCCACAAGTGGGTGAGCGTTGTTTGGTAAACAGATCCTGCAAATGTGTTGTGCTTCACGAAACGAGGGAAACGAACGGTGTGTTCAGAGTTTTTTCCACTAGCAAGAAGAAACAGTAATGATTAGGCAGATGACCCGAACTCAAACCCATGCGGAAGGATGTATTGGTTTGCGAGCCGCCTTGCGCTGGCTGGTTCGGCACTTTATTTTATTTTGTCCAACACATATTCAAGTTGATCCATTTATCATAAACATTAGGAAACGTATACTGAGTTTTAACTTACCGTGCAACGTGTAATAAGGCAAAGAAGAGAAATTCGTCAAAACTTCAATTGGACGGGACAAGCTCTGCCTAGCAGCTGGAATCACGTTAGGAAAACACGCAAGACTTTGGATAAAACCTTTATTTACATCATATAGATCAGTTTTTGTCACATTTTGTACACGAAAACATTGGCGCGTTCCATTTTATGTTAGTATCCGGTCAACAGCCTTCCTAGCTATGTACTGATAAGATGATTGCAATTATTAGTTCAGTCAAATTAGGTTCATATTGTGAATTTTAGGTAAGTTCTTGTCTGAAGCGACAACAGCGCAAACTAACGGCAAAATGAACTCGGAAGACTTCAAACTTGCAGCGACCAGCCAGCCTGTAACATCGGTTTTCGGCCGGTATTCGTCCCGATTAATTATCAGCTGGCTCACAAAAAACTCATATTTTGAATAGGAACAGAGAAGCCCTTAAGAAACCAAGGAAAGGTCAGGCGTATACAATAGAAAATTGATTTAAATTTTCGTGGAACTTTGTATAAATGGAGCAACGTCGGCCATATCACGGTCACCGCGGAGAGGCCGTCGCACTAGCCCTTTGGCTTTTCGCAACCTGATTTGGGTAGCTTCTCGTGCTGCCACTCCGAATTAATTACCGTTATTTTTAAACATCTTTTATTGGAGTTCTACGGAATCAGAACCAACAGTTTGCGGATAATTATTTTCAGAAGTTTATGCGCTTGTAGTATAGCCCACAGGCGTATACGGGGGTTATTCCGCAGTGCATATAGAAATATGGTGAACATATAACGGATTCACCGTAAATTATGATAAATGAAGCTGAGGCCGACAGTTTTCGGTTTCTTTCTATGGCTTTAGAAGGTTTACAACGACGTTGTCAGAGCACCGTTCGCGTAATCCTGGCTTTTCAGTTATTGGTTCTGCACGTGGATAACTGTCTTTCATGTATATTATTCACCAAGTTGTGCGATTATTAAACTACTTTTACTAACTCCATGCCATGTGTGGCAAGTGCTGACGGTGCTTGGGAATGATGTTTACCTTAAGATCCAACGTTTTAAAACGTTGGACATCTAATAGAACGTAATTCATCGGCGAAATATTCAGGAGGCACAGATAAGTCCATGTCCGGAGTGTGTCGACCAAAACGTACGAGTCCCGGTCGGGGTGAAGTCTGTACTAGGAATCACCGATCAACCAACCGAATAAACAACTTAACGTCTTCTGGATAGCACCTAGGAACCCCTAAGCAGCACATCGCCCAAGTCGATGCAGAACCCAAACCAAAACAAGACCGCTCCGCAAATTCTGCGGTACCATTTGTGAGTTAAAACAGAAGTACACAATAATCATACCTTTGGCAGTGAGCCGTTGTCACTATCTAGACCAAAACTAGTCAAAGATTAGGACATAAATCTGGACGAATAGAACAGTTGACCGTAAAGAATAAATAAAAGTACCTGTCTCACAGTCCAAATAGACGGAGTAAATTCTCCATGCATAATCAGGCCCAAAGAGCGATTTTCTGAGCGTGGCGAGGGAAAAAGTCACCTGATATGTTGCATAGGGTCGTAGCTAGGTCGTTAGGGTGGTAGGAGTATGCCATTTTGATACCACCAGAAACGATGAATAGGATGTCACGGCAAATAAACAAGAATATGTTGTTGATAAGAATTAAAAATAGTAATGAGCTCGGGACACTGCCTTGAATGACGTCACTGGTGATGGGTTTGACAGAAGATAGGCAGCCGTCGACCTACACAGTTTGTGGTGTGTGAGAGAGATGTGGGGATTTTCAGAGGAGGAGAGGAACCAATACACCAAAAGATTGGATTTTGGCCATCAGGTGCATATGGGAGAAGTGGCCAAAGGTCTTGGACATGTTGGATGCGTGAGAACTACGGAGTTGCCTGGCGTCAAGTGTGGACGGTAGGACATCAGGAAATTCCATCTGGCTGGAGCAGCAAGGGCGGGAATCCGAAAAACAATGCTGACCGGTATTTGGCAGATTTTTAGATGGGAAGTTGTGAACAGCGCATTTTTGGTAGTTCCTTCAACGACTTCGCAGACTACTGGCTGCGACTGCGTGGCGATAGTTATCCGAATCGTGTTGTGGGCCCTTTCAAAGCTCTTGGTGACGACAGAGGTCTTTCACTGAGAAGGGAAGAAGCTTCAGAGGATTAAGATTGCGCACACATTGAGTAAAAACAAAGATAGGTCGGAACCGCCCAAATGGAGAAGGGTCCATGAGAGATCATCTGGGCTCAGTCTCGCAGATTTTGGGTAAGAGACTGATTCATCCGGCCGAAGACCAGAGAAGAGGATTGGTGAAAGAAAGGCTGAGGGGCTGGAGTGGGTGAAACTTCGCGGGACACCATGGCAGGTGACAAGTGAGGAAGGAAAGTAATCGTTGAATGCCTCGGAAATGGGCGCTTGGGTTCAGCGGTAAATCGGTCGTAGAAGGGGAACTTGTGTGAGGCGAGATTGGGGTGGTTGGATCTTTCACTAAACAGGTTTTGCAGGAAGCCATTTTTGTTGGGGTGCGCTGGAGAGTTGGCCCCTGTCTTCTCAGGCGCTATTCGGTCTTACAACGTAGCTCCACGTTCGACCGGCTGATTCGCAGAACTCGCGTGATCTGGTGAAGCTTAGTAAAAGCCTTACCGGTTTACACTCTGGAAGAGATCATGGGAAATGTGGAATTAGGGACATGGATCAACCTGTGGGTCAACGATGTTTGAGCAGTGTAAGATGCTTGGGTAGAAGTGGTTGACGGCAGTGTGTCAATCAGGAGGGAGAGGGAAGTCTTCCTAATGAGGAGAGTGGGTTTTCGTTGGTTCGAGGGGCCTTTGCGTGGACGGTATAAAGTCAGAACAACGGGGTTGAAATGAATGATCCAGATTGGGGCATCTGTGGCGGCCGAAGTTACACGAAGCAACTTGGTGGTCACCATCTGTGAAGTGGTCAGCGACTTGGGCAGTGATTTCGGGAGTGTTGCTATAGAATATTAAGTCTGAGAGTTGTTCCCCTTGATGTGGTGGGTAACTTGCTTAACCCCAAAAACGGACACGGGAAAAGATGGTGGAGTGGACGATAGAGAAGGAGTGCGAAGTCCAGCGGTTTAGAATGAATTTAACGTCACCGCAGTAGCTTTTGCACTGACAGCTGCGCAAGGGCAGCAATAAAGTCATCGACCACCGAGTCCATTTTCAATGGGTTCCAGAGCCGCGGGAATTTAGAGGCATTCAAATAAGGTGTCCTGTATAGAGGCTTCGACAGTTAACCACATCGATCTTTATAAGTACGAGAGAGGTGACCAATAACTCTAGCGTGGGTAGTGCATTTGATAAGGACGAAGAAGGCACCTATACGACTCGACTGACGAGCGCTAGAAGAGCACTAATAGCAAGCCATGCAAAAGAAGGCAAGCGGGCATCTTCTGGCAACACCTGCCTGCTCACAGCTCAGGGATATGAACATATTCCCAAATAACGCACCTCACCAAAGAGAAAAACTGGATGGCCCAAAAGTAACACGGCTTTGCCCATCCATACCGGCCCAAATGGCCCCGGAGTAAAGCTGAGTGCGCCGCAGGTATGATGCCATCAACGGATCTAGCACCCACTGCTGTCCATTCGTGTACTGTTGACCTAGACTGGACTAAGTAACCACCACCGGTCCAACTTACCCTCAGAAGCCCCTGTGTGGCACCCTTGCAATTTACGGCTGTTCCTGTTTGCTTCATCCATGCGACTGCGTGCCCTAAAAGACACCTTGTGTCGGTATCTACCTCACACTCCCCAGTCCTGTCTCCAAGATCGAAAATCGATAACGGCTCAACCCCCAACCTCTGCCGCTCTAATCCTCACCGGTCCACAATACATCTGCTGCGCTTTTTAGCAGCTGCCCTCACCCTTATGAATGTGCTCACTACGCCCTATGGTTGCACTTTGATCTGCTTTGTCTCAGTGTCCCAAGCCAGGTAGTTTTCAAAACCTCCCATGAGCACATCAGGAACCCCACCCAGGTGTACATTTGGCCCATTACTCGATTGCTGCAACACACGTTTGAGCAATGCGTGGCCAAATTTCCAACGGATCCTGAAATCAAAAGGCGATTATCCGTGATATTCTACGATACTAGATTATTGAACGAACGATGACACCAAAACAGATGCAAACCTCAATAATGAGATCACAAGGACTCAACAGGCGAGAAACCGAATTGCGGCGTGCGAGCAAGGAGCACGTGCGTCACGCAGGTCCAGAACAAGGATATGGCAAAGTAGCACTCTGGGCGCGAACAAACAAAAATTAGTCCATAAAATTACATAGTGCGTAAAGACACGTCAATAGTGTAGGCAAGTGAGTGATGTTAAGAAAAACATCGAATCGCAAAGGTCTTAGGGGCATTTACCACGACCGATCGTTACACCGCCCTCCAAAATCCTCCCGAATCCCTAGCATAGTCAAAGGTTTGGTACAAAAGTACTGATTCTTCCTACCTACCTAGGCCATGCTGTCAGTGCGCGCGCCGAATGCTCGTCGTCGACGTTCTACTCATGGTCGCACCTAATCAGCTGGCCACATAGACGCGAGGCTATTCTACATCTTCCACGAGAACAACTGACCGATGGCTGGCGTGAAGGGGAAACATAGATGCTGTCCTCGGAAAGGCCGTCCTGTCCTTACTGTATGTGCTTGCGTGAGTGTGGGTGTGTGCATGACGTAATCGCCGCTGCCTCCACATATGCAAAAGACATTTCAGTAACGTCAACAAAAGTGAATGGCGAACTCCGTTACTTTTGATAGGGGTTGCGGGACATAGCGTGCATCGGTTATATGCGTATGTGTCTGGATGTATAATGGAATCACAAGTGCCACCACACGTCAAAAGGGGACTTTCAGCAACGTCAACGAAAGACTGTGAGCGTTGTAACGAGTTTGACGGAGACCATGTGGTGTAACGAGTATAATGTAGATGAGTGTGCGTCAGGGTGTATGAAGGCTCGATACGTCAGCGTGTCGGGATTGCTTCCATATGTGGGGTTTCTTTACCCACCTCGATGACTGGTGGGAAATAGTCTACTGGGCCTTAGCGTTATCAGCTTCTCCGCCTTCACTCTCGAGTAGGCTAATACTGCGTATATCACGAATGGACACTCCGTTAGCTGTATTCACCTTTACCATTCATATCATGCCGTCAGTGCTTTCGATGGTTTCCATAACTACTCCCAAGGACCAGGTGCTGAAATGTGCGCTTTCGTCCGCGATCATCACCACATCCCCAACCCTGAATGGTCTTGTTTTGACCGGCCACTTCTGTCGAGTCCGCAGAGCCGGTAGGTACTCCCGCGGCCAGCGCCTCCAGAAAACCTTGGCAAGATAGTTCGCCTGCTTCCATCCGAGGAGGTAGCTCCCGCGAAGGATTACCGACCCTTGGAAACCCTCGTTCGACCTTAACGTCAATAAGTCGTTCTGGGTGAGCGCCAAGTTGGTGGGGTCGCCTTTCAATACTGGAACCAGGGGGCGGTTGTTCAGGATTCTCTCTACCCCAGTTATGACGGTGTTCAGCGTCTTGCCGTCGGGCGGCTGCTGCTCCACGATTGACAGCAATATCCGCCTGGCGGCCCGGATCATGCGTTCCCATACACCGCCGCGGTGGCTGGCCTATGGGGGGTTGAAATGCCATCGTATTCCATAGGCACGGTTCGATCCTGCAGTTCGTCCCCGTTTATGTTCTTTTACCAACGCTGCATTTTCTGGTGAGCACCCACAAAGTTCGACCCATTGTCTGAGCATATATCGGCCGGTACGCCTCTTCGGTTGAAGAGTCTTTGCAAGGCCCGTAGGAAAGAAGCGGTCGTCATCGAACGTGCGACTCCCAGGTGTACCTCGCGTGACTTCATGCACATCACAATACATCCATATCGCTTTTCCAATCTCTTCCCACACTTGATCCACAAGGGCCCGAAATAGCCCAACCCGGTGTCGCTGAACGGCCACCAGCCCGTAGTCACCCTGCATTCTTGTAGCGGGGCCATGTGTTGTTTGCCCGCCGCGGCATTGCGTCTCCCACATTGCACACACCGTCGGATTACGCGTTTTACAGTCTCTCGTCCCTTCAGCAACCAAGGGCGCTTTCGGATGACGCTCATCACGTGACTTTCCCCGGCATGTCCCTCCACGGCGTGGACTTGTTGGATCGTTAGTTCTCCTAAAGGTTATCTCGCAGGCAACAGTATAAGGTACTTTCTGTCGAGGCTCAGGTGGGGGTTCGTCAGCCTACCATCCACCAGCAGCAGTCCATCAATGAGTTCGGGGTTTAAAAGCTTCAATTCGCCTCCCGGGGACGATAATTTTTGTTGATTGGTCTCACTTCTTCCTCCCTGCCGAGCCCTCGGGTGAAAGCCTCGCTTAGTACCACTCTGAAAATATCGTATTCTGCAGGTTGTAGCTCATCAGGATTTATCGGGCCGACCCGTATCCGGCCTGAAGGGCGCAGCCTTTTTATGACTAGTAAATTTCTCTTGAACCTGGCTAACCAGACTAACGCACGGAGTGTCTTTATACAGGGAGAAAACCTGACAAATCGCGATAGAATGGATGTTGCTTCGACGACGTTGGCCGCTATCACCACTCCTTTGATCTCCAGTTCTACTTCCGTAGAAGGTTTTAATTCGAACGCGGGCCAGTCCTTTTGAGGCACTTGCGGGATGTTTGGCCCTCTCGTCCACGTGTCTAGTTATCTGATGTTGGTCTCACCTCGGGAGCACAGATCGGCTAGATTATCGCCAGACCTGAAATGCTTCCACTGGTTCATTGCTGATTCATCGTGGATAATCGTGAGTCGGTTATCAACGAAAGTACTAAACCGGCTCCTGATGTTGTTAGTGTAGCAAAGTACTATCGTCAAATCCGTCCAGAAAATAACCAACTAAAATGTAGAAGTCAAGACGTCTCTTTACCTCCAGTACCGCCCTTACCGCTAACACGGCTGCACTGAGTTCAAGGCGCGGGATCGAAACCGACTTCAGTGGAGCAACGCGGGCTTTAGCGAACAGGATCCACGTAGCATATTATCCATCCCCCATGCACCGTCGTCCGTACACCACAGCCCAATAACCGACTTCGGATGCATCAGAAAAAGCATGTAGTTCTCCCGTCCGCGTTGTATGGCCAGGAGTCAAACATCGTGGAATCCTTATGTCTCCTAATTTCTTCAAGGCGTTTGAAAATTCTTCCCAGTCCAGCCGGTCCTCTGGGTCTAGTGACTGGTCCCAATCAACTTTCTTACGGCACAGCCGCTGCAGCAAGACCTTCCCGGGTAGCAGCCAGGGAGAGACGAAACCGAGCAGGTCGAACGGACTATAGACGGCGCTAGAGCTGATTCTATATCATCGAATGATCCAAGGTAGTCGTCGACGTAGAAATTCCTGCTGACGCTATCCACCACCGACCGATGGACCAGATCTTCATTTTTGTTCGCAGCTCCCCGAAGGGCGTAGTTCGCACAGAACGGTGACGATATGGCTCCGAAGGGATGGACGGTCATCCTATAGTTTACCACTGCGTTGTTCCGGTCGTTCTCTTCCCACCACAGGAAGCGCAACGCACCTCGTTCTACTGCCGGTAATTTTCCTGATTAAACATTTCCCTGATGTCGGCGGACAAGGCCACTCTACCCACGCTGAAACGGCACAAAATTCAACCAATGGCGTGGTCCAGTCGGGTCCTTGTAGTGAGCGATCGTTTAACGACTTGCCCTGGAGCTTGGCCGCACAGTCGAAAACCACCCGCAGTTTTTCGGGTTTCTTGGGGTTGATAACGGGGTGGTGAGGTGGATACCAGATCCCCTTTTGGCCGTCAGTGGTGGCAGGCTCCTTTTCAGTGTGGCCGGTGGCTTCGTCCCGCTTGATTATTTCTGCGTATCGTTCCCACGGTTCCTGGTCTCGAACGAAGCATTCTTTCAGTCGTAGTAGACGTTGGGGAACATAGTTTCGGTTACCGGTCCACGGGTCGGCAGATGTGCGCCATGGAAGGGGAACCTCGAACTGATCTTTGAGGCCCCTAGTGCCTTGCCGCACCGTTTGTAGAGCGAAGTGATCCTCTTGAGACAACGATGGTCTTTCGCCTCCGATGTCATGAAACTCCTTTTAATACAGCCGCTGCAGGTGATACTCTATGCGGTCCTTTTTGGCGGATAAATAAGTCACGGAACCACGTACCCCTTCTTGACCATATAACATCCATCCCAGAGCCGTGAGTACGGCATAAGGTGCCTGGCGGTCGCCCACTCCCTGGTCAAGTGCCCAATGCTCCTCTGGCACGTCGCAGCCGATGGGGAGATCCACTTCGTTGTCTTCCCAGTCTACAACGGTTACATCCTGCAGCTGGTGCCACCTAGTCAAGATTGCGATAACCGACCTTGGTGCTCGCATGGGTAGATCAGCTAATGTGAATGCTCCCGTTGATTCGATATTCTCGTTAGTGTCTAAAGAGAAGTGTTGCAACCTCAACCTGCAGACAGTCATTACTTGTGTTCCGCCCACCGTCCTTACTGCTAACGACGTCGCATCTTTAGTGAGCCGGTTTGTCGGCAAACCGCTCTTTCACTAGGGTAGTGTCAGATCCGCTGTCGACGAAAGCCAACGCTTTGACTACTCCAGTTGGGGTCACTACTCCCACGGCAACTACGCCTAAAAGTACTGGCTTACTGGCAGACCTCGATGTTGAACAAATCACATTGGCCTTGGTACTCGCCTCGGGTATAGTTTCTCTCGCCGGGTGCAACAATCGATGGTGTCTGCCCGGGCAGCCCTCTTAACCACATCTGTTCCTTGCTCCACAAACTGCAGCCCGGTGCTTGGTGTTGAGACAAATAAGGCACGCTCCTGCCATCCTCGCCATTCCCCACCGTTCGTCTATTGTGGCCTTGCCGAACTTGGGGCATTCTGGTAGTCCATGGCTAGCATCACAGGACCTGCAGCTTGATCGCGCCGTAACATCGCGTGAAATGGCATGTATATTGGTCAAAGGTTGGTATTTTGGGTGTTCCGGTGAGGGGGTTTGAGACTGGCTAGTACTGGGCTTGTTTGCTTGGTTGCTGTCCCAGATAGGTCGGCCAAATCTGCTGTCGGCTATCCTGGTTTGCCTGTCCAAGTATTCGGTCAGGTCTTCGAAGTTAACTTCCCGGTCGCTTCGGCTTATCCGTTCCTCCCCTTCTGCCCACCGGCTCTGTAGTTCGGGAGAGAGGTGACGGACAATGCCCTCCAACGTATGCATTTTATCGAGGTCAGCTCTGTAAGCTGGATGGTAGAGGGCTATTGAACAGCTCTGCATCTTGATCACCAGGTCGGCCATTGAGTAGACGTCGCCCTTGGTTCGCTTTGCCTCCACCACCAGGCCCTCTATTGGGTTACGGGCTACTTTGAAAGGTTAGCCAAACAAGTCTTTTAGGATCTTCCTTGCTCGGGTGTAGCATTGTTCAGGGTCGAGCATAGTACACCCGTCGATAGCTTCCCTTGCTCGGCCTCGACAGTAGTGAGTCAGTTGGAGAAGCTTTAGCCAGAGGCCGGTTACCTTATTTTTGACAAATGTCTCGAACTGCTTGAAAAACATGCAGTAGGGTCCAGATCGCCCGTCGAAAACCGTCTGTTCTACTCATCGCAAATCAATGGTTGCTGTTTAAGAGTCGGCGACTGGCGTGAAGTTTCGTATTTTGTTATGCCCTGATCTATCGGCAGTGTAGTAGTCGTTGGTCTCTGGCTCACGCTCTTTATTTCTACACTTCTGCTCTGCTTCGTGAGCCTGTTGTCTATCCGATAACGTATGTTGTTCTAGGTTTAATATCCTTAGCCTATATAGATCGACATTTTTGCAATCCATATTGCCCTCATTAACACATGAACTAGCACTGACAGGACTAGGCGATCTAACATTAACTAAAGAATCAAAGATACCCAAAAACTCCCCAGTGATTAGCCGTATTACTTCCTGCTCAGATTCCAGTTTCATCGATGCTTTTCTTGGCATTCTGCGTGTTTCTCTCGTTCCAAATTGATCTATAGGGTAAAGTGACACACGTTTGAGCAATGCGTGGCCAAAATTCCAACGGATCCTGAAATCAAAAGGCGATTATCCGTGATATTCTACGATACTAGATTATTGAACGAACGATGACACCAAAACAGATGCAAACCTCAATAATGAGATCACAAGGACTCAACAGGCGAGAAACCGAATTGCGGCGTGCGAGCAAGGAGCACGTGCGTCACGCAGGTCCAGAACAAGGATATGGCAAAGTAGCACTCTGGGCGCGAACAAACAAAAATTAGTCCATAAAATTACATAGTGCGCAAAGACACGTCAATAGTGTAGGCAAGTGAGTGATGTTAAGAAAAACATCGAATCGCAAAGAATTTAGGGGCATTTACCACGACCGATCGTTACAACTGCCATAAACACCTCCGCATTCCGCTGTCTGCCAAACCAGGTCGAACGTGGAGCTACGTTGTAAGACCGAATAGCGCCTGAGAAGACAGGGGCCAACTCTCCAGCGCACCTCAACAAAAATGGCTTCCTGCAAAACCTGTTTAGTGAAAGATCCAACCACCCCAATCTCGCCTCACACAAGTTCCCCTTCTACGACCGATTTACCGCTGAACCCAAGCGCCCATTTCCGAGGCATTCAACGATTACTTTCCTTCCTCACTTGTCACCTGCCATGGTGTCCCGCGAAGTTTCACCCACTCCAGCCCCTCAGCCTTTCTTTCACCAATCCTCTTCTCTGGTCTTCGGCCGGATGAATCAGTCTCTTACCCAAAATCTGCGAGACTGAGCCCAGATGATCTCTCATGGACCCTTCTCCATTTGGGCGGTTCCGACCTATCTTTGTTTTTACTCAATGTGTGCACAATCTTAATCCTCTGAAGCTTCTTCCCTTCTCAGTGAAAGACCTCTGTCGTCACCAAGAGCTTTGAAAGGGCCCACAACACGATTCGGATAACTATCGCCACGCAGTCGCAGCCAGTAGTCTGCGAAGTCGTTGAAGGAACTACCAAAAATGCGCTGTTCACAACTTCCCATCTAAAAATCTGCCAAATACCGGTCAGCATTGTTTTTCGGATTCCCGCCCTTGCTGCTCCAGCCAGATGGAATTTCCTGATGTCCTACCGTCCACACTTGACGCCAGGCAACTCCGTAGTTCTCACGCATCCAACATGTCCAAGACCTTTGGCCACTTCTCCCATATGCACCTGATGGCCAAAATCCAATCTTTTGGTGTATTGGTTCCTCTCCTCCTCTGAAAATCCCCACATCTCTCTCACACACCACAAACTGTGTAGGTCGACGGCTGCCTATCTTCTGTCAAACCCATCACCAGTGACGTCATTCAAGGCAGTGTCCCGAGCTCATTACTATTTTTAATTCTTATCAACAACATATTCTTGTTTATTTGCCGTGACATCCTATTCATCGTTTCTGGTGGTATCAAAATGGCATACTCCTACCACCCTAACGACCTAGCTACGACCCTATGCAACATATCAGGTGACTTTTTCCCTCGCCACGCTCAGAAAATCGCTCTTTGGGCCTGATTATGCATGGAGAATTTACTCCGTCTATTTGGACTGTGAGACAGGTACTTTTATTTATTCTTTACGGTCAACTGTTCTATTCGTCCAGATTTATGTCCTAATCTTTGACTAGTTTTGGTCTAGATAGTGACAACGGCTCACTGCCAAAGGTATGATTATTGTGTACTTCTGTTTTAACTCACAAATGGTACCGCAGAATTTGCGGAGCGGTCTTGTTTTGGTTTGGGTTCTGCATCGACTTGGGCGATGTGCTGCTTAGGGGTTCCTAGGTGCTATCCAGAAGACGTTAAGTTGTTTATTCGGTTGGTTGATCGGTGATTCCTAGTACAGACTTCACCCCGACCGGGACTCGTACGTTTTGGTCGACACACTCCGGACATGGACTTATCTGTGCCTCCTGAATATTTCGCCGATGAATTACGTTCTATTAGATGTCCAACGTTTTAAAACGTTGGATCTTAAGGTAAACATCATTCCCAAGCACCGTCAGCACTTGCCACACATGGCATGGAGTTAGTAAAAGTAGTTTAATAATCGCACAACTTGGTGAATAATATACATGAAAGACAGTTATCCACGTGCAGAACCAATAACTGAAAAGCCAGGATTACGCGAACGGTGCTCTGACAACGTCGTTGTAAACCTTCTAAAGCCATAGAAAGAAACCGAAAACTGTCGGCCTCAGCTTCATTTATCATAATTTACGGTGAATCCGTTATATGTTCACCATATTTCCATATGCACTGCGGAATAACCCCCGTATACGCCTGTGGGCTATACTACAAGCGCATAAACTTCTGAAAATAATTATCCGCAAACTGTTGGTTCTGATTCCGTAGAACTCCAATAAAAGATGTTTAAAAATAACGGTAATTAATTCGGAGTGGCAGCACGAGAAGCTACCCAAATCAGGTTGCGAAAAGCCAAAGGGCTGGTGCGACGGCCTCTCCGCGGTGACCGTGATATGGCCGACGTTGCCCCATTTATACAAAGTTCCACGAACCCTCACCTAGCCCTTCTCACCAGGGCGATTCGTGGCCTCGTTTTCCTTCCTACCATTTCTCGTTCGCTGCCCCTACTCCAATCTCCCTCACCGTGTGTTTTCCTTTCATGTGCATCTATCCAAACTCCGTCTGAGGTCCCGATTCTTCTCGCCAGCCTACTTCGAAGTCCGGAATGAACTTCTCATCAGTATATTTAGTTTCTCATCAATATGTGCTTTTGATTTAGCACAATGTTCCACCTAGATATCCCCAATGCCTTGTTGCAAGCCACTGAGTGCGTCTGCACCCTCGTGGCCTTCGAAAGGAGCCCCGGCCAACAAACTTGCTACCCCTCCGGAAACTCTCAAATTCGAAGCATTCCATTTCCTCAGTAACCCGGACTACGATCACTTCCGTCTCTCATCCGCGGAGTATTTATCCCCTGCTTTCAGAGCAGTAGCATAACTTTGGCATTTGCCCTTCAATCCTTTCATAATTTCCCACTGTCTATGCCCACGTTAATCCAACCGGTTGTAGCCGATGACACCTTCAATACGTCCCAAGTTGTTCTAGAGACCCAATACTTTGACGGGCTTCTAATTTGCTTTGTTCCCCGCTAACCGATGAACCCCAGTCTATGCATTCTCAGACTGATTTTTTCTCGTTTCCCTTTCCGTTCATTCTCAGTGACATTCAATGACGGTCAGTTGATTCGAGCACTGTACTAGTTATTGCCCTGGCGGCAGCATCTGGATAACAATGCAGTATGGCCGAAACTAACCGCCGCCCCCATCGGCCCAGCTCTCCGATATCCCTTGCAACCTGGCCAACGGATCCTGGAGCATACACCTTTGCCGGGGTTTCTGTGCCACCCTGTACATCTAGTGATGGCTCGTGCCGGTTCCCAAAGGTACTGAGTACCGCCAGATCCACCGCTTTAACCAGCGCACACCGGGTGTGCAGGCCTCTCGTAACCGAGTGTGAGAGCAATCAGGCTGGTGAAACATACCTTCCGTGTTCACATCGTGATCTGTTTTCCATGTTGAACTCCCAGCGAAAGGTCAGTCTTACCCACTAGCACCGGTTGACGACGGCCCTCTGTTATACCCCACACTAATAAGCTTCAGCCCCGTCCTTGCTCATTCCAGGTCCTTATCTTAGTATTCTTCGCTTCTACTCATCCATTTTCCACAGCCACATTTACTGTCAATATGCTCTCTCACTATGTTCCCTTTTCGGCTCCGTAAATCCCCTGAATCATTCCTTTACCCAATGCTTTCATTGTGTCGTTTAGCTTACTCCGCTTATTCAACTACCTGCGGACAAGCTGCTCTCCAGCGCCGTTGTCCTAACCCCGCTACAAGTACACTTCCGGCGCCTGTGGTTCTATCACGGGTTTGGTTGTCCTGGTACTTCTTCTCTTTGTTCATCCTTTGTCGTGTGACTTGCCTGTGGTGAAGTGATCTAATAGGTCGCCTCTTACCTGTTTCTCCTGGATCGGTCCTCTCATCTCCTTTTACGTAGTCTTTCACGCAGACACCTTTTCTCTGCTTTTCAGGCTGCTCTCCTCTCTGCTTTTTCCATGTCCCTTCTTCCCATCAGCCGTAAAAGATTCGATACATCATTACTATCCTTTGGGCCTCTCAACCATATGATCTACCCTTACCTGACTTCTCTGATCTATCATAAGCTCATCTACTTATTACACCATTCGCTACTGCTACCACCGTACTTCCTCCTCATTCCTTTTCACCTCCCGGTTACCTTTTTCAGCTGGTAGTCCGCCCTCCATCGACTACTTTTAGCCCTTATTCACCTCATGTTCCCCGGGCTTTTCCATCTCAACCATCTTGCCGCATCTCCCACAGTTTACGCCCTTTCCTCTATGCTTCTCTCTCTCGCATCCGTCATCACATGGTGCACCAGCGTTGCAATAATTTAGTCTGTCTACTCCTGCTCGTGTCCCCGACTTTTCCCCACCTCCCATTCTTCGAGAGCACCTCATTATAGCAGTCTTCGTTTCTATTCTTTCAAGGTTTTCTCTTACTCTGTCTAGCCCCTGAAGCATCACCGTGTTCCATCTGTTCAAGCAAATATATAGCTCACGAGTTCCGAGTACTATTTCAAATCTGGTGATCTACCCTTATTTGACTTCTTTATCTGTCATATGCCCATTTCCTTCTTACATTATTCGCCGTTACCATGGCTGTATAATCACCCCACCGTGCATTCACATTTCCAGTTCTCTTGCTTCTCTTATAGCTCCTACTACTGCGACTGCCTTAAATCTACATTCACCCTGCGCTCATCAGACATTACCATCTTCATCGTTATACGGCCCCGTAATATACTTCCATTTTACAAAGCATTACCCATTTCCGACAGTCATCACTCGATCTTTTTGTATTTGGATGATCTAATCTGTTTACCCTTACCTGCTTCCCTTGATCACTTTGTTCATCCTTCCTCCTTTATGAACCGTTAACCATAGCCATCTTTACCTCTGCGTCCCCATGTGTGTTTGTTACTCTTTATTATTTTTCTCTGCAGGACTACTATGTTCCATTCGTCGTGGAGAAAACGACATATTATGGTTCTCCTAAGTAATTCTGAGCCACCCAACCTGACCTTACCTGCCTCTTTTGATCATTGCTACACTCACTTTTCTCTTACGTTGTTTATTATTATCCCCGGCACCCTGCCCTAAGCCCCAGCTCCTCTCCTCCGCTGGTAGTCCATGTCCCATCCTCTGTACGGATCCTATTTGTTTACTCTGCACTCTACAGTCCTCCAGGAGCCACCTCCCATCTCCTGCCGGCCACCCTAATATGCAAACATTTTGAAACATTTTTACCTCCCGTTACCCATATACCGTATTCTCCGAACGTTCTTGTTAATTGATCCACCTTTCGTATTCTGGTCGCCCTCTCCCTGTTGCACCTCCAGTTTGGTATTCTGAGGCCGATCCTTGATCGCAGTGTGGCACTGCTTCACATCGTCTTCGCTGCTACCTCTCTCCTATGTAAACCAACCTATTCGTCATCTCTCGTTACCCTAGTTGCTTCAACTCATTTTCAGTCTATCCCACGTATAACTTACAGTTATCGGGACCTTTTAGCACTCTTCCATCTTTGAAAGCCAAAGACGCTGACAGGAGCTTTTTACATACATACTCCGGCGTGCCTTGTGAGTGTCCTAGTAAAAGCCGACACCCGAATGACACTGAACAACGGAAAGCCAGTGTGTATCCCCAATTTCTATTTTACCTTGTCCGTTTTGCTTACGCTATGGCTTGCACCAAAACGCGTATGCTTTTTCAGCTGTCACTCTTTTCCGTGTAGATAGTGCGTCTTTCATGTTACCATGTACACTATTACAGATTTTCAAGTAAAGCTTTGAGATCGTTTGCTCAAATAGTAGCAGTGTTATATGGTGTTTCATAGGTTGTCTACAGTGTAGATAGCCTTCGGTGCTTAGCACATGATGCATTATCCAAGGTTTGTTGGATTACTTTCTATTTCTTCCCTCAGAATCACCTATGGGATTTTAAAGACTCCGAATAAATGCCCCAGAAAAACAGGACCGTGGTTATATAGACATTTACTGGGAGATACAGGACTCAGTGATCATCCGAAAAACAGCTCATTTCTGATGGCACCGGAGTGGCCCTGAATTGCCGGCCAATATTTGTTAAATACATTACCACGGTATGTGTACACCTTGGATTGATCACTGAGCAACATCGTGTGAGTAAAATACGACCCGTTATGACCACCCTCATCAGTGGTCGTGAGATTATTTCATTGCCCTCTTCCTCTCTTACGTAAACAAACTTACCCCCCATAGCCTTTACTTACCTTAGTTGCTCCAACCCGTTTTCAGTCTCCCCACGTGTAACTACTAGTATTTAACTACGTCTATTTGGTTCCGTCAGATTTTACCATCCGAAAGTGACATCTGAATTAGCCGGGCATTCACTCGACTTCAGTGATGTGTCCATTTAAACTCCCCCATTACTTCTCGACATGTCTATGTTTATCACTCTTGAATCACTCTATCTTACGTTTGTCATATACTTGCCTAAATCATCACGAAACACCGAACCTTATTATCATCTGTAACATCTCATCCTGTGTCTTAAGGGCTTAAAACCTCCCCGAAAGAGACCGTTTCTGCCGTTGCTACGCCGAGGATTGGGCTGCCTCGTTCGCAAGTCCGTCCCCACATAGTATCACCATACCTAGGTAGGAGACTTCAGGCCCCCGATAGATGAACCCCAACAGTCCTGAAGTCTACGGCTGTTGAGTGAATACGGCACAAAAAAGCTGCACCAAGTCCTCTTGTGCCTTTAGTGCCCCGGATTACTAGGTTTGAGTCAGAGGATTCGCAAACTGGGCAACACGCAGCCAATTCACACGAATTCCAAAACCAGAACACTGTTGCTTCGTAAATTCTACGGTACTAAATTGAAGATCACAAGAAGCGCAGATGTATCGGACTTCGAGTATGCGACCAAATAGGCAAAACCGTAAAGCCCAAAGGTTCAAAGTCCTGTGGTTCAAGAGCAACAATCGGAAACTGTTCAATGCCAAATTCATATGTCTCACGCAGGCAAACATTCGCCCAAAATGTGTCGTGTACAGACGAGTTTGGCTAAGTACTACCACGTTTAGTCACACTCACAAAACACGTCGAAAGTTTGGAGGGGCTTTCAATATTTGCCCGTTACGCTAGGTGCCAAACCTATCCCGAGAATGGCCTAGGGAACATGGGACATGTCTAACTTTTCAAAGGTTTCCAAAAGAGGGAAAAGTTCTGTAGGACCAGCAAAGGAGGATTTGTATTGTAACCGTTTTCATAACGTTCAAGTGTCAGAGCCAACTCTGATACAGCTCTGGCTGGAGGAGTCAGAGTTCGATGGCCTGCAGGTGGAGAGGCCCAATTTGTCTTCTAATTGGCGAAAATACATGGTCTTTACAGCAGGAAGACAAACAGCAAACAGCTCTATGTTATCGAAGAACACAGGACCTGCCAAAGGAGAACTGATAATTTGTTGCGTTCACGTAAAGTATTTTTTAGTAGTGGATTAACTCGTTCAAACTCAACTGTTTACAAGTCTTTGCAGGAGCCTTACCCGTAGAATGTAACTTCCAAAGTGACCTCTCGATTTAGATGGGGGTGGGCCGATTTTCGGCCAGCATAAGCCTGACGAGTTTCATGTGACGTCAGTCGTCTGAGGCACCATAGTGCGATGTCACAATTTACTTGCCCTGCCGGTTGAGGTTCACGGAAACGCTAACGGACAAATTGGTCACCTGCTAGGCTCAAACCAGTGTCGCATGGGCTGGCACACACAGTGGAAACTGCTCCGGCATGGTTCTCCTGAGGTTTACCCACCCATCACACCTGCATATGGAATAGGGACGCGCCGTAGGTCAAACGGGAAAACGGTGAATTGTCAAAGGCAAAATGTACTTAACTTACCTGGTTGATGGGTAAGATGCAAAATTTTAAAATCCAAAAGAACTTTTGGTGCCTAAAAGGATTTCAAAAGACATCAAACGGTGTAACCTAAGTTACGTGGGATGCAAATTATTACCGCCTACGAGAAACACTGACCAACCAGCACGGCAGCCCGATTCCGTTGTTTGATGCAATTAAACCGTTTCTGAACGCGTTCTGTAAGACACAAGGTTGGTACCCACTGTGACGGGCGACAGAACGGTCGAAGCATTATCGTTTTCTAGTGTCTCCTTTACTAGACTATTGCCAAAACGAGCAACTTCAGGATGTTCAAAAAATACTTTCGATTCTTATTCTCACAACTGTCTTACTAGTTTTCTGTCTCCTTATCTTCTCTTGGCGCAGGCAAGTTTAGCAAGATGACACCCGTCCCCCTTCGTTTACCGGCATTGGCACATCAGGTTATCGGCTTAGGGTTTAGCGGCAAGCTTGCCCAAGTTCCCCGAAACCGCGCATACACGTACTGACAGGTACCGCCCGCTTGACCCGGTTAAGGCTCTCATCTACGCCCAGTGCTTTGGTCTGCTCTACTCGTGGTTTATATAGGCTAGTGCAGTTCTCACAACACAGCTTCAGCGACTTGAGTTTGCGTGTCACCTCTCTCACCATCCTCACTGTTTGGTACTGATAGGTCTTTGCTTCGCCTGCGGTAATCTGTTTTTATCTACAGGCCATCCAGCCCAACCAACCGGGAAGCACGCGCGAAGGCACACACTTTTCATTGTTCCAAACAGTGTACAACCAACCCCCGCTTGATTGGCTCCTTCCTTGTTAGCTCTGTGTCACTTTCGACTGGGGTTGCCCTCATCCTATCCTGTTCTGTTCGTTCGCAAGTTTACCATAGCTGTGATCAGTCTTCTTGAAGTACCTTTACGTAAAGTACATTAAGGACGAAGATGCTTTGTTCTTCCTTCCTGAATGCAACTGAACTTGACCGTGAGTCGATGACCACCCCAGTTCAGAGGGCTAACGAGTCCAGGGGATAAGTCCGAGCTTAGCGAGCTATTCAAAATCTGGTCGAGTGGTTTCCGCCCGTACAAATATTACAAAGTTGAAGTCCGTCTTGCCGTCCACTGATCTGCTAACCAGCTCACCGGCAGAATAGGACGCGAGGAGCAATCAAGACTAGTATACTGAACCCCTTCCAGCCGTCCAGTGGTCCATCTTCCCGCTCATCGGTAACTCCAAAGGCAGGACACTGCCAAGGTCTGCATCCCGGGCCCTCGCACTTATTATCTCGTTGTCCCGTTATCTGTTGAACCTTGTTACAGCCCAAGGGAAGGACTCATATGGCATGACACAGGCGAGATCCAGGAACACTTGAGCCCAATCCTCGTGCCTGATTATTACCTTAGGATATGAAGACTACTCTTGCTACTTTGTCAATAACTGAATCTTGTCTTTGGTACCGTATCCTCAGGCAGTCTTGGTTTTCACCGCGTTGGACTTTAAACTTTATGGGTCAGTTAGTCGTTCGGTTCAATACGGGAATGCTGTCCATCTAGTTCCGTGGTCAAGGAATTAAAAAATGTAGTTTTTTTCGCCTTCTCGACCACCAAGGTGAACTCGTCCGCTCCACTCAAGCACCCTCGGGAGAAACTTCAATACAGAGATGATCCAACTCTTTTCAAGTCCCTAAGACAGGAAACATTTTCGGTTCTTGTAGACTGAAGTCCAATCGAGTCCTCGGTTGGGGAGAGTGCAGTCACAATCTCTGACTCAGTGCAGACAACAGCTGAACATATGACGAAAAACAATCGCCACTTAAGCGACGTACAGCAAATCACTGCCTGCGCAACCAAAGAAATTGGATGATAGCCGATTTCGCGGCTGACGCGTTAGTGTTATGAGTGGAACCCAGACTTGGGAGGACGGCTAAAACCGCCGGCACTTATTAAGAGTTGTTGAAATCAATTATTGGAGCTATAGGCCAGCGACCGAAAAGCCCAACCGTTTCGTCGGCTGCTAGGTGATAAGCCATCGTACAAAAAAAGTAGCAGCCTGACAAGCATGGTAAATCTCCACACGGGCGTAACACGCAGGGGCAAAGCTCTTCCGACGAGGGTAGCACGTGTGATCTATAAAAGCACAAAAGGAAAAATACTCCATGAGCCGAGGCCCAGTAAGTGTATCAAGGGCACCGATGCTTACAATAAACGAAAAACAAGATGGCGGCCTCCAATCTGGCCGTTACACAGGTGTGACTTAAATGGTGCGCTACCTTTGGTAACGAACGTTGCAGGCCAACAACGCAACGAAACTCAACTTTCCATAAAAGCATCCGTCACTGTTTCTGTTTCCCTTTTGGAAGTTGGACAGGCCTCCGGCCCATGAATGGAACGGTCAATAATGGCGAGAAGGTAGCAAAAGGCTTCGCGTAGGCTGGGCGGGCCAGTGATATCTATACGGATACGAAAAGACCGTGAGGGAATGAATGGAAAACTGCCTAAAAGAGCCATTTTATGTCTGCCTACCTTTGATCGTTGGCACTGGATGCACGAACGAGCCCAATCACGGATGTCGTGCCTGTCCTGCCAGAAGCACCTATCTGCAACTAGCTCAATGGTGGCTGGGATTTCAGGATAGGCTGGGCTGTGTAAAATGGCGAAAATTTTACTGCTCAAGGAAGTGAGTAGAAGGGGTTCGAGTGAGTCGATGACATTTTACGCGTCTTTGAGCCCGAGGAGGTGGTCAGTAAAAACAACATGGGTTTAGATGATAAGGCTACACTGAGACCCATGAAATCCAGTTCCTAAAGTTGGGCCGCAGCCGAGGGTTAGAGGGCAGCGAACAGTAACTGACTATAAATAATATCTGCTCGAGGATAGGCCTGAGCCACAATGTTGCCGGTGCCAGAAACTTGACAGACATCGCCGGGAAATCCCTAAGAAGTGTGAGTGATGCAACTCACGTGTTGGGTAACTATCGGGCTCTTTGCTAAAAGCACACGCTTATAGTCTGTCATCAGTAAGGGCTTTCAGACGTCTGCATTCGAGGTTATGTCGGAGGTGCCTAACATTAGAGTAAACCGCAGGTAGTGCCCTAATAAGGGTAGAATACCCAGTTTTAGCTAGTAGGGAATGACAACAGCAAAAGGCTGGTGGTTTCCATTATAATTCTAGCTACTGCTGGGCTGACTCGCCCATTGCTCTGTCAGAGGCATTGGCGGCTACACTCGAATGGGCCACGGCATCAAAACGAATTAGCAAAGTAGCAGAAGCCAACGCGCCTTTACCAGTATTGAATTCAGCTTCGTGGTAACTCTATGGGACCCTCTTTAATACCCTGAAGTAAGTCTGCTAAAGGCCGCGTTAAGTGGGCATAGTTTGAAATTAGACAATGTTCCTGTTCTATTGCCAACCAGTCTAAGTTTCTTAGTCTTAGATGTCTCCACAGCAAATAAGTACATGGCTTCGGACCCTAGGACACTGAGTTCCGCCGTCTACCACTTTACTCGATCCTTTCACTCCTCTCCCGTTCATCTTGGCTACCACCACTCACCTGGGTTTTATGCCCGGCCTCAATTCGCCTTTCTTAATCACCTCATTCCAGAAGCTATTATCCCAGAAGCCCACCTGCTAGTATTTACCTGGTGGCTTTTCCTCTCGTCTCACCTCTGTATCTACCATCCACCAACTACTATCATATTCTCTCTTATGCACCACACCATTTCCCATCAGCAGAGCTAAACTCATCTGCACCAGCTAGCCCGGAATGGACTCTGATGGTCTTAGGCATGGCCTGGCGCTGTATGAGACTGACACACGTATGCTAGCTTGTGCTTTACAACGTTCGTTGTCCTACTCCGTGTGTTGCATAATCCCATCCTGCATTTTCCCAGCCCATGCTAGCGAAACCCCTGATGTCAACGGCACCCATACCATTGCATCGTTGGAACGTGGGGAAAACAGACCACCCCCAGCAGTTGCGAAAAAAGACAAATACGCATAAAATTACGATCGGGCGGAGGGGCTATGGAAAGTTCCTATATGGGCTCAACCACCCCTCTGTTAGGAAACAAAATAATAATAATAATAATAATAATAATAATAATAATAAAACTGAAAAAAAGAGAACAGTGGAAACGAAAAAGACCTCGTGGGATCGATTCGATCTCCAAATACCACTGACATCGGGCTGTGAAGGAATTGGGCAACCTTCATCTATGGGAAAGTATCCCATCAGCTCAGACCCGATCCTGCGAAAGGGGAAACCCCACATCGCCCTTGTTCGCTCGACAAGCTTTGGTCTTCACGCTCGAGACTGACTGGGGTGACAGCGCACTGGACTCTCCACATACGCTTTCCCACCCTCCGCTCTAAGTTTCAACCACCCCATACCCACCATAATCGCACCTAGCATGCACGTCGACGTCAAATACAATCGCTACCACAGCCCTGACCTGCAACCCATTGTCCTGGACAGAGTATCGACGTACCTGACGAATAACGGCAACCTCGATGAAGACCGGAAAAGGAAAAAAAGAGATAAGAACATAGTGGAAACCGGTCACCTTTTCCATCTATACCCCTCTATCTTCCGTCATCTTTTTTAGAAAGCGGTCTTCTCGATGTCCTAGCATCCAAGCCACGCTTAGGTTTACAACCCTACCTAACAGTAACCACTGCCTCCTGCCAACTACAATCACTACCGCAGCCTGCTCACAATTAAGTTAAATCTCTGAAATGCATACGCAGCAGCCCACCGGGTTTACGCTATCTTGCTAGCCTGTAGTAGTACTTATCAACCCCCTGCAACCCTACGTTACTTAAGCTATCTAATTAAAACCCAGATCAAAGTACGAAATGTAACACTGACAGTCCACATAAACCCAGCCAGTTCTTTATTAATTGTCGCTATTTGTTATCATAACTAACAGCTGGAACCACGTCCAGACTGCTAACACCATTTATTTCAGATTTGTCGTCGCCCACTCTCTCGGGCACCACTTTCGGTGACCAATGTCCACACTTTGACCTGTACCGACAGAGACCTTAATGGCATCTTTTATACCAAACGGGATGGCAATCGGGCCACACGACCTAAAACACCCCCTAATGCTTACAAGCAGATTGATAGACGTCTCCTAACGCAACACCTCTACTACTGATGTCACTGATGGAGGCTTCAGAAATAACAGTTCGCAAGCAAACTTCTATTGATTGATTGACACGTCCCTTACCCCGCCTGATGAACCATACCCACGGGATGCTGCACATCACCTTGGTCTCATGTGAAACAATCCAATAACAGAGCCAGAATACGCAACACAGGAATTTTCTCTCATTAAAATTCGATACGTTATCCGAACGCGAGTCCACTTGTCCCTCACATCCTTGGTTCCCAGCAATGATGCCGAAGATCACTGAGAATCAATCAGTCAATATATTTGTCAGCATAACAGAACAATAAGGCGCGAGCCTACAAGGAGATTTTTCGCTCCGTTTTCTCTTCCAAGATTTCATTTTTCTTTCGATCGGTATCCAGCCTGAAATTGACTCTTCACCAGTTAAAGGCCTTCAAGTTGCGCTGCCTTTTTTTCTGAATGATAAGGGTTATTGATCCCGAACCTAAACTCACCTTATATATGGATTGCTGTTTCCTCCACATTCATCAACGTTGCCTGTCCATTTCCACAAAGTTTCCTCATGTCCCCTCGTTTCATGATGAACTCCCTCTATTAGAATCGGGAATATCCATCATTCCGGGCCAACTTCATCTCCATAGAGAGCCGCTCTCTTCATATTCACCAAAGTTCACGGTTGTACTCCCATTCATTTCTTTAACCTCTCCATGTCCATAACTTACTCCGTGCATAGAACCCGCAATGGGCCTCAGTTACCCACATCTTGCATTATTATGACTTATAACGCATCCCTAGCGCTATATTTTCACGATATATTTTGTATTTTCACGGACCACCACCAACCAGTCGAATCCGAAACCAAACCGTATTTGCCGCGCAAACCTTTATAATTTCAGTCGACTCAAACTATCTCTAGCTATATTGTTTTGCTTCTGACGACTCCACTGGCTTTCTTGAAATTCGTGTATAGTTCATTGTTTTGAGTAACGTTGTACACCATGATCATGCGCTTGCGCATGCGTCTCGACCATGATCGAGAAATATACCATTTTTATTATTACTATTATTATTAACAGCTTACAGTCCCGCTAAAAAGGCAAACCGCGACTAGTGGACTGGATAATGACCTTTGTTATTGAACTTACGTATTCAGTTTCAGTCAGCTCCAGGTCGCTGCAGGTCTGCGCGCGCGTCAAGCTGTACAAATGGATGACCAGTGCCATTCCTCCACCCGATTATACGCATTCAGGTTAATACGGAACATGGTTTATCCAAGAAGGGAAACTTCCGAGTCCGTAATCTTCAAACGTTGCCATATTTCTGTTAGTACCACCATCTCAGATCTAAGCCGCGATAGAAGGCCGTTCTCTTGTCCTGTCCAAAAAGCTGCTTCTGAGCTAGGTAATCATATCCGTTGAGTGGCAGCAAGGCTCATGAGAAGCCCCAGCCACGATTCATGCGGCGATCGTAGAACACAGCCTCCAGTGCCACAATCAGAGGCTGAAGCAACCGCGTTTGGACCTTATGAAAAAGGAAGAGGGACAGATGACTCATAGTGGCTTTCAAAACACTTAGGTGTCTTATAGCATCACGAGATCTGACAGAGCACTTATTCGAGCTGCAAGGAAATAATCGCCCAAGGGGATATGTAGTGAGAACCAATAAATGTCAAGGGAGACCGCATCTGATAGCAGTGTTCCGTATTTCGGGTCGTGAATGACCGGAAGAGCTCCCAGGCGACATTTCTGAAGTGAGGTCGGTGGCTCAGTTCGAAATCAGCCCAAATAAATCGCGGAGGACCGTGTTTGGATAAAGGTTGTTAGGAGCCTGTACCACCAATTCTGCTTGGATGTCTGACCAGCGCTTTCCACTTTCTTTCCCTGCAATACCCTTATCTAACTTCGGATACCATTTACTGTCATCCTTTTTTATCGACTAGAATGTCCATTACCATTTTTTACCAGTGCCTGACATCCGAAACGTCGCTTGAGAGAAACGGGTGAAGAGGCTCAACCTGAACTTCCGCCCTTGATTGTAGCCAAGTATGAAAGGCTTGGCTCTTGTAGTTGCCGAAGCACTAGGGGATCCAAGGAGGTCACCAGTGCAAGAACCTGGAAACTAAGGCGCGCTGTCTTCAGTTCTGGGACAGAAATGAATTAAACTAGGCATCACGGAAAAAGTGACTTCAAACCTCCTGTTCAGCTCTGAAGGTCATGGAGGCTGGACAACTGGAGGACGGAGTAGTATAGATGTGCTACCTTCTTGCAGTAAAGGACCACGCCAAACAGTGAACTTTCACCAACAAGCTCCATCAGATGCCCGTCGGACGAGCCCTCCAAGAGGTTTTCCAGGCGTAGATCGGCTGGACTAGAAACGAACGCCGCGGACATTTAGCCTACCCGTGACCTTTACAAGGCCAAAATAAGGCAGCATTCTAGTAGATAGAAGAAGCTTATCCTCGCAAGGACGAACTCAAACTAGCCCGCTGTTCTCTGAGTTACTCACACATCCAGGCAGCCAGGTGCCGCTCTGCTCGCGCTCTGCCCTGGAGATAATATCCCCGCTGCAACACTCTCCCAAAAGACAAATACTTTCAGGCCACACTTCCGGGTCGAGTACATTTCGCCGCCTACTTCTAACTATCCCGAACCTTTGTATTCAGCAGTAGGTCAGAACTTGTACAACAACTTCTTACCGGATAAGACGCTGCAGGCCGTCTCTACCAACTTAATTCATTTAGCTTCATGGGCCAGGACCATGCTCACTCTCAAGTTCTGAAAGAATCATCAGCTGCTTTGGTGGAAACCTAAGTTAACCTACCCCCGTTGAAATTAAACGGCGGCACTTCCAAACCCCCCGGGGCAGAGGAATGATCTGCACTACCTTAAAAATAGGCAGTAGTAATCAACCAGGGAGCCACATACTCATTAGCCTAACCGGCAATTCCTGTAGCGCCTTTGAGCCCAATCTGAAAAGCTTCACACCGCCACACCCTCGTAAGAACGGGTTTACCTCTTCTCGGCTCACAGCCTTACCGGGGAGGTCACTTATAAATAATAGGCTTTGCTTCATGGATGGTGTTTTTCAGGCTTACTTCGAAGGTCTGGTCCCACGCCCGGTCTTCATCAATTTTGCAAATACCTTTGATAGAGCAACTCACACTCCCCTTATACACATGTTGGAACCTTGAGATATTTCTGGAAACGGGTTCATCCTTATAGCTTTGTCAAGGTACGCTTACTTATGGTTAAAGTGAGTTTTCATCTTTCAGGGCCATCTTCCGTTCACTCTGAAAACCTCTAAGGAATGGAGCTGTGTCTTTTATCATCTCTGGTTTGCACATGTAACCTGCCAGATATCATCTAAGTGAACATCATAATCTACTCCGACAAGGCTACTGTATGGAGCAACGGTGCCACAAAACAGCAGTCGGCGATGGACCACACTAAGAAACTGTCTACCGACTGGAGCCTACCGGGCCCGAGGACGGGCAATGCACAACAATCGGGAACATGGCAAAACACCGCCCCTTAGGACTTCAGTAGTGTGAGCCACCAACTTTCGCTCACCATCAACCATCCAATGGTTCCGTTTTCCGCCTTCTCAACATAGTGAGACAAAACCTCCTAAACTGATTTTCAGGTTTCCCATAGGACTTACATTCGGCAGCTTGGAATAAGACAGCTAGATTTTACACTCCGATCTGATCAGGGACCGAAAAATGTGGAAGGTGTAAGGAGAAAGACCAGGAAGCTAGCTGGCGGACCTTCTCGCACAGCCTACCCCTAAGGATGACCGACCTAAAATCGTACCCTTTAGAACTAGAGGAGATCTTTTCCTAGTGCACAGCTTTTCAGAGTAGGGATCGCACGTCAACTTTTCAACTTTGAGAGCCCGGACACCCTCATATGGTACAGCGAGAAATGATTACAACCTCGCCTTCGTACAACTGTTCGTAGGAAAAGTTTTACTGAAAGAACAGTCTCGGTTCGAAATAACACCACGGGAGGTTATCGTTGCTTCGAGCAGAGAAGCTTCTAGAAGGCGGATGGACAAGTTTTTAAGACCTACATTTTTCTGCTGAACCATTCATTCACTTCAACCCACGATTCTACTCTTACCGGAGCCCTCTCCACTCGACCTGTTTTCCGGGACTCCGTGTCTAAAAATCACAAAACAACAAAGGGGCCCTTTCATTTTTCCCCTTCTCACACGTGGAAATGTTACACCTTCAACGTGCTGTTTCCTCGTACATATTCTTGAAAGCTTTTTAACGTAACATCTGTTCCGTATTATTGGTCATTTGAAAACAGTTATCCTCGAAGCAGCCTGCAGCAGCCGCACCTGGTAGTCGTCTCCCGTAGTCTTACTCCTTTGATTTTGGCAGGATGAATGATACGGAAAAGAAAGTACCCCAAGAATCGTGAAAAATTAGTCACTAGCTTCAAATATGCTTATCAATTCAAGACTTTCGGAGTAGCTCGCAGAGCTCTAGCTTCAGGGAACAAACTGGGATGCCAGCGTTAGTGGCTTTTATCGGAAGAATTAGTGCCGATCTCGAACGTCGAAATCTCATAACATTAGATCCGTTTCTTATTTTCCTCCAATTTGGCATCTTCCTACAAAGGAGCAGTAATGCCCTGAGGATCAACCCGCGTAGAATTCTCGCTCTTTTTGATCAAGAGGCAGGTCCTGTGATTCAGCCCGACTCGGTGAACTATCACGTATCGACGCTGGAAGTGGTAAGTATTACCGCGAGAATGAAGTCGAGTGCAGGGAATTATCTGAAGGGCAAGAAACAAAGAGCTTGAGCTGCTGGCAAGAAATTGGACCTAGCTACAGGGAGGGGAGGGGTGGGCAGGACCCCACCCTGGAGCCACCGATTTCTTTATTTATCTAGGCGGCTAAGCAAACTATCTTCGTTGTCCCAGCCGCTTCATCAACGACTATTGTAAACTGGTAGGGAATCCCCGCGACACAGATCAAGGCACAATCAGGACAGGATGGGACAGGATTCAAGGACACCAGTCCAATGTTCGCCCAGATACTTGCACCGGTAGGGTTACGGGAAGGTCCCAGGAGCTGCAGCTACGTGTTTGGTTAAGTGTGATACCAGCTTGCTCTGCTGGAAAGCTTGTCGTACCCCCAAAGCGAAAAATAAATAACAAATTAACATGATCTTTACCATATATATGCACAAACAATGGATGGTTGTGTTGCCGCTGATTTATTAGCATAGTGCGATGAAAAATATCGGTGTTATACGCTCTGAGCAATATGTGACCCAATTCAAAAAGGATCCCGAAACCGGAAGGCGATTATGTGTGAAATTCTATGGTCCTGGATCACCAAGTGAACAATGACCCAAAACAGATGCAAACCTTAATTTTGCGATCACAGTGACTCAGAAAACGAGAACCAAATTGCGGCTGGCAAGAAAGGAGTACATGCTTCACACAGGTCCAAAATAAGATATGACAGAGCTGCTCGCCTGACGAGAACGGACAAAGGTTGGTTCATGGAAACATACTGTGAATAAAAACAAGAGAAAAGTGTAAATGAGTAACTGATGTCAACAAAACATGAAATCGCAGTGTCCCTGGGGGGATTTCCCACGACCAATCGTTACACCGCCCACCAAATTCCTCCCAAATCTTAGTGGAGTCGAAGATTTGGAATAAGTGTATTGATTCTCCCTACCAGCCTAGATCCTGCAATCAGTGTGCGTACTCAACAATTCGGACGTCAGTCTTTTGCTCAAGATAGCACTTGATCGGCTGGCTACACCGACATGGTGTACCTCTGCGTCATCCACAAGAAAGGCTGATCGACGGCGGGTGTGAAGGGGGTTGTGTAGGTTCGGAAGCATGCCGTCTTCGAGAATTGGCTGCATGTGGTTGTGTGAGAGTGTGTGCGTCTGGGTGTCACGGGCGAGGTCACACTCCGGTTTATGGGAAATAGCAACAACTGCCACCTACGGGAGACATCTTCCATAATGCCAATGATAAAAGTGGGGCGGTGAACACGGTAACATATTCGTTGGAGGCTGTGGAGCAGGAACGTGTCTCATATGTGAGCTTGGTTGAGTGGGAGTGTAGCCGAGTAAGCAAGCATATCATAAATTCTACCACACGCGACAGGCGCATTTAACCACGTCAGCTACTAACGAGGAACAAGCTACTGGGGTTCTGTGGTGTCGGATGCTCCGTCTTCACTCTCGAGGAGGTTAGCTCTGCGTGCGTCGTGGGTCAGCATTCCGTTGGCGGTTCTTCACGGTTCTTATAATTTCATCAGAGCTTTTGATGGTTTCCATGACAAAGCCCAAAGGCCAGGTGCCAAAATGGGCGTGTTCGTCGGCGATCAGCACTACATCCCAAACCTAGAGTGGTCTAGCTTTGGTAAGCCACTTCTGTCGAGCTTGCAGTGCAGGTAGGTACTCCCTCAGCCATGGCCGCCCAAATACCTTGGCAGGATAGATTACCTATTTCCATCCATGACAGTAGCTGCCACGAGGGTTTTTCAGCCCTTAGAAACCCACTTTCGACCTTAACGTCAATAGGCCATTTGGGGTAAGAGCCTGGTATGCGGGGTAGCCGTTGGCCACTGGAACCAGTTGACGGTTGCTCAGAATTCTTTGGACCTAATCATGACGGTGCTCAGGGGTTCGTCGTCGGGCGGCTGTGGTTCCATGATCGACATCAGTATTCGCCGGGTTGGCCTGATCAGGCATTTTCATACGCCGCCGAGACTACTGGCCTGCGGGGGGTTGAAGTGCCGTCGTATACCATTCGCCACGGTTTGGTTCTTCAGCTCATCCCCGTTCATGCTTTGGTGCCGAGGCTGCAGTTTCCGATGGGCGCCCGCGAAGTTCGGCCCATTTGTGGAGTACATATATTTGCTGGTTTGTCTCTTCGGTTGATAAAGCTTTGCAAGGCCCGTAGGAGGGAGTCGGTCTTCGTCAAATGCGTAACTTCTAAGTGCACCTCCAGTGACTTCATTCACTTCAAGATACACCTGTGTCTTTTTATCAGCCTTTTTCCACACTAGACCCACAAAATCCCGAAATAGTCTAGCCTGGTGTCACTGAACGGCCACCTACCCGGAGTCACTCTACATTCTTGCAGCGGAGCCACGTGCTGTTTGCCCGTTGCGGTATTGTGTATTCTGCAAAGTACGCAAAGTTGGATCACGCTTTTTATGGTCGCTCTTCCTCTCAGTAAACAAAAGCGCTTTTGGATGGCTCTTGTCACGTGACTTTCCCCGGCACGTCACTCTACTTCTTGTATGTGCTGAATCAATAGTTCGATCAGGTTGTCGAGCCGGTATCAATACTGGCTATTTCGTGTCAAAACTCAGGTTGGATTTGGTCAGCCTACCATCTGTCCGTAGTAATCCAATAATTTGTTTGGGATTTGAGAGATTCAAGTTGGCTTTCGAAGACCATATTGTTTTGTCGATATTTCCCGCTTCTTCGGCCCTCTCGAGTTCTCGGGTGAAAGCCCCTCGTTGTACCATCTTGAATAAACAGTATTCTGCTGCTCATAATTCACCGGGGCTTATCGGGCCCACTCGTATCCGGCCTGAGGGGCGCGGCCCTTTCACGACCAGCAAATGCCTCTTGAACGTGCCCAACCAAACTAATGGCGAATTATCTTCATCCAGGAGGAAAACCCGACCAATCGTGGCAAGAAGAATGTTGCTCCGACGATCGCTGCCGCCAGCCCTGCGTCTTTGATCTCCGGTTCCAATGCCAGAAGGGGCTGCAATTCGTACACGGACCAGTCCTTTTGAGGCATTCGCAGAAATTCCGGCGCTCCCTTCACGTGTTGAGTTGCCGACTGTTGGTCGCACCTCGGGAGCACAGGTCGGCTAGATTATCGCCAGACCTGAAATGCTTCCACTGGTTCATTGCTGATTCATCGTGGATAATCGTGAGTCGGTTATCAACGAAAGTACTAAACCGGCTCCTGATGTTATTAGTGTAGCAAAGTACTATCGTCGAATCCGTCCAGAAAATAACCAACTAAAATGTAGAAGTCAAGACGTCTCTTTACCTCCAGTACCGCCCTTACCGCTAACACGGCTGCACTGAGTTCAAGGCGCGGGATCGAAACCGACTTCAGTGGAGCAACGCGGGCTTTAGCGAACAGGATCCACGTAGCATATTATCCATCCCCCATGCACCGTCGTCCGTACACCACAGCCCCATAACCGACTTCGGATGCATCAGAAAAAGCATGTAGTTCTCCCGTCCGCGTTGTATGGCCAGGAGTCAAACATCGTGGAATCCTTATGTCTCCTAATTTCTTCAAGGTGTTTGAAAATTCTTCCCAGTCCAGCCGGTCCTCTGGGTCTAGTGACTGGTCCCAATCAACTTTCTTACGGCACAGCCGCTGCAGCAAGACCTTTCCGGGTAGCAGCCAGGGAGAGACGAAACCGAGCAGGTCGAACGGACTATAGACGGCGCTAGAGCTGATTCTATATCATCGAATGATCCAAGGAAGTCGTCGACGTAGAAATTCCTGCTGACGCTATCCACCACCGACCGATGGACCAGATCTTCATTTTTGTTCGCAGCTCCCCGAAGGGCGTAGTTCGCACAGAACGGTGACGATATGGCTCCGAAGGGATGGACGGTCATCCTATAGTTTACCACTGCGTTGTTCCGGTCGTTCTCTTCCCACCACAGGAAGCGCAACGCACCTCGTTCTACTGCCGGTAATTTTCCTGATTAAACATTTCCCTGATGTCGGCGGACAAGGCCACTCTACCCACGCTGAAACGGCACAAAATTCAACCAATGGCGTGGTCCAGTCGGGTCCTTGTAGTGAGCGATCGTTTAACGACTTGCCCTGGAACTTGGCCGCACAGTCGAAAACCACCCGCAGTTTTTCGGGTTTCTTGGGGTTGATAACGGGGTGGTGAGGTGGATACCAGATCCCCTTTTGGCCGTCAGTGGTGGCAGGCTCCTTTTCAGTGTGGCCGGTGGCTTCGTCCCGCTTGATTATTTCTGCGTATCGTTCCCACGGTTCTTGGTCTCGAACGAAGCATTCTTTCGGTCGTGGTAATATTTGCAGAGCATAGTTTTTGTTGTCAACCAAAGGATCAGCAGATATGCGCCATGAAAGGGGAAACTGGAACTGTTTTTAAGGCATCCAGTTCTTTGCCGCACTGTCTGCAGAGCGAAATGGTTCCCTTGAGAATGTGATAGTCTTTCGCCTCCAATGTAGTGAAACTTATAATCTACACGGTTCATTTCGGCGGATAAGTAATTTACGGAACCATCCCCCCCCCTGAACCACATATTATCCATCCCAGGACCGTTCGCACGGCATACGGTGCCTGGCGATCGTCCACTCCCCGGTCAAGTACCAGATGTGCCTCTGGCACGTCGCGGCCGATGAAGAGGTCCACTCCGTTGTCCTCCCAATCTAAGAATAGTACATCCTGCAGGTGGAGTCACCTAGTTAAATTGAGTTCACCGACCTCGGTGCTTGCATGGGCAGATCAGCTAGTGTAAATGCCTCCGTCGATTCGACTCGCTGGTCAGTGTCTAAGGAGATGAGCTGCAACCCCAAGTTGCTGGCAGTCACTACTTGTGTTGCTCCCACCGTGCTCACCGCTAACGACGTCGTACTTTTAGCTAGCCGGTTTTTGTCGACAAACCGCTCCTTCACTAGGGTAGCGTCGGGCCCACTTTCGGCGAGAGCCAATGCTTTGACCAACCCAGTTGGTGTCACTCCCACGGCAACTGCTCCTAACCGTACTGGTTCACTGGCAGACCGCGATGTTGAACTAGTCACACTGGTGTAGTTTCTCTCGCCTGATGTAAAAGTCGATATAGCCTGCCCGGGCAGCCCTCGTGAACACATCTGGTCCTTGTTCGACAAGCTGCCGTTCGGTGCCTGGTGTTGAGGCATATAAAGCACGCTCCTGTCGTCCTCCCCATTCCCCAACATTCGTCTATTGTGGCGATGACGAACTTGGGGCATTCTAGTAGCCCATGGCTAGGATCACAAGACCTGCAAATTGGTTGCGCTATGGCTGGGCGTGAAGTGGCTTGTGCATTTGTCCAAGGCTGATATTTCGGCCGTTCCCAAGCAGTAGTTTGAGCCTGGCTAGTACTAGACTTGTTTACTCGGTTGCTGTCCCGGATGAGTCGGCCAAGTCTACCGTCGGCTATCTTGGTTTGCCTGTCCAATCATTCGGTCAAGTCTTCGAAGTTAGCCTCTTGGTAGCCTCGGCTTATCCGCTTCGCCTCTTCTTCCCACCGACCCTGTAGTTCGGGGGAGAGTTGACGGACTATGCCCCTTAACGTATGTGTAGCTTTGAGGTCAGCCCTGTAACATAAATGGTCGAGGGCTATTGAACAGTTCTGCATTTTGATCGCTAGGTCGGCCATTGCATACACGTCGCCCTTGGTTCTTTTGGCCTCTAACATCGTGCCCTCCATTGGGTTGCGGGCTACTTTGAAAGGCTGGCCAAACAAGTACCTGAAAATCTTCTTTGCCCTGTTCCAGGTCGAGCACGGTGCACACATCAGTAGCTTCCTTGCTCGGCCTCGACACTAATGTATCAGATAGAGGAGCCTTCGCCCAGGGTCGGCTATCTTGTTTTCGACAAAAGTTTCGAATTGCTTGATGAATTTGCAGTAATGTTCAGATCTTCCGTCTAAAAATGTCAGTTTTGCTCTTGGCAGGCCAATCGTGGCTGGCGCTGATGTTTTATATTCGGCGACCGGCGTGGAGTTTCCTACTTTATTGCTTCCTGATCTATCAAATACGTCATATTCGTTGGTCTTTCGCTTCCACTTGTTTTGTCTACACTTCTTTTCTGCTCCCTGGGCCTGCTGCCTAGCCGATAACAGTTGTTGTTCTAGGCCTAACATTCTCAACTTGAGTAGGTCAGCATACTTCCAATCCATACTACCCAAAGTAATACGAGCTAGCACTGACAGGACTAGGTGGCCTGGCATTAACTAAAAAAGCAAAAGTACCCAAAACCTCCCCAGTGATTTGCCGTATTACTTCCTGCTCAGATTCCAGTTTCTTCAATCCTTTTCTTGGCATTTTGCGTGCCTTTCCTTGTTCCAAATTGATCAATTGAGTATTGTAACACACCTTTGAGCAATGCATAGCAAAACTGTCAACGAATCCTGCAATCAAAACGGCGATTATCCGTGAAATTCTACGATGCTAGATTAGTGAATGAACAACGACACCAAAACAGATGCAAACCTCAATAATGAGATCACAAGGACTCAACAGGCGAGAAACCGAATTGCGGCGTGCGAGCAAGGAGCACGTGCGTCACGCAGGTCCAGAACAAGGATATGGCAAAGTAGCACTCTGGGCGCGAACAAACAAAAATTGGTACATAAAAACATGTAGTGCGTAAAGACACGTCAATAGTGTAGGCAAGTGAGTGATGTTAGGAAAAACTTGCAACTGCAAAGGTTTTAGGGGAACTTTTCACTACCTGTCGCTACGTGTTAGGTTGTCCATCTCAGTGAAGAACTAGCCCGCTGCTGTGGTGAGCCACATAGGTGGGCTTGTGCACAAGAGGTCCAAACCCACCGAGCTGTGCACGTCAGCAGCTGTCAGGGCTAACTTGATTCCTGGCAACTTGAGAAAAACGTTTTAGTTGACCTTCTCCTCTGTTGAGTACTTTGTCGGTGGACCCTCACGGAGCATGAGGTCTCTGGTAGTTGATATGTGTTGAGGTTTTACGCTTTTCTCCAATTTTTGGCGGGGATTCAATGGACTACACTGTGCCATGGTGGGTGCATAACTGGTGTCCATACCGTCGAAATAATTCTGGACGCTCGACTGGCCGTGGCCACTACCTGTCCTGTACAAACTGAACTGAACGTTGGTGTCCAGAGAGGCTGGGGTTGTTCTTCCTACATAAAAGATGGCTGTAGGTCATCACCTGGAAACGTTTGGTAAAGCATGAACACCGAGCCTATGAAGGACAAAAAGGTATCGG
This sequence comes from Fasciola hepatica, assembly GCA_948099385.1. Lineage (NCBI taxonomy): Eukaryota > Metazoa > Platyhelminthes > Trematoda > Plagiorchiida > Fasciolidae > Fasciola > Fasciola hepatica. The sequence continues at coordinate 23,621,808 of CANUEZ040000024.1, read as the reverse complement.
AAGACGTCCAAAAGAGGTTTACTCCAGTGATAATCGGATGTAAGAGGTCGCACCAGGAAAGCCCAAAGGCCCTAAATTTATTCTCCCTTTACCACAGCAAACCGGGGGGGATCCGATGGGGGCTACTAGTTGTATAAGGGAATTATTATGACCGAACGACCATAAGTGACCCGTTATCACAACCTTGCTTTCAGGGGAAACGAGCATAACTTAGGCAAATCAAGAGCAAACAAGAGCACAAGGGCATGTTTTTTCTCTCACCGTGTCATAAGCAAGTGGAACAAGTTGCCTCCACACGTAGTGGCAGCAACCTCGGCAGTTCAGTTCAGTCCGGTTCACTTTGCACAGGACGGTTAATGGCGACGGCCAATCTAGCGTCCAGAATTCTTTCGATGGTATGCACACCAGTTATGCACCCACCACTGCCCAGTGCATTTCGTCGAATCCCCGCCAACGATAAAAGGGAAACGGAAAAACCAGCCGCACATCAACTGCAAGAGACATCATGCATCGTGGGAGTACACTAGGGCAATGGGCAATAAGCGAAAACGTCGATGAAAACATACTACGGAGAGACCCCAGCGCTACCTGTCATACGTCTAGTCAACATACTCAACGCTGACTACAAATAAATATCTCGTACCACTTGCGATCTAAGGCATCTTTGAAGGGCTGGATGGCCTGCAGGTCTATCATTCCACCAAGCAGACCGTCCCAGCTGTTCACTACCCTGTTGCTGAAGAGGTACGATCTAGTCACCAGCCTGGTTCGAACTTTCGTGAGCTTCCTCTTGCTGCCTCTTTGTTCTGGAATCTAAGCCACTTGGGATATACTGTACGGTCTAAGGCCAGAAAAGCCTTCATTAACTTGAAAGCTTCTATAGGATCCCTTCGAAGTCTCCTCCCTTCCAACGAGAAGAGATTCAGATCACAGAGTCTCTGCTCGTAAGTCTTACCCCAGTTCACTTCAGATTTTCGCTGGGCGAGACGATAAACCTTCTCTAGGAATGCGGCGGTCTTTTTGTAGAAGGGCGACCAAGCATTCAGGCTACCTTCTGAGTGAAGTCGCACCATAGCCATGTAAATAGGTACGAATGTTTCTGGCTGCCTGCAAGACAAAGCTGATCGCAGTTTGAAGAGCTCCCCGAGAGCCATTTGTGCAGCCGCGCTGTACTGCTACGACCATTTAAGAACACGGCTGATGATGACCCCTAGGTCTTTACCCCTACTGACTGCCTCTATGGTGAACAGCCCCTGGTCAAGAGTGACAATTAGGCTTTCGTTTGCCCTTGAAAACAAATGGTCTTGTTCGGCTTCCAGGGGCAAGTCCCGTTTGTATGCCCAGTCCAGGGCGGTGCCTATTTCCCTGCCCAAGTCCACCCTACCCTCAGATCCAACAATCTTCTCATCGTCCGCAAAAATAAAGTTGGGCGATTGAAGAGCGGATTCCAGTTCATTAATAAACAACAAGAATAGGACCGGGCCTAGGACGGATTCCTGAGGTACACCACTGGTGACATTAACCAAACTGAATAGCCTGTCCCCTGCTTAAACGTGAGATGTCCTGTGGGAAAGGAAGTCTGCCAGCCACCTATATACTGGCCCACCTATACCGAAAGTCTCCGTCTTGCATAGCAAAAGACGATGGTTAACGGAGTCAAAAGCCTTGCTAAAGTCGAGGTAGCATACCTCAACTTGCTTACCTTCGTCCAGTCGTCGAGTCACTTCATCTAGGAAGCACAGGAGATTGGTCAGGCAAGATCTATTTTTCAGAAATCCATGCTGGGCGGGACATAGCATGGAGTGCTTCAGTAGGTGCTGGCAGACGTGGGCGCCGATGATCTTCTCCAGGACTTTACATAGAATGCTAGTTAGGCTTACTGGCCTGTAGTTCTGCACAGCCGACTTAGGCCTACTCTTATGTATTGCCACGACTGCCGCGACTTTCCAGTCCTGAAACAACTTACTCTGACCTAGCTTGGACCTGTACTGCCTGCATACCGATGGAGCTATGATATCCGCCAAAGGCTTGATGATAGCTAGGTGGATGCCATCTGGGCCCGCTGGCTTGTGGCTGTTTAATTCCTGTAGGTACTTACGCAAACCTTCCACTGAGAGATTTGGCCCGTTTAACCCATATCATCCCACCCTACCACGCACCCGATATCTCTGGCCATTACCCTTAACCGCGTCACTATTCCCATTGGTGCAGTCGCCCAAGGTTTCCGACGGCTCAACCAATATTTCTCTGTGGGTCCTGACCTAATCCACCCCCGTATTCTCAGGGAAGTCGCGGACTCATTAGCTGCTCATTATGCCCCGCTTTTTCAGCGATGTGCTGACGATAGTTTCCCCCGGTAGCTGGAAAAAAGCAGTGATCGCAGCCATCTATAAGAAGGGTGGTAGACATCTTGCTTCTAGTTACAGACCCATAATTCTCACTAGCGTCTTCAGCAGAATTTTCGAAGAAATTCTTAAGCGTGAGGTTCTTTCCCATCTGCATAGAAATAAGATCCTCTTCTCGTCCCAACATGGGTTTCTTCCTGGCAGGTCATGCATCACCAATATGCTTACTGTCGTGGATAGTCTAACGAAAGACTATGGTGATGGCCAACCCTCACACGCTGTATTCATCGATTTTGCTAAGGCCTTCGATAAGTTTCCCCATGCTTTTCTTCTTTATAAGCTGCAGACACGCCGGATCACAGGCTCCATGTTGGCCATCCTACGCAGCTTCCCTACCGACCGCACCTTTGTGGGTAAAGTCGGGAATGTTTTGTCCCAACCCTCCCCGGTAACAACTGAAGTCCCCCAAGGGCCGGTCTTAGGTCTTCTTTCTTTCTTGATCTACATAAACGACCTTCCGACAGCCCTCCCTGCGAACATTGCCACGTACGCAGATGATGTAACCCTCTGGAGATCAAGTGTTGAAGACCTGCAAATTGCAGTTTATGAAACAAAACGCTGGTCCGAGGATTGGAACCTCCCAGGTAATGATGACAAATGCGTGAGCATGTCTTTCGGCAGAGAGACTGGTCACACGTTTTCCATTAATGGAGCAACCACACTGCCAAGGGTTGACCGACACAAGGTGCTCGGTTTCTGGCTAGATTGTAACTTATCCTTTTCTCATCATCACGAACTTGCGAGCAAGTCTGCCTTTCGAGTTCTAAACATGATTCGAAGGTCCTTCCCGCGCATATCTGGGTATGATTGCCCCATAACTTTCGACACGTATATCCGACCTCTGCTGGAGTACGGTAGTCAGATAGTGCACTCTGGTCTTGTCCGAGACCGTGAGATCCTAGAAAGAGCTCAGCGGGCCTCCACCAAGGCAGTAAGTGGTCTATCCCACCTACCTTATCCCGTCCGCCTCTCACTCCTCAACTTCTATCTCCTTGACTTAAGAAGCGTAGGAGGTGATCTGTTTTTGATGTTCCACCTATTTGAATCAGGTCAAAGTGACTGCTACCTCTCCGTCTGCCCAGCCTCAGCTCTCCGTGGTCACAGCAGAAAGGTCTTCAAACTGAGGCCACGCAATTCACTAAGGATTAACTTTTTAGCTACAGGGTTATTACTCTGCGGAATGCACTTCCGGAAGATATTGTTCTGTCGCAGAACAAAACTATCTTCAAGAAAAAGCTAGACCTCTACCTGGGTCTCTCCCAATAATTCCTTTTCAAAAAAGCGAAATAGATGTCATTTACTGCATATATGTTCGTAAATGTCGCACCCCCACTCTGCTTAAGACACTGTCCAAAGTGAGACACTGCATGATGTTATGTGTATTTTGTTTTCGCTGCCATCCCCGCCCCTCCCCCCCCCCGCTTCTTTCTACTCTCGTTTCAGCTCGGTGAACCCGACAGAAGATCAGAGATTTCCTCCAGAACCGGAACATTTGGGCTCAAAGCCCCGAACCCGTGTAGTACTTCAAGACTTCAAGACAACTGGGGGTCAGGATGCGCCAGGGCCAGATCGGCTCTACCCCACCAACTATCCTATCTACTCTGCCAAAGTACTCCCCCAGAGCGTCTGCTTTGCCCTGGTCATCAGTGACAATACCGTGATCTCTAGTGCATAGTGGACCCAAGGTACTCTTTGTTGAGCCCTTCGACTGTACAAGGCTGTTGAATTTTTTGGGCTGTTGTCTTACACACTGGGCCAATTTGAGCTCAAATTCCTGCTTGGAAGTTCTCAGAAGGCCCACAGTCTCGTTTCTCAGCCTTGTGTTGCGGTTCCAGGCCAGCCGACTGCCGGGAACTTAGTACAGGTTCCAGCTGCGGTTTCTACGTTTGATGGCCCCGGCTACTGCAGCCTTCCACCACAAGGAGTTTTCCCTCCCCACTCCTTCGTTTTAAGGGCGCTAACCCTTCTTGTAGGGCAGTCAGGAACCTCTCTATGACCTACGAGCACCCCTCGACAGTAGCGTCTCTATCGTGTCCCAGGTCAAACCCGTCGCCCCATTGCGAGGCCCATCTATGTCCATACCACCGACATATCTAACCAGCCTTCAGAGTACCTTGGGTTGCCGCATGCACAGGGCGATTTTGACACAAAAGTGATCACTCTCGCCCAGCGGTGCACAGTAATGCATTCCAGACACGTCGTTGAGGAGATTCATTATTGTTAGATCCAGCAAGGATGGAACACATCCAGTCCTTTATCTGGTATTTCCTCTGATATGCCGTGACAAAGTACTGGGGTGCAGCCATTCTAAGTGAGTTTGCTCCTCCGATCCCGGCACGCAGGCCTCAGCCGTCCAGTCGATGCACGGAAGATTGAAGTCACCCACTATGAGTGTCTTTGGGTGCACCCTCATCTGGTTCAGTCAGAGACCGCAGTAAGCAAACATCCTCGTCGCGGTTTGTACTTGATGCCCTGTAAACACAGATAAAGTTAACTTTTCTGCCTGGAAGGATGATCGTAACGGCGCATAACTGGACATAGCGAGTGCACATCCTGGTCTGAGACCCAAGGTGGTTTGTATCTGACCTAGTGAGGATGGCGACTCCTGCACCAGAGCGATCGTGTTCTCTATCCTGTCTATTGACTGCGAAACCTCTACTTATTAGTCTTGGCGTATGATCTTCTCCTGAAAGCCAAGTTTCAGTGACGGCAACTACTGACGCTTTGTGCTCCCCAGCGGTTTTGGCGAGTTCCATCCATTTGTTTCTACTGCTGCACGCGTTAGTGTATAACGCCACCGCGTTTGCTCGGCCGCTTAGGAGTCCTTTATTATTCACTACAGTCTGGTTCTCAGACGCAAGGCCTGAGATGATGACAAGTTTTTTGCATCGGTCGTCCTCTCCCCGTCCCAACATGGGTTTCTTCCTGGCAGGTCATGCATCACCAATATGCTTACTGTCATGGATAGTCTAACGAAAGACTATGGTGATGGCCAACCCTCACACGCTGTATTCATCGATTTTGCTAAAGCCTTCGATAAGGTCCCACATGCCCCTCTTCTTTATAAGCTGCAGACGTACGGGATCACAGGCTCCATGTTGGCCATCCTACGTAGCTTCCTTACCGACCGCACCTTTGTGGTTAAAGTCGGGAATGTTTTGTCCCAACCCTCCCCGGTAACAACTGGAGTCCCCCAAGGGTCGGTCTTAGGTCCTCTTCTTTTCCTGATCTATATAAACGATCTACCGACAGCCCTTCCTGCGAACATTGCCACGTACGCAGATGATGTAACCCTCTGGAGTTCAAGCGTTGAAGACCTGCAAATTGCAGTTTATGAAACAAAACGCTGGTCCGAGGATTGGAACCTCCCAGGTAATGATGACAAATGCGTGAGCATGTCTTTCGGCAGAGAGACTGGTCACACGTTTTCCATTAATGGAGCAACCACACTGCCAAGGGTTGACCGACACAAGGTGCTCGGTTTCTGGCTAGATTGTAACTTATCCTTTTCTCATCATCACGAACTTGCGAGCAAGTCTGCCTTTCGAGTTCTAAACATGATTCGAAGGTCCTTCCCGCGCATATTTAAGGATGATTTCCCCATAATTTTCGGCACTTATATCCGACCTCTGCTGGAGTACGGTAGTCAGATAGTGCACTCTGGTCTTGTCCGAGACCGTGAGATCCTAGAAAGGGTTCAGCGGGCCTCCACCAAGGCAGTAAGTGGTCTATCCCATCTACCTTATCCCGTCCGCCTCTCACTCCTCAACCTCTATCCCCTTGACGTAAGACGCGTAAGAGGTGATCTGTTTTTGATGTTTCACCTTTTTGAAACAGGTCAAAGCGATTACTTCTTCTCCGTCTGTCCAGCCTCCTCTCTCCGTGGTCACAGCAGAAAAGTTTTCAAACCGAGGCCACGCACTTCACTAAGGATTAACTTTTTTAGCTATAGGGTTATTACCATGTGGAATGCACTTCCGGAAGATATTGTTCTGTCGCAGGACAAAACTATCTTCAAGAAAAAGCTAGACCTCTACCTGGGTCTCTCCCAATAATTCCCTTTGTCAAAAAAACAAACAAAATTGTTGCCTTTTATCGCATATATGTTCATGAATGCCGCACCCCCACTCAGCTTAAGGCACTGTCCACAGTGTGACACTGAATGAGGTTATATGTATCTTGTTTTCGCTGCCACCCCCGCCCCCCCCCCGCTTCTTTTTACTCTCGTTTCAGCTCGGTGAATCCGACAGAAGATCAAAGATTTCCTAAAGAACCGGGACAATTGGGCTTAAAGCCTCGAACCCGTGTAGTACTTCAAGACTTCAAGACACTGGTGGGCATGACGCCGACAGACGCGCGTAAACTGGATACGTGGTGAGCAGAGGTATTCCCAGACTATTACCAACCATCTAAGAAGATTTCTGTTTCATTCGTATTTCCCTTCTTTTTATCCCCTCCCGACTAACTATCTTATGCTGCATCCCATCACTCTAGTGTTTCCTTGCTGTACCTTCATCTATCACAGCCTTCATATCACCCCACTCACCATCTTTCCGTACTAACATCTTAACATTATTCGTGGACCCGGGATATGTATCACATGGGGACAGCAGTGAGTTGTGGCACCGAGTCTATATTAGTGTGAGGTTGCTGTTCCTGAGGAAGAGCCCGTTTTTTTCTTTTTCCTCTTCTACTACAAATACCGAGCTATATTGGGTACCTGAAAGTTGCAGCACGGCAAGAACTTCTTGGGCTCGCTTTGTGAGAAAATGGACGTTTACTGGCTCAAAAAGCAAGTCCTGGGACTCTACCTGACCTGACCTGATAAACCTCAACCTTGTTTTTATAACGAATCCGTTGCACCTAGGTCGCGTGCCGTTACGAACCGTTGCGGTGTTATTGGTCTTCTCTTCGCTGGGTCCATTATTTTTGTGCCTGGAGGTCTTCGGTATGCTTTCATAACTTCTTCCAGAATTCTTGATTCTCTCGTGAAATAGCTTGCATAATTTCCCTCTTCTTGGTAACCTCATTTTATACGCGATAAATATGAGCTGACAGGTGAAAAATTAATCCATTTTATAATGAGGGATTTTCAGATTTTTTGGCAACATCCCTTGGTTTTTACATCAACATGGGTTTTTATATGTTAATTTTCTGTACCCCGTATTTCCGGTTTATTGCAAAGTGTTGTTAATTGCTGACGTACAAGCGTATGTCTATTAAGTAGGATCGGAATGCTCGTGGGTTTTAAAATAGGCTTTCATTTTTCACGTAGGTTTATCGCCTTTTCAGATGTTTCAGAAGCAGTGTTTCTTAGGTTCTCATGGTGTCACTCAACACTTACTCAACTTGATCTCAAATGTGAAAAACAGCCTTACCTTTTTTGGGCATCACCTAAGTGTTGGCATGTAAATTCGTGCTTTTATTTTTACAGAATTGTACCCGGAACATCAGCCGAGGAAAAAAGGTCAGACAGTTCAGTAATTTCCGATCCAGCTGCTTTATGCCAGCTTTGTTGTAGGATACAGACTAACATCAGTGAACCTCCGTTTTATTTTTTGATATTTTTTAATCTGTTGCTTATTCGAGTTTTGTTATTACCAACGGAGACAAATTTTCATTATTTCTTGGGAAATCATAAAACGAAAAAGGGAATGTCCGTTGGTAATGGTCTATGACTTTTCGTGTCAGTACTAAGGGCATAGATGAAATTGTCATTTTTTCACATCTTTTGCCTCTTTCACCTGGTTTTGTTGGCTCTGCATTTCCTAACCAAGCAAAATTGTGGTCAGCGTATTGCAAATTCTTTTCCCGGTTTAGTAATAAATGCTGCGGTCGGTTTTGGAGGCACACGTCATCAACAAACACCGAGAAGCATCCATGGGAAGGACAGTGCAAGTGCAAACCAAATACACGTAACAGTACTAGTACGAGTGTTAACCGTTTCCTCTGTAATATGCTGGATGTAGTGTTATTCCGTGGGTGTTGCATGCGCGCGATCTGCTGAGACAAAAACCCGATGAACCGGAGCTTATCAAGTGCATAAGCAAGCATCAACACTGCGCCGATAAAGATGGGTCTGTCGATTTTTCTGAGCGCGGTACACCTACACTGATCAGAGGTGGCGAAAGTGGTACTCGCGGCTATTGCGTGCACAAAAATGCAGATTCAATCGGTTTATCCGCCGATTTTCATGTATTTAGACATCGAATCTGCGGGATATGGTTAATCGTGCGTTATCAACGCTCAGATCACCATTAAAAGCCGTGGATACACTGTACAGCTGTTTCATCCTTGCTGCAAATCATCATCCGTGCATGTTCGCGTAGTCCCAACTGGGACCCAAACACGTGGTGTACGATTGTGAAGTTATCAAATGGCCACTACAAAGTTTGTGGAACGTTCTTTTAATGAGGGACACACTCTCAGCTTCCGTGATCACGTTTGCCAACGAGATCAACGAGAAAAAACCACGGAGGGCCAACCGCGTGTATTCTTGCTGGGCCTAGGTACAAAAACTGCACGCTGGCCTTCGCCGAGGAAGTGTGGGAAGTAGCGTTGCTTTGCTGCATGCGCGAAATGTGCAGTGAAACAAGCGGTAGATGGTGATGATCGACTGACCGCCACTCTTTTTTATTAGTGAGATCCAGTAACCCGTCAGCTTTTTCCTCGTTTCAGCTGCTTCCGGAATTACAGGGAGCCTTCCCGAGAAATTATTCGGTAGGATATTTTGAACCTCAGCAGGTCTTTGGTCATAATGATACCTACCAAATTAAGAGCAAGACTACTCTATGAGCTGAAGGCTGCGACTGGGATGATGACTGTTGTGTTCGTAGTTAGTAGTAGAACACGTAATAGTGGCGCTCCATTTCTTTCTATGAACGTAAACACAAAATTCGGCCGTAGCCGGTAAGTACGTCAATAATGTTACTGAGCTGTTATATGCATGTGCTAGCGTACATTCGTCTCAGGTCGGACAGGGTCACTCGATATGTATCGGGATCGATCACAAAACAAACAGTGCTGGGATTGATGCATGAATAAATATCAACAGGCGTGTGTTCATGTATGAGAGATATTGATTAATCGCCCGCGTATCAGGCGTGACTGTTTAAACCGGATGCAACAACAACCTCCATGGGTGAACCAGACTCGTGAGCTTTCGTTAGTAGCCCTGCGCCCGATCATATCGTGGGTATTCCAAGTAGTTAAAGTTACGGTGTGCTTTTCCGTGTTGCATTGCGGATTACTCAATATCGTTCTGCTCAAATGATGACATCAGAAACCATTACTCAGTAACTATTTCGTTCAACTTCTAACGTGAAGTCCAGAGGAAGGAAGGGTTAGTTTGATAGTCCCTCTCTTTTATTCAACCTTTGTCTTCTGTCCCTAACCATCCCTCTTTGCCCCATCTATCGACCCATAATGCTCCCACTGATAACACGGTCAATACTCGCAACGATTCACTGTCAAATAGTATCGGGAATAATCCTATGTCTGGTAACTCACATTTTCTCAAGCCCCGTCAGCCTCTTAATCTCGGCTCCTTCAACGTGCGTACACTCATGCAGGCCGGTCAGCAGGCGTGCCTAGCCTTCAATAAATTCTCTAAAGATTGATGTCTGCTGCTTAAGCGAAACGCGTATCCAGGATTCGAGCAGTGTAATTCAACTAACTGCTCCTGGTATCTCATCGAGGTATATTCTGCGCACCTCAGGAGACGAAGCAGCTACAGCTGTGGGTCAACGTGGTGTAGGAATTGTCTTGACTGACAAGGCTGAGGCTGCCCTTTTAGACTAGATTCCTGTTAACAGTCGTTTATGTGCTGTGAGACTCCAAGGGTCAGTTGGCGTTCGAAAGAATAGTTGTGTTAAGCGAAATTTGTTTGTGATCTCGGCGTACGCCCCAACGGACTGCAGCTCAGACGCGCAGAAAGATGAGTTCTATGATGCACTCGCCACTCTCGTTCGCGGCAGTAAAGGTTCCGACATTGTAGTGCTAGCTGGTGACTTCAATGCACAAGTTGGCAAACTTAGTGTGTCAGAAGCCTGTTTAGGTGGGCGTTGTGCTTTACCTGCTGAGCGTACAGATAACGGGGATAGGCTTCTCCAGTTTTGTGCAGATAACCGATTGTTCTTGTCTAGCACCAATTTCCGACACAGCTCGCGTCGCACAGCAACGTGGCGCTCTAACTCTACAGGTACTTTTAGTCTGATTGATCATATCGCAGTAAGCTACCGGTGGCCCAGTTATGTTCAGAACTGTAGATCTTACTGGTCCACTTACGTAAAGTTGGTCCATGCACTAGTTTTAATGCGATTATCTCTCCAGCTCCCTGGTCATCGTCACAAACCGCAAACCCGATTAGCCGTGCAACGTTTGTGTGATCCAGAAGTCCGCACCCGGTATGAGCAGAAGTTAGCACATGAGCTAGGATCCACGGAGAACAGTAATGTAGATGAGCATTGGTCTCATATCAAACAGGCGATGCACGTTGCAGCAGGTTTTGCCTGTGGTCCTCGATCCGTTGTCCATCAAAGACACTGGATCTCGCAAGAGTCGCTGAGTATAATGGAGCAAAAGCGTCAACTTTCGAACTGTAACGAGATGAATAAGATGCGGAGAAAGCTGCAAAGACAAGTTACGAAAAGCCTCAGAAATGATCGCGAAAATTGGTGGGTCAAGGTAGCCGAAGAAATGGAAATAGCAGTTGCTTCAGGTAACAGTCAAAGACTGTTCAAACTTATTCGTGACACCGGTGGACGGCGAACTCAGGTCAGTGAAACGATTTGGGATAGAAATGGAGAATCCATCCATAGCAAACAGCAAAGGCTTGACCGATGGGCCGAGTACTTCAAGGAACAGTTTAGCTGGCCGCACGCTAGTGTAGTTACTCCCGTGTCAACAACTGTGACTCCTTGGGTGGTATCACTTGAGCCCCCATCAGAAGTAGAAGTAGAGTCATGTATTCGATTACTAAGGCGGGGGAAAGCGGCCGGTCCCGACGAACTTCCTCCAGTTCTTTTCAAACTGGGTGGTGAGGTGTTGATAAAATCACTTACCGCCCTGCTCCGTGACATTTGGAATGACGAGCGTATTCCATTAATATGGAGTGAGTCATTGATTGTTTCCACCTTCAAGAAGAGAATACGCAATGACTGTAGTAATCATCGTGGGATTAGCTTAATTCCGATAGTCACCAAAGTATTAGCCTCCACTTCGCTGCACCGTCCTACACCGGCTCGCGAGAGGAATGTCCGCGAACAGCAGACAGGATTCCGCCCAGGTCGAGGATGCATCGACCAGATTTTTACTCTTCGCCGACTACTTGAAACGCGCCACATGCACCACCGACCGACAATAATGGTTTTCTTAGACTTGAAAGGCGCCTTCGATTCAGTTGATCGAACATCGCTTTCCAGTGCTCTTCATAGAAAAGGTATGCCCCAGAAGTTCGTGAACCTAATGAGATCATTGTATTCTCATACTTCTGGCCGCGTAGGAGCTTACGGTGAACTATCCGATCGGTTCGAAACGACCAGTGGTGTTCGACAGGGATGCCCTTTGTCTCCATTCCTGTTCAACTTCGTCATGGACGAAATAGTGGGGAGTGTGCTGCAAAATCTTCAGGATGTAGGCGTCGAACTAGGAAATAGTGAAAAGCTATGTGACCTGGATTACGCGGACGACCTTGTCTGCTTGTTCGAATGCACGGAACATGCTCAACGTACGCTAGATAGACTTGCAAAAGCTGTAGCTCCATTCGGCATGCGCTTTGCACCTTCAAAGTGCAAGGTGATGTTACAAGACTGGACGTCAACAATTCCGAGGTTGATGCTCGATGGGGAGGTGCTGTCAGTTGTCGACCACTTCACCTACCTCGGTAGCTGCGTGACGACGGATGGGAGCACTGTAGTAGAGGTGAGTACGCGTATATCCAAGGCTCGAGCGGCGTACGCTGGACTGAAGCACCTGTGGCACCGATCTGATATTTCACTGAAGTTGAAAGGCCGTGTATACTGTGCTGCAGTGCGTTCGGTTTTGTTGTATGGTTGCGAAACTTGGAGTCTGCGTGCTGAAGATATTCGTCGTCTTGAGGTTTTCGGCCATCGATGTTTACGTAGTATCGCTAGGATTGGGTGGAATAGCCGAGTAAGCAACGATGAGGTCAGAAAGCGAGTATTGGATACTAATTCAGAGAACGTTCTGTCACAGCGTATCCAGCTTAATAGACTACGTTGGTTGGGACACGTGTTACGTATGGCAAGCACACGTCTACCGTACCGTGTCCTATTCTTCGCCCCTCCTAGGGAGTGGAAAAGACCACGTGGAGGTCAACAGATGACGTGGCAGCGAGGAATGAGAAAATGTACAGCAAACTTAGGAAAAGTAGGTGCTTCACGTCTTCGTGGTTGGGATCCAAAAGATCCGTCTACCAGTTGGCTGGAGACACTGAAGGATATGGCAGCGAACCGCGAGCAGTGGTGATCGTGTTGTCACTTTCTGTCGAATCAGAATGATTGATCAATGTGCGTTGCACAGTTAGACGGTGTATTCCGTGTGTTGGCCTCTGTAAGTTCACTCCCTGTTCATACTGTATATTGATACTCTCTAATTCAACGTGCAACAAGGTGAGAAGGGCAGTGGTCAGTGGGGCTTGCCCTACTGTTCAACGCTGCACGATGATGCTAAGTGTCGCGGGCAGTGGCGTCGTTACGTTTCACATCGTGCTTCTATTCATTCTGCTCTCAACGGGACTATGCTGCGAGGTTGCAACCAAAACCAGAGCACAGAAGTGCGAGGTTGACGGTTGGACGAGCTGAATTGAACACTTCACCGTTGCCCGGCTCGTTACCCCATATGATCTACTGGGACCTTATGTGGCTTTCCACATTAAGTCTTCGTGTGGGTAGCTTATAGTGCAATAGGTGTCCGAGGCTAGGAGGTATACCCTTTCAGCTGTACTCATGAAAAATTATGTAACGAAGAAGTTGCAGGAATTGTAATGCGAAACTGCGATTTCCCTGTCTGAACCAAGCACCATTCTCTCACGAGTGTTGATTTTGTAGTCCAATCAAACCGTCAGACTATTGTTGTCGGGGATTTGAAGTATGAACCAGGAACGGCTTTTGCACTCTTCTGGTGCTCTGTCCCTCAGACGAGAAGCAGAACTAACTTCGCTGATAAACGCGAGCCAAATGCTTAAGACCCTAAACATAGCATTACATTTCTCACATTTATTCTCACTATAATTTCTATTGTTGACAATGTGCTTACACTTCCACAATCTACGTACTTTGTTCTTCTGCGTACAGTGAACGTTAGTGGAATGCAGTAAGCTGAATATTGCGTTGCCTACCCCCTGATATAAAAAAATGGTTTTTTCAGAAGACATAGGCTGATAAAATGGAGAGGGATAGAAAACCAACTATGATCACCACAACTAGTGATCGTGTATGCATACACACCTCGAGAAATCTCACTTGACGTAAAATGATAGTAAGGTCGTCACTGTTGATCTCAAATGGGGTGGTCAGCCATACTGGTCTTCGACCATTGTAATTTTGGGGGCCCGTTGATACACTTACTGAGCTGGGCTCATGCTTTTCTTGTGATCCCAGATCGAACTGCAGCACCTCGCAGAAGATCACCGATCCTTGCATACCACAAAAAGCCGTTTCAGTGGTCTTTTTCCACACTCGAACTTAAGATGCTATTCACTATGCTTAACTATCAATCTAAATTATGTATGTAATTTACGCAAAATATCTGTCTTGCAATGTCAACGCTCACTTCCACAAAATCAATGCATAACAGTTTCACCTTGTTAGGAATTGGTCGGCCGGTATGGTTTCTGAAACCTTCCGAATAACTACTCATTCCTGGTGCTCTTATAAACTGATTCAAATTTTCCCGACAGTTACTCAAAACACGACTTTCATCATATCTTAAACGTACGCGCATGAAACGAAAATTAACAGAATGCTCCATCTGAGTGTCTAATCGCGCCACACGCACGAAAAATTCTGTATTCTACCACAGGTATCGCCTGGTCCCGAATTTTGTCGTCTGTTTAGCGCAACCCAGAAACAGAAGTATTCTTAGTCATACGGATATCCAAAGAACGCTTCGCTCAAAAACATAACTGATTTTTCCTATCGCCGTTGTTTTGGCTTTTCTTTGGAGATGTTTTCTCTTCCAGAACCTCGTTTACCATCAGAATCACTTTCACTGCGTTGGTTTATAAGCCCCCAAAGTAAGCTACGGACAACCAATTCCAAGACAATCACACAAATCCGGTAGTATTTCAGTATTCAGTTTATTACTCAATTTTGTTCTTAGACATATTTCCACCTGCGAATCCAGCAACTGCTTCATATACCTACAAAACCTTTCCGTCTGCTTTTAAACATAAAATCCTTCTTCCATAGAGCAGTTAACCATAAATTTATTCTTTTATTTAAGCTATATCGCATTTCCTGACAATACTGATTTCTCGCTTCCTTATATACTGCGGTCGTACAGTTAGACTGTGCATTCCGTGTGTTGGCTACTAGGGCATTCTTTCTTTTTGCTACCCGTGTAGGTCCACTCCCTCTCCATCTTGTATATTCATACTTTCTACTTCTGTGTACAACAAGGTGAGAAAGGCAGTGGTCAGTGGGGCTTGCCCTACTGTTTAACGCTGTACGATGATGATGGTGATGATGATAGTCCACCGTGGGTGTATAATCATTAAAACAAGCGTTAAAGGTCAGAGTGGCAACAAAATAGCCAGCAGAGTTTTATTCGTCGTGCTTAGTGCAACGCAGAACCCAGTTCAATGGAACTGTCAGTCGAATAACTATTTAATCTATTTGATAAACATTGATTCAACGCTAGTAGTCTTCCGGAGGATGAAGCAGCGAAATTTCCTCAGTTTAAAAAGGATATCAGTCGATCCAATATTTGAGTGTGCATTATCGACTACAACAGTTCTTTCAAATGATTGAGACACAGCTGGTGCATCCAGAAAGTTGTTATCTCAACTGGTAACCTTGTCCTTCGGTGCTCTGACTTTGGCCGCTGCTGCATGGCATCATCAAATCGATAGTGAAATAACTTGAGGCGCAAAGAGGAAGTGGACAGGAGAGAAAGGTATGGATAAAGATCATGCAGACAGGGAAGGAGTTGAAATGTAAGCACACCGCGAATCGCAGCACTTGTCCGTTGCCTAGTTTCTCCAACCACTTGATAGGCGGACATCGTAGACCCCAACCCGGAAACTTAACATGTCCTACTCAGCTAGGTCCACCGGGTAAGGTTTTCACCTTTACTTCAAGTTATTGACTGTCTATCTCGTCCCGTCCTCCAATTACGACCTGCCTCGGAGAACTGTGTAAACCGAGGGAGTTCATCTGTGGTCACACTTGCTTCATGTCCCGGTCACCGTGGCCTGCCTAGGTTGAGTGCTTGGTGTAGAGAAGCCTCATTCCCAAAACCCTACTCCTAACCTTAGCTTGCTGATACAACATAACATCAGGTGGTCAAAATGCTTAGGTGTCAAGTGCTTAATCGTCGCTAGTCACCCTCGTTCGGATGTGTATTGTGCATGTCTTCGGAGCCTTTTTCGAGTGGCTACGTTTAATAATGTCAAGTTCTGAAAAAGAATGTAGATACATCTGGTACATTATTAAACAAGGATAATAATTCGTGGTTTCATAGGCTTCCAGATTGGAGTCCTCGAGAACCACCTGCACTGCAGTATTCGTCCAGGTGCCTCACGGGGTTGTATTTGCATTTGTTCGCTACAGCAGTAGACCGAACATGTGCAAACGTTTCTTGCACCCGATTTTGATGGTTTATCTGCCGTCAGTCGAATGTAATAACCCTTTTACTATCCAAGGTCGCTTCAAAAGTTTGTTACGAAACTTGCAACCAGCAGTCTTGCTGCAAATTCGAAGTTTGTCAGAGACTTATGATGGAGCTTAGGTTCGACATTTGTATTTTGTTCTACTTCCTAGCTCACTATCAAGGATTAGTTCGTTCATGCTTTTAATCCTGAAAATATATAGCTTCGCTTCATTTTTTTAAACTCAAACAGTCACTGTTTAGAGGGCCAAACAGACCGTTCCCACAGTCTTCTACCAACTGAATCATTGGGACCTTATGGGATTCTCCACTTTAGTTCTCAGTCGCAGGTTGCCGGTTCTTCCCGAAAGTGTGGGACACCCTTACACTGCACTCATGCGCAAGCATATAATAGAAATAATTTTGGGCCGTCATTCCGAATCATACGCAAATTTCAGTTTTGATCACTGGTACCCCGTTCGGAAAAGCTGTTTGCTGCTACCTGGTTGACCAGCATGGACCACCCTATTTGCGATCGGCCTTCATTTATTTAATGTCCGATAAACTAGTATGCTAAAGGAGAGCCGTGTCCCACTGGTTTTCCCCCTGAATCGCGTTTGAAGGAACGACTGGAAATAATTTGGGTTTCAAAGCGATTAAGTAAGCGGTCGTGGCTGATCACCGGCAATGCTTGAAGATACTTTATTTTCTCATGTCAAGCGTTCTGGACAAAACACCATAACTCCGTGGTTGGAGTTTAGCTCCGCGAATGATTTCTACTGATGGAATAAAAGAAGACAGTAGGTTTTTAGGATTTTTGTAAATGTTTTGGCATTCTTGTGGGGCTGACACGAAGTAAGAGGCTCAGCTAACTAGAGACCGGAACCAACGAGCCGATGTGCGCCCAGTTTCCCCAACTAGTTCGAATGGAATGGCGGTGAGCCAAAATGGATGGCATCAGTTGGACTCAAACAAATTGACTTCAAACAGCCAACCGATTGGTGAGATTGAAACTGATCTGAGTTCTTAACCATCCAACGATGATCGGCGTTGAACTGACCAGTGCCGTGCACTAAAATGTGACTTAATAGTCATTCCTATGTTAGGTAGGCATTCCGTGACGGAACCACCTGCTCTAGTTGCAGCTGCATAGTATATCTAGCAGTAAGCCACTTCCTGTGATTAGTATTATATGTATTTGCACCGATTTGAAATCTGTGGCTAGACAACCTAGTAATTCTGGTCACCATGTAAAACTGGTTCTTGTTGAAGATGCCGGACGTGAATGAGCTCCTGTGAAGCAGTTATCATTCTGACAGCAGACCTAACTGCAAATACCTATTTAAGCGAAGGCGCAACCCAATCCCCAGACTCGAAAAATGTGCTTGTTATTTTGGTATCAAAGTCGCCACCAAAGCTCTGATTTGACAGACGTGGCTCGTTATTAAGTAGCGTTGATTGCCATGTTTCATATACTCCATGAAGTTTCCAAGAATAGACATGAACCACATTACTGTCACGTCTGAAAGATAGGGGTCCGTCAAACATCCTGAATGTTATACTTCTCACCGACTTCTAACGGAACCAACCTCCGTGTTTTAGCCCGCTGCCTGTCTGGGTTTTGAAGAGATGGTCTTCAAAAGAATCACCCCACTTTGGTTTATCAGCCGTGTAGAATCCGCTCGAAATTGCAGTGCTGCTCCACTGTTCACGCGTGGCGGAGCACTACTACAATTTTGCGCGGATTCTACGCGGTGTTCAACCCGAATTGGGGTAATGTGTTTAAAGGTTTGACACATAAGGCATTGCATCAGGTCATGTAGTCCGTGGTGTCCATTTCGTCGGTTCATACACCTTTCCGAAGCAGTTGACAACTTCGGGGTTCCCACTGCACCACACTGTTTAGTAAGACTAATGGCCGTCGTAGCAGCGGCCTGTAGATTGTGTTGGGCTCTTTGAAATCATCTTAGGCAGCGAGCTGGAAGTAGTTCAGTGATACTGGCCGCTCGGTATGAAACCCGAGAAGTTGGGATCCATCCATCGCAGGCAATCAGTTTTGGTGGCAAGCTACTTGTGTCAGCGTACAACAAGCGAACGACAGGTTTCCTCCCGGGTCACCTCTACGTCTGACCTGCTGGGACCAAGTTTCGTGGTCAGGGCTCCATCTGTACCGACTTTTGTTAGTTCTTCCGGGGTTTGAGTTTGTTTCTTCCTTTGAATTCATGTATTGGCATAAGATTTAAAAAATGCGCTAGGTGAGTTGCCCATTTCCCACGAGTGCAGTTGCGGCCCGAAGCATTGCTTTCCCTCCGTGCCTAATAAGAGCAACCTCGCCACGGAAAAATGAGCCCGGAGGGAAATCTCTGGGAAGGATTAAAACGACCGCAGTATATAAGGAAGCGAGAAATCAGTATTGTCAGGAAATGCGATATAGCTTAAATAAAAGAATAAATTTATGGTTAACTGCTCTATGGAAGAAGGATTTTATGTTTAAAAGCAGACGGAAAGGTTTTGTAGGTATATGAAGCAGTTGCTGGATTCGCAGGTGGAAATATGTCTAAGAACAAAATTGAGTAATAAACTGAATACTGAAATACTACCGGATTTGTGTGATTGTCTTGGAATTGGTTGTCCGTAGCTTACTTTGGGGGCTTATAAACCAACGCAGTGAAAGTGATTCTGATGGTAAACGAGGTTCTGGAAGAGAAAACATCTCCAAAGAAAAGCCAAAACAACGGCGATAGGAAAAATCAGTTATGTTTTTGAGCGAAGCGTTCTTTGGATATCCGTATGACTAAGAATACTTCTGTTTCTGGGTTGCGCTAAACAGACGACAAAATTCGGGACCAGGCGATACCTGTGGTAGAATACAGAATTTTTCGTGCGTGTGGCGCGATTAGACACTCAGATGGAGCATTCTGTTAATTTTCGTTTCATGCGCGTACGTTTAAGATATGATGAAAGTCGTGTTTTGAGTAACTGTCGGGAAAATTTGAATCAGTTTATAAGAGCACCAGGAATGAGTAGTTATTCGGAAGGTTTCAGAAACCATACCGGCCGACCAATTCCTAACAAGGTGAAACTGTTATGCATTGATTTTGTGGAAGTGAGCGTTGACATTGCAAGACAGATATTTTGCGTAAATTACATACATAATTTAGATTGATAGTTAAGCATAGTGAATAGCATCTTAAGTTCGAGTGTGGAAAAAGACCACTGAAACGGCTTTTTGTGGTATGCAAGGATCGGTGATCTTCTGCGAGGTGCTGCAGTTCGATCTGGGATCACAAGAAAAGCATGAGCCCAGCTCAGTAAGTGTATCAACGGGCCCCCAAAATTACAATGGTCGAAGACCAGTATGGCTGACCACCCCATTTGAGATCAACAGTGACGACCTTACTATCATTTTACGTCAAGTGAGATTTCTCGAGGTGTGTATGCATACACGATCACTAGTTGTGGTGATCATAGTTGGTTTTCTATCCCTCTCCATTTTATCAGCCTATGTCTTCTGAAAAAACCATTTTTTTATATCAGGGGGTAGGCAACGCAATATTCAGCTTACTGCATTCCACTAACGTTCACTGTACGCAGAAGAACAAAGTACGTAGATTGTGGAAGTGTAAGCACATTGTCAACAATAGAAATTATAGTGAGAATAAATGTGAGAAATGTAATGCTATGTTTAGGGTCTTAAGCATTTGGCTCGCGTTTATCAGCGAAGTTAGTTCTGCTTCTCGTCTGAGGGACAGAGCACCAGAAGAGTGCAAAAGCCGTTCCTGGTTCATACTTCAAATCCCCGACAACAATAGTCTGACGGTTTGATTGGACTACAAAATCAACACTCGTGAGAGAATGGTGCTTGGTTCAGACAGGGAAATCGCAGTTTCGCATTACAATTCCTGCAACTTCTTCGTTACATAATTTTTCATGAGTACAGCTGAAAGGGTATACCTCCTAGCCTCGGACACCTATTGCACTATAAGCTACCCACACGAAGACTTAATGTGGAAAGCCACATAAGGTCCCAGTAGATCATATGGGGTAACGAGCCGGGCAACGGTGAAGTGTTCAATTCAGCTCGTCCAACCGTCAACCTCGCACTTCTGTGCTCTGGTTTTGGTTGCAACCTCGCAGCATAGTCCCGTTGAGAGCAGAATGAATAGAAGCACGATGTGAAACGTAACGACGCCACTGCCCGCGACACTTAGCATCATCGTGCAGCGTTGAACAGTAGGGCAAGCCCCACTGACCACTGCCCTTCTCACCTTGTTGCACGTTGAATTAGAGAGTATCAATATACAGTATGAACAGGGAGTGAACTTACAGAGGCCAACACACGGAATACACCGTCTAACTGTGCAACGCACATTGATCAATCATTCTGATTCGACAGAAAGTGACAACACGATCACCACTGCTCGCGGTTCGCTGCCATATCCTTCAGTGTCTCCAGCCAACTGGTAGACGGATCTTTTGGATCCCAACCACGAAGACGTGAAGCACCTACTTTTCCTAAGTTTGCTGTACATTTTCTCATTCCTCGCTGCCACGTCATCTGTTGACCTCCACGTGGTCTTTTCCACTCCCTAGGAGGGGCGAAGAATAGGACACGGTACGGTAGACGTGTGCTTGCCATACGTAACACGTGTCCCAACCAACGTAGTCTATTAAGCTGGATACGCTGTGACAGAACGTTCTCTGAATTAGTATCCAATACTCGCTTTCTGACCTCATCGTTGCTTACTCGGCTATTCCACCCAATCCTAGCGATACTACGTAAACATCGATGGCCGAAAACCTCAAGACGACGAATATCTTCAGCACGCAGACTCCAAGTTTCGCAACCATACAACAAAACCGAACGCACTGCAGCACAGTATACACGGCCTTTCAACTTCAGTGAAATATCAGATCGGTGCCACAGGTGCTTCAGTCCAGCGTACGCCGCTCGAGCCTTGGATATACGCGTACTCACCTCTACTACAGTGCTCCCATCCGTCGTCACGCAGCTACCGAGGTAGGTGAAGTGGTCGACAACTGACAGCACCTCCCCATCGAGCATCAACCTCGGAATTGTTGACGTCCAGTCTTGTAACATCACCTTGCACTTTGAAGGTGCAAAGCGCATGCCGAATGGAGCTACAGCTTTTGCAAGTCTATCTAGCGTACGTTGAGCATGTTCCGTGCATTCGAACAAGCAGACAAGGTCGTCCGCGTAATCCAGGTCACATAGCTTTTCACTATTTCCTAGTTCGACGCCTACATCCTGAAGATTTTGCAGCACACTCCCCACTATTTCGTCCATGACGAAGTTGAACAGGAATGGAGACAAAGGGCATCCCTGTCGAACACCACTGGTCGTTTCGAACCGATCGGATAGTTCACCGTAAGCTCCTACGCGGCCAGAAGTATGAGAATACAATGATCTCATTAGGTTCACGAACTTCTGGGGCATACCTTTTCTATGAAGAGCACTGGAAAGCGATGTTCGATCAACTGAATCGAAGGCGCCTTTCAAGTCTAAGAAAACCATTATTGTCGGTCGGTGGTGCATGTGGCGCGTTTCAAGTAGTCGGCGAAGAGTAAAAATCTGGTCGATGAATCCCCGACCTGGGCGGAATCCTGTCTGCTGTTCGCGGACATTCCTCTCGCGAGCCGGTGTAGGACGGTGCAGCGAAGTGGAGGCTAATACTTTGGTGACTATCGGAATTAAGCTAATCCCACGATGATTACTACAGTCATTGCGTATTCTCTTCTTGAAGGTGGAAACAATCAATGACTCACTCCATATTAATGGAATACGCTCGTCATTCCAAATGTCACGGAGCAGGGCGGTAAGTGATTTTATCAACACCTCACCACCCAGTTTGAAAAGAACTGAAGGAAGTTCGTCGGGACCGGCCGCTTTCCCCCGCCTTAGTAATCGAATACATGACTCTACTTCTACTTCTGATGGGGGCTAGAGTGATACCACCCAAGGGGTTGCAGTTGTTGGCCCAAGAGTAACTACACTACCGTGAAGCCAGCGAAACTGTTCCTCGAAGTATTTAGCCTAACGGTCGAACCTTAGCTTTTTGCCACGGATGGGTTCTCGATTTCTACCGCGAATCGTCCCATTAATCTGGATGCGCCGTCCACCGGTATCACGAATAAGTTTGAACAGTCTTTGACTGTTACCTGAAGCAGCTGCTATTTCCATTTCTTCGGCTATCCTCACTCACCAATTTTCGTGATCATTTTCAAGGCTTTTCGCAACTTGTTTCTGTAGATGTCTTCGTATTTTGTTCATCTCCTTACGGTTCGAGAGCTGACGCTTTTGCTCCATTATACTCAGCGACTCTTGCGAGATCCAGTGTCTTTGATGGACAACGGATCGAGGACCACAGGCAAAACCTGCTGCAACGTGCATCGCCTGTTTGATATGAGACCAATGCTCATCTACATTACTGTTCTCCGTGGATCCTAGCTCATGTGCTAACTTCTGCTCATACCGGGTGCGGACTTCTGGATCACACAAACGTTGCACGGCTAATCGGGTTTGCGGTTTGTGACGATGACCAGGGAGCTGGAGAGATAATCGCATTAAAACTAGTGCATGGACCAACTTTACGTAAGTGGACCAGTAAGATCTACAGTTCTGAACATAACTGGGCCACCGGTAGCTTACTGCGATATGATCAATCAGACTAAAAGTACCTGTAGAGTTAGAGCGCCACGTTGCTGTGCGACGCGAGCTGTGTCGGAAATTGGTGCTAGACAAGAACAATCGATTGTCTGCACAAAACTGAAGAAGCCTGTCTCCGTTATCTGTACGCTCAGCAGGTAAAGCACAACGCCCACCTAAACAGGCTTCTGACACACTAAGTTTGCCAACTTGTGCATTGAAGTCACCAGCTAGCACTACAATATCGGAACCTTTACTGCTGCGAACGAGAGTGGCGAGTGCATCATAGAACTCATCTTTCTGCGCGTCTGAGCTGCAGTCCGTTGGGGCGTACGCCGAGATCACAAACAAATTACGCTTGGCACAACCTCTTTTCCGAGTGCAAACTGACCCTTGGAGTCTCACAACACATAAACGGCAGTCCCATCCTTGTCAGTCAAGACTATTCCTACACCACGTTGACCCACAGCTCGAGCTGCTTCGTCTCCTGAGGTGCGCAGAAAATACCTTGATGAGATACCAGGAGCAGTTAGTTGAATTACACTGCTCGAATTCGGGATGCGCGTTTCACTTACGCAGCAGACATCAGTCTTCAGAGAATCTCTTTGTGAGCGCTAGGCACACCTGCTGACCTGTCTGCATGAGAGTACGCACGTTAAAGAAGCCGAGATTCAGAGGCTGACGAGATTTGTGAAAATGTGTTATTAGATGGGGGATTGTTTTCGACACCATTTGACAATGAACCGTTGAGAGTATTGACCGTGTTATCAGTGGGAGCATTATGGGTGGATAGAGGGGGCAAAGAGACGTGATTGGGGACAGAAGACAAAGGTTGAATAAAAGAGGACCTCTGAGCAGTAGCCCACTTCTCACTACCCACCCCGCTCGATGCAGTGGGTAGCGCGGTCCTGATTATCCTGCGCGACGACCGATGCAGTATAGAATTCTTTGTAGTCGTGCAGTTCATGGGAGATGTAGGACGGGTACTGTTAGGGTGTCCAGCCCCAAAGCAGGAACCACTGCGATCACAGGTGAAGAAAAGAGATGGTAAAGAACAACCCTAAAAACACCATTTCTCTTGATGAATTCCGGGGGAAGTTCACCACACGCACAAACTCAGCTTCGGCTGTTCGCATACAAGCACTGGAAAAGGGAACTGAGTTTTTCCTGCAAACTCTTCAATTAAAGGTGGCTCCAGAAAACTGCGGTGCACTGAGTTGGATGCCGCTTTCGAATCAAGGAAGACAGAGATTGTGGGCCTACGGGAGGTTTGTCTGTGCCCTAAGATTTGTCAGAGAGCGAAGGCATAGTCGATACAACTCTGATCGAACTTAGTGTGAAATAAAAACTAATGAAATCGTTATGTAACAGTGTAATCTTCTTTGAACAAGGTAAGTTTAGTTCAATTTCCGAATTTTGTCACACCTCAAATCATCGTCTGCACTTGGCAGTGGTTGTACCTAAATCTGAGTGGAAATGATTTTAGCCAAATCAGCATAAATCGTTCTCAGTTTTTACGAGTATCTCGTTGATTGCTTGGCTTTATCCATCCTTATGATCATCAGTTTCCGTTTCTTTAAAATTCTCCCTGTTTCCATTATTTTAGCCGACTATCTCGTTAGACCGAGAAAAAAATCATCGCCCAAAGCGTGTACTTCCGTAAAAATCACATTCTGGACCTCAATACTTGCCGACCAATTTATTTCCTACCCTTCCGTATCACATAAACCGCAGTCTTTTGGAGGCTGACTGAATGTCGTCCACATTGTTGGACAAGCGCAGACTGAAGGACCGCAATCGGAATTTCAATCCCCGTTGGGAAGAGGAGTTCGCTTTCATAAACTTTGCTGGTCGACCGTTGTGTCTTATTTGTAATGTGGCTCTCACGCATTTCAAATCGTGCAACCTGAAACGACACTATGAAACGCACCACAAGTCGTTTGCGATTGAATATCCCCCATGGTCGGAACGACGTCGAAAGCGACTGCTTGCTCTGAAAATAAGTCGGACACATCAGGATATTCCTCTGACTACGTTTGACGAAGGAGCTCGTTTGGCCACTGAGGCCGGATTTGTCATATCCCAGGCGTGTGCACAAAATAGTCGGATTCTGTCCGAAGGAGAATCATGCAAGCAGCTGGTGCTGGACGTCGTTTCAATCTTGGATCCTCTAAACGGAAAATTACGGCAATTAATTGATGATATCCCTCTCGTCCGGAGTAGTTGGCTCAAATCAGATGGATTGGAAATCAGTTCGGATACTATCATGGAGGTGAGCATCGCCGGTCTTTATCTTCAGTACTCCTTTCTGATCAGTTCCGCTGGTTTAGGGACACTTCAATATAGTAATGTTAACCGTTTTTCAACAGATTTCCGATAGGATAAACAACGCTTCTTTATTACTCGACAAAAGCTATTATAGCAATTTGTAGTCTTGTGTAAGTGGGATAAGCTTGTCGTGCAGTCGTTTCCATCCTAGTTGAGAAAAATGCCCCACATTTATAGTGCACGAAAGGGACGCCGATTAGACGAATCACACGAGTGCATACAGCAGGATTACAACGACGACCAGTGTTGTGTCGAATACTATTGCCGCGCCATTGAAAGTAATGTTTAGTTTTTATCGCTTGATTTAATGCGCTTGATTATATTAGACAAGCACTCACGAAACAATAAATTGCTGTGGCCTAATAAACTGGATGCGGCCAATGCAATACTGCAGAAATGTCTTCCCCCTTATTTTACCTCTTAGTTCATCCTAGTTTTTTTCACCCTCTTGAGTTGAATTTGTCTCCTCGAAGAAGTATCAGGTTGGTAGGTTCTGGTGTTACTAGCTATTTACCTCGTTGGAGGTTGTTCCACGAAATTACCTCTGCACTGATCAGGAACGCTATTCATTCGTCTTACTCATTTGTGACCTGGTGTACGTCTTGCTGCAGAATGGTTGAATCCGCGTTCTGAATGCACACTGGTTGGTCCTGGCTAACAGGGACTATAATGAAATGCACGCTCATCGTGCGTTTGTGCAAAGGTTTCGAATTCTGATGGTCGGAACGCGCATCTTAGATTATGTAACCACCACGGGTAACTCAAACGGTTCTACCGTGTTGACTCAGGTCGTGTTTTTGCATTTGGATAATTTTCACCTCCACTTGCCGTCTATAGGGAGTGGATTGTGACGAGATGAGTGTCACTTACCCCCGTTTTCTGGGGCTTAACCATAAGATGCATGTATAATTTGCACTTGAGTGCTGTCCGTTAGCGCCAACCCATTTGGGTGCATAATGCCACTGGTAATAAAATTTACAAACAACTGATCCCGACAAATCTAACAATGTTGTTTAGATTGTTTGCGTCCTTCCTGGAATGTACTACAAGATACTCATTGCGAACTCGTCTGTGCATTGTTCGTTGATCTGGTATTGGTTAGACGGTGACCATTAGCAGTGGAAAATGCACGAGGACTAGCGGTGCTCAAACATCGAGGTCTTCGCAGCATTTATCGATTATGTTGGAACACCGCATCAGTGACAGCGAGGTTAAGCATAAAATGTTGGGATCCAGAGACCGGTCTCTGAAGCAAATGCTCAATCTGAACAGACTGTGGTGGTTGGAACATGTGCCATGTGTGACCATAAGTAACCTCTTTCGGAGTATATTGATCTTCGAGGTAGGTCGTGATTGGAGGACGGATTGAGGCGGTCAGTTCATCACATGGAATAGGGGTATGAAAAGCTTAACCAGTAAACTTGGTCGAGTAGGAAATGTTTGTCTTCCGTGAGAATTGCCCACCGAATGTTTGGAGACCTTGGGTGGCATCGCTAGGTGCCGTGGTTAATAGTTCCACTCGGACTCTTCGTCTACGTGATTTCCACTCATAGCTTTATTTTCTGTTTGCTGTTTGTGCTTCAATTCGTTTCTTTATGGACTGCACGAGATTGCGAGGTAGCATTCGAAAATAGAGCATACACGTGTGAGGTTAGTGATCGAAAGAACTGAACTTAAAATGGTAGGTAAAGATGGTCAGTCTGGGGCGTGGCAGAAGCATGTATAATTCCTGATCGATGACCTTTGTCGCGTAATACATCTTGTAATGCTGGGGGAGGGGTCAAATTGATCCACCTGCTAGAAGGCTGGAGTGTTTGAATGACGTCAAATTCCGCGGTCCGTTGTGCATTGTCATTTTCTCATGTTCTGTTCCGTTTTTGCTCTCAATTGTGCCATTTTACATTGAGTTTTGGTGGGTGGTAGCAATCGAAACCAATACCCGTGTATTCGAAGATAGCAAGTTGCCCGGTCTAACGCTGCATATGAACTAGCACTCATGTAATGAGTGGAATCATACAAACAATTTCATTAGTATGCTGACTACGCACCGAATTACTTGTTGTTGTTGATGATGATTTTTCCGTCCTCCCGATCGGACTGGTTTGCAGTCTGTTTCCGAGTTTTCTCCGTCTGGACATTTGATTTTGAACAACCTTAGTGATGTCATTTAACAAGGAATTTACAAGTGACGAGTGGTTAACGCATGTAAAAATCTGGTACTATCGCTGTCTGCCAGCCCTAGTGTGTACCATGATCCTTGTTTCTGCACGAAATGCGTCCCCGTTCATCGTAAAAGTTGTAAGTTTTATGCACTACGCCCACTTGTGTTCCTCACGGTTACCACAATGGCCTATAACATTCAATTTTTCCAAAACCATATAGATGGTACCCAAAATGGAGGACAGTTGTGCGAGTTCTATTCGGCGTGCCTTAGTTCTAGTAAAATACGGCCTTTAAATAACAAAACCAATTAGAGAGAATAAAACGTCAAAATACTTTTGGTGTGAAAACTTTTCTCCATTTATTGGCTCGTACACTAGTTCTGTATCACCCCGTTTTTATTGTTTTGTGGCATTGACACTATGCCTGTTTTCGGACCACTATTTATAATGATTCTTAAAAGCCGATTTACCGATCTTATTTTGGCTTATTTTGTCAGTCCGCTGCGACTTTGGATTTACCAGCGGCTTCTGACGATTCCGAACCGAATAGCCCAAGACTCGGCCAACTTGTAGACACTCAGGCTCGTCGATCTCTGTCCCAACATATTCAAGATATCGAACATGCCTCTGGCTGCTTCATCTGTTCAGCATGCTATGCTAACACCACAGAAACGACCAATAGAACGCTGTTTTCTTGTTCCGATCCAGTGGCTTTCCAGTTGCATCTGTCTACCCAACATCCTCGGCTAACAAGTCTGATTTGTATCTACTGCAGTTTGCGTGTTCAATCCAGTCAGTCAGTGTCGCACATGACTTCGCATTTTTTCCCAACGGAGATGACTAACACAGCTGACATCTTCGTTTGCCCGGCTGAACCGGAATGTCCGCAGCATTTTACATCCACGCACTCCACATCATTACATGTGCACTGGAACACGCATCACACGAGCACAGAGGGCGGTGAGCAGCATCAACAACAGTTCAAATGTTCGCACTGCAAGCGGTGTACCTTCGCCAGCCTATTTGACTGGGCCGAGCACATCCAGCGCTATGTGTGCCCTTTGGTCCACTGCGGGGTACCTGGTTGTCTAGTCAAATCACCCTCCAGGAGTTTACTCGTTGATCATGTAGCTCGAAAACACACGGATTCCACTGAGGTGACATCTACCAATATTTCTGCGTTGATCCAAGAGACGTTTGAGGTAGGTGTTTTTGGTTTTCATGCAGGACCAGCTATGGTAATCAATATTTCCCATTGCGTAATCGAAGGTATACAGTTTACGCTCGTTTGAGTCCCTGCATTGGGCATTGCTTCCTGTGGTGTGATTTCCTTTCAAAGCATTGGTCCCATGTTTTGTTGCCAGTTAACAGCTATGCGTTGTACAAAAAACAAGTTTTCGGGGTCAGAACACGATTGTAGGTGTTTCACGTGTGATTTTATCCAGCAGCTACCTTCAGTTTAAATCATTTCGAGATTTTCTTATCACATCTGAAGAAAAAAAGCACCAGCTTTCGCAATTGTACTTTTACCGTGAACCATGGGAATCTTCAGTTAGGATCACAGCAACCACCTACCCTCTAATCTGATATTTATCGGGGTAAACAGTGCAGGGAGGTTGTCAAGATCCATGTTGGCCAAAGTCCTCAGCATAGACTTATGTTACCACGCTCTTTCGATTTCCTCTGGATTTTGTTACATTCGGAGTATTTGACGTCCCACATACAAATGAGCAGACATTACTTAGTTTTCCTGGGATTCTGTGTGAAATTAAATAGTGATAAAGGGCTAGGAGGCGGGCTCTATGATACTGATAACTTTCATTTTCCCGACATTTATTTTCGCTCTACAAGATGTCTGATCGTGGTCATCGTAACGGAGATAAATTCACTCTGTATACACATAAATGGTTTCGCACATTATTAACAGTCTTGGGAAATACAAGTGGAAATCTGTTGACTAACAGTTTCAAAGTAAACATCATGAATCAACAGTTGCGCGCATATTGGCGGTCTGCGCTGATTGATGGATGACCGAGGTTTGTGGTTCGAATTGTCATTTTATGCGGAACGTTAGAGCTGCGGCAACTAAATGTGATCGTTGGTCCTGTGATTTTTGTGATCGAAAAGAGCAGGTTTACAATGAATGGCTAACATGACGCGCCTAAACAATGGAGCGTTCTCGTGGTTCCAGGTCTGCATGATCTGTTTTGAAATGTCTGTATGTTATACGATAATTCTTCAAGTATGAAACTTACTATCGTTTTGTGGTACATCATTGTTACCATGTTTCACACGCCTAATTTTTCTCTGTGTGCCAAACAAAACAGCACAACGGGGGGGGGGGGGAGGGGAAGAAGGGGTACATGGTGTGTCATTCCATGATTTGATCCTTTCGATGGTGGGATTATCTCAAATTGGTCTGCTAGTATACCGATTGCAATTTCAGCGCTACGAAAGCTGCAGATTCCGACTGTTTTACTAGTTTTCCCTGCAGTAATGATACACTGGTAAATGGAACTTAGTTCATCACTGTATTCTCTGTCTGCTCCGCTCCCTTCGCTCAGTCAAACCGATCACCCCATTTCTCTCTGGTGGATGATTGTGTGGTTGGGAGGAAACGACTCCATAGAATGTCGTTAGGGCCAGAGTTTGGTTAGTCTTGTAATCTTTTATTTGCATGATCTTTTGATTACTCGCCGATGTGTCCATCCATCGGCGCACCCACGTGCATGCCCACAGCCTGCAGAATGACTCATTAGCCTGTTGGTTATCATGCCAATCGATAAGTCCACGTCCCACTACTGTCAGCCCGCTCCAGTTGACCAATCAGAATGCAGATTTGGAACAGTGGAAGTTATCATTGTGTCCAATCACACAACGTCCTGTCTTCTAGGTGCGCTTTGTCTCATCCTACGCATTTCGCCTGACTCTTTGCGAAACAGTTGCGATCCGTCCACTAAAACTTATTGTCCAGTGGACTCAGATGCACGCGAGCAGTTTGACACACGTTCCAGTATCTGTTAATTGACAAGCTGTTCACATTGCGCAAGCAAGTAACCATCCGATACCATGAAAACCGCTCAGACGGCCCAGCCGCCTAGAAAACGTCTGACCTTGGAACAGAGGCAAAGAATTTTTGATCTGGTCACGCAAGGACAGACTCAGCGAGAAATTGCACGTCATCTTCAGTGTTCTCAAGCCGCCGTGTCCAAAGCTTTGGCTCGGATGAAGTTAATGCAGTCGAACCTTTCCGGTCCAATGCCAGCCATGAAAAATTTGATAATATCCAGGAAATGCGATTCGGCAACTGGGATTTTGTCCTGTGCGGAATCTCCGGTCACTTCCCAGTCACACCATGTGATCAAACTGCCGAATCAGCCTGCTTTTCTGATGACAAATACGACATCCACACACCCTACAAACAGTTTATTGCTTACATCCTCTAAGAGACCCGCATTAGACGCATCTAATCCTACCTTTCTAATTTATGCGAATGGACTTTTTCAGCAAGTTTCGTCGCTAAAGCTTCTCAAAGATGTATCTTCGACAATTCGTTTAAACTACCCGGTAAGTTGATCGGGTGCGAATCTTGTCTCACGACTGTTTTATGTTGTCTCATTATAGCTCGAAGAACGCTTTACTTGCGAACGGTCACGTTTCATTAGCGTAAAACTAATTATTTAGGGTGTCGATCCTTGTGCCCAGTCGTTGCAGTAGATGTGTTGGTTTGATCGGTGTGGGCTGGTGTTGAAGCTAAACACCGGTTGACAGGATTCATCTCATCCACTATCCTGTCCCTCGAGACTCCGCTTCTGGTTCCGTTGCGTTCATGTGAGTGAAGTGTTGTTCCTATACGGGATGTTAGAATTTCGTGTGCGCATTTCCTTTATCCCCAAAATTTCCATTGTTCACTGTGACGAACTCCAGCTCCTGGACTGCATCAAGTCCTAGTATCGGCTGCAAATTGCCTTCTGTCACCAGGAGGTTGATCTTTTGCATGACAGTAATGTTGGGGGGGGGGTTGGCTTTCAAGTCTACTTTTCCCCTGATAATCGTTTCTGCTTCATTCCACATCCTCAAACTGGTGGTGTAACTCTTGATGCCCATACGATCACAAAGGAGACAGGTATTATGTTCATCGAGGCATCCGAATCCAGTTGAGAACAACAGGATTTCTCATTAACCACAACGTTCACAAATAGACCCTTGTCCGTGCTGCCACGATTGAACACGTTTGAGTGTCAATCAGTATAGGAACGGTGTTGTTGTTTTTCACAGTTTCGATTTGTGTGAATGATCGAAGTTTCTTCGCATCCTTCTGCCGAGCTCGGCGTGGATGGTTGACTGCACGAACACGACAGAACCGAGCGTAATCAAAACACTGCGACTGTGGCGTTTCAGTACTAGCTATAGATGCTAATGTGTACCTGACTCGATGACGCACAATTGAAGCCACCTCGCATTTACGATAGGGTGGTGTCAATTTACTTGAGTAATGGTTAGCAAGACGTAAGTCGACATGTATCGTTGATGTGCTTATTCGCCATATGGAATCGATGCGCTCGGAAACAACGCACCATTCTCAAGTCTGTTTGCTTTTTGATCAGCTGCTCAACCTGTTGAGTACCGATTATACTGCAAGTAATGCTGATGAAGTGCTTATGTTTAAGTGCACACCCCATAGCGTCAAGGGTGGACTGCATTTTCAGGAGAGAAAAAACAGCAACCATGAAGCCTGAGCTGGTCAGGCATGGTAATTAGACGGGTTACAGGGGAGTTTTCTATCGCCATCTGTTGACCGGTGTCCGCGGTGTTTGAATCTCGCATCATGATCTGACGCTCAATCACAATCGCCACTTTTGACTAACGCTCGGATGCAAGGTACTGTGCAGTGCTGTTCTCGCGCTGTCTACTGGTCGGAAGGCAGTTTTATTCAGGATGGAATGTAGTAATCGGGTCTGTCGTTCTGTTCTATTGCATAAACTCATTTGAGGCCATTAACGAAAAAAGACGAGAGGAGAATAAAGCGACCGGTATGTAATGTGTACGCGTTTCTTCTTGTGTCTCCATGTCAGTTAAGTGTGATTGAAGTAGTCTGCAAGCTACTGTTACAACCCAGCTAGGTTGTACTTGCCCTACCCCCTCTCCATATGTTCTTACAGGGTCAACACTGACCATTAGAATATCATCGTTTCACAGGTTACGCAAACCGATACCGTTTGAGACGGGAAATGGAAGCACACTCACGCCATTTTGCTGAGGTCAAAATCGTGTACTACATGTAACCAAACTGGTGTTTGAGACGCATCGAGTAGGCTCTCGTTGGTGCATGGTTGCTCCATCGAAAGGGCGAACAGCTTTTGGCTTGTTTCACGGACATCGGTTATCACCGTTAATTCAAACGTTACATCTTGTCTCTACTCAGCAAGCCTTTAATTATCCTCGTTTTCGAAAGGCGATTGCCACTGTTCGATCTGCTGTTTTCCGTCTCCAGCTGTCTATTTCCCTGTCGATACTGATAACTAGCCCATGGTCATTTGGGATTTCAACGGAGTCGCAAGTGTCATTGTTCGACGTTCTGCATCGCTCGTATGTGGGTAGTTGTCCGATTCACTCAATACAAGTGTTGTGAGTAACATGTTTTTCTTACCTCGCATTCTATGCAACCCTTCTGGTCACGATCGTCGTAAATAATCCGCAAGTGTTCCAGACTGTTGAGTTTCGAAATATGTCAACGGCTTAGTTTGTTTGGATGCAGTGCACCTCACAAAGCCCTGTAAATCGATTATCCTTATGTAAAATGACATTTTGATGATTCGTATTGAAGTCCCGGTTTCGAAAACGATCTGTTAGTCATTTATCCTAACCCGAAAATGGATTAACATGCTCGAGACTGGCATATCGAGCACTGCTTATGGACACCAGGGGCTCGTGTGATGACCTTTAGAAACCCAAGCATTATGTATATTTTTCCATGTTACAGTTTGCCTTATATCTCAGTTTAAACTGCGGTGCCCTGTGAAGCTCGTCTCTGTTGAACAGTATTATTTACGATTTCAGGTGGAACATCCGTGAATCAGATGAAATGCGTGGAGGTTTTGTCGCTATCTGGCCTATAATCACGGAAGGCTTGTTAAGTTATGGAAGGCGTTTAAAGGAAAAGCTACACAGTTTTTCCTGTTCTCAATCACGTGTTGTTAGCCAGATCATTTACCCTTCATATAAAAGTGGACATGAACTAAATTCTCTGTAATCAAATGGCGCGACTAAGCGGAAATGCATGTTTTGATCCTGTGTCGGAGGTAGCTGTGCCTCCACGTGATCGAATTGACTATGCTAGATGAGTCACTTTGATGCTTTCCTCGGCGGTTCGCTGAATCAGTTGCTGAATATCTCGCTCTGAAACAACCTTGAGGTGGGCCAATCTACTTGTCCTAAGGTTGAATGGGGGGTTGGAGAACGGTTGACTTATGGGACCTGTTGAGGTTTTCGGAATCTGTCTACCTGGTAACTGAGCGACTAAGCCGCATCGATTGTAATGATCACTTATTAGCTTGCATGTAGACTCGACCCAGTGCACTCGGTGTTTTCACCATATCCTATGTATAAATCTACACATCCTTACCCCATAGGTATTGTGCAGCAAATCGGAACTACTTCCGAACGCGTATGAGCAGAAACCAATGGATGATTCAGAACCGAAACCTACCCAGACAGCCGTTACTTCGAACGGTAATCCCGGTCAATCTGAACCGCGATTTGTTTTCTTGCTTCGTTGTCCACACTGTGCTCTGAATACTGTACGCTGGCAACACTTTCTGCTGCATGCACCCACTTGTCCTGGAGCGATCAAGGCTGGTCTGACAAGCTATCGATGTCGAATTTACTGGTGTTCAGACTGTCAAGCTGTATCTACGGAGCAGAATTTGGTGACTGAACATGTAATGCACACACACAAATCACGGGTGAGTTGTACACGGTTGAACGTTCCTACTCGCATCACGATGCAAGTTTCACTCATTCATTCTGTCCGTTCTGGTACATGTTCTGTGCCATCTGGCCCGGGCTTCATCTCATGGTTTTGGGTGAAAAGAAGAATAATCCATCATTTTTCTAACTAGGAATGCCAGGTCCTTCTATCTGTTCTGACTTTCTGACGAGTTAATCTTGGTAGACTGAGTCGTTCTGACTGAATCCCTGCCGACCATCAATGCAAATGCCCACCGTGTCCGACGTTGCTTAACTTCGGCTATCGGACGACAAAGGGTGTGTGTGACCGCGGCCGATTGTGGTATAAGATTTCTTGTTCCCTTCGTATTTATCCTGTCTTATCAGTTGTCGATAGTGGCCATTCGTTTTTTATTACATGCTTACGCATGAGTATAATAAAACGGGTATATCCCGTAACCACAAAGGGCCACGGCATTATTAGGGATAACCGGCCATTAGACCCTTAGACTTGGAGTGGATAACCACATAAGGTCCCAATGGGTCTGGTATGATAACGAGCTGGGCGACAGTGGGGATTGCTGTCTACCGCTACTACCTTCTTTTGCTTTTACTCTGAATTGAAACGCTAACTGTGGTACTTCCCAGCTTCATTATTTTGCATGAGGTGACTTTTGTCAGCTTTTTGGTATCAGCCAGGACCGCAAGATTGTGTAATTGTGCTGATTTATAATCTATCGGGAAGTGATTTTTTCATTCTCTTTGATTTACCCTCGCCATTACGCTGGTTGATGTTCAGTTTATCCGTGTGTTCATTTGGTACGTCGGTCTCCTGAAGATTTAAGAAAACAGACAACACAACGATTTTCTCATATCATTTCTGGACCTTCTGTTTATGTAGTTCCACACCGAACTCTGTCCCAAAGTTTTGGGGAACTGTTTTCGGATTTAAATAGCTACGTAACCCTGTTGGAAAAGACAAAATCTAGTGAAGACGGACCACATAAAAATACGGATGTAATGTGAAGTAGGTAAGGAAGGCGCGCCGTGTCATTCAGTGTTTTGCGACACTTAGTAAGTGTGTTTCGCAGGCCCTATCTAGGAAGGCTGACATGTACAGACAGGTCTACTGATCATAGTTTTATCGTCTTGCCACACATAGGCAAGCCATGCACGCCAGAATAATCTGGTAACCTTTAACCTCCCAGTTCACCGCAGTGATCACCGTTATTCCCATTCTCATGGTCGAGAGATTGTCGTTTTTGTTCAGGTATGCCCCTTCTCTGTCGCACCCACGCATAGGCATGGAGTAAAAGATGATCAATAACGTTGTGATTCATGCGTTTTCCATCAACACCGGCTGTTTCTAAATCGTATGATGGAGTTGACCTAACTACTGTAAATACACGGATGCGCGTCAAAATTGAGACCTCTTCTTTGGACTCTGCGTAGCCTATGTATGTTATTGTCAGGCTTAATTACACGACATCTGTCTGTTCTTGTTCAGTTACTCAGTGCTTGTTCATCTCACGCTGTTTACTTGTTAATCATTTGAGTGGATTCCTGAGGACAAAATAATCGTAATCAGAGCACATTGTCATTTTCTCGTTATCCCTTGTCGTGTACTTCGCAGTAGCCTGCATAATAAATATGAACTGTACGTAGTGTTAAGTTGTGCTTTCCACCTCGCTTTCGTGGTCATTCGCATTAGTATTCAAGACCACTGGTATGCAGCAGACCACGTTTTGTTGCGAGATTGATCTCCATTGGTACTCATCGCCGATACTTCATCGAGTGTAGTGTCGTATCTTTGGTATCAGTGACCGTGGCGGCTTCATCAAGACACCGTTTCAGCTGCTTGGCTGATTGGATTGTTTCGGGAAGTCGATCTCCCACAAACCAACCCATGAATCCTCCTTCACTTGCTTACCCGACTAGTCAGTAGAGATCCATCCACAACCGGATGGGTTGGGTGAAGTTCAGCAGTCGAGCCATTTGTTCATTCAGGACGCATGTGCGTTTCTATCCGTTGTTTGTGTGGCGTTTCCCTTCCGCCGCATCTCTGTCTGTGTGTGACCGCACATAGTCGCTCACTTCTGTTTGTGCCCAGCAATGGGGCTACACAGGCGAACGGACAGGCTAGTAGACTGCAAGCAAACCGGACACGACCGCACCCTAACACGAACAAAGTCCGAGCGTTGGTGTCGGCCTCGTCTACCGGTTACTGCAAACGCTTTTCTCCCGTTGTGGACGCGTGGATGTCTGAACGGATCGATGGATTGATCACCCTACGGGAGGGCAGACGGACCGGTGGACTGGGCAGAAGTAGGTCTCGGCCTCAGAGCCAAACTGTGGTGTCGCCCTTGTGACAGCCGGTTTGTCGAAGCGTTTCGCGTGTGTGCACGTGCCCTTGTTCCATTCGGGCCGTCACGGCAGCATGAAGTAGATGCGTTCGTGTGTTCATACACGCGCAAAAGAAATAGTCATTTCTTGGCGATGCTTTGATGGTTGATTTGAACGTGTTGCAGAGCCTGACAAAACTAGCGCCAGCTAGTTACGTTCTCACCCGTGGAGTCCATGATCTGTTTGTGTGGGACAGGATTCCCACCTGCTGGCCATCTGTACCGTGCATCGTTTGTCCACCTAATGCGTTATGCCCGCAACACACCTATACGTGGGTAAACAACAGCATTTGTGAAAGTGTTCGAGAACCTACCGAATGCACCGTTACGATTGAATGATAGTTTTTTTTTATCAAACCGATCTATTCTCCATAGGTGCGGGTTTTTAGTTCCCTGTCCATCAGTATTCGATTGATTTAGCGCCTCCTGATAAAGCCTTCGAAGTTTTACCTGTAGTGCTCGTGTGTTGTGAACTTTAAAGACCAGCCTTGAACAGCAGCTCGTGTTGTGCGCACGCCCGTTTGATCTATCCTAAACCATGACCAACTAGTTGACTACGGTTAACCTTTTGTAGTTCTTGGAGTAGTGAGCACTAGCCTCAGTTTCTATTGGTGATAGTCCTACAGATAGTCAGCTGCTGCACCTGAGAGTGGAGTTGATTTCGGTATGGTCAGGTCCTCCCTGTTTTCAATATATTTTACCTCTAATTTGAGGGTTATTCTCCCTTCGCATTTAAGCTCTTTTCCGTGCAGCTGCAAATAGATAACCACTGCTCCAATTTATGTCGCTTCGATGTCACAAAATCTACATGTAACCGAACGTTCATCGATTTACCCGGCACTTTCAAGTATGTCATCCAAACTATAGTCCATTTTTACCCTCTTTTGGACTTCATAATCTGATCTGGCTCTTGGCGATGGTCATAGGATATGTCATAATTCCTAATTCGACAACTTGATTGGTTCGGATCTATTGATTTCCTACTACAACCAGAATTTTATTGGTTTCAACAGATTGGGTCATTGGCACAGTCTTCTGCGCACCAGACTCTTATTATATGAAACAAACCCGCTCCTAGGATAGTCACCTATAAGCCAAACAAGCATACCAGAGTTAACTAGCTAACCTTAATTCCTACACAGATCAGGTGCTCAATATTATATCACAACCCCTTGGTGAGCGTGGAATGTCTCATTCACTTTGAAGTAATTCAGATCTAACAACCTTCGACCCTGTTTCCGCTCGATTCGAGGATTAACATATCACACAATTTTTGTTCACAGTGTGATACATTTCAGTAAGTCGCGAACAGAGACCAACACGTCTAAGATAACGGATTTCAGCGGCGAATTCTCATTTGTTTATCATTATATATATATATATATATATATATATATATATATATATATATATATATGTATATATATATATTACACCGCCATGAGAACAAGCCCGGTGCCATTTTGAAAACCTCACCGGAAGGAGCGGCATAATATTCCATGATTCAGACGGTGCCTAATTCAACGTTGTCACCTTGTTAATTACTTGTTGCCCTACTAAATCGCTTCTTGATTTTTCTTTAAAAGGAAACATGTTCCAACGGGTTGCCATTGCTTATTTACTGTTTTTTTCCAACCTCTTCTTATATTACACAGGCCTTCGTGGTGCGAGAGCAAATTCGTATAGCCATGCTTGATGCACGATCAAAGCCTATATCCTGTAAAACCACATCCAGCGCCACCTTTAGCGACGGCAACAATAGTTCTACCTGTACGGCACAATCTGGGTTGATTAGTAGTATTCCTCTGCTTACCTCTGGTTTTGCCAGTCGTGCGGTCACTTCAGACCATGTGAGTTTTACACCAACGCCACAACAACCACCTTCTGCGAGCAGCGCCTTGTCTGCTGCAGCATCCGAGACATCATTAGGCGAATCTATCATGAATTTAGCCGCTCTGGCCCGACCATCCAGACAGCATTCCCTGACATTGACCAATCAAACGCATTTGACAGCCGCGTTACCTCAAGCTCTTCCTGCCATTCCTCTGGCTCCCAGTTCAATCACAGCCATATCGTTGATGCCTCCCGCTCAAGTCAGTGTGTCCGCTGGTGCTCCAGTCTCCCTATTCCCCAGTGCAGTCGCACTAAAAACGCTTCAGGAATTGACCAGTTCCGCTTCGAACAGTATGAATAACCTGAGCGCATCGGATGCTGCATCTGCGGTGGCTGCCATGGCTGCAGCTGCACTGACTGGTCTGGCCGGTTTTGAGGTGAATGCTTCCACGATCACCTCTGTTTCATCACAAACATTTCCAGTCACTCTAACCAGCATTCCGTCATCATTGGGCCTAAATTCCTCCAAATTGATGCCTGCCGTTGCCACTCTAGTCAGTCCCGCCCAACCAACTTCCGTAACTAGCAACGGGAACTGTGCTGGACCCGTCGCATCAGTTGTTCCGCTTGTCAGTTTTCCCGGTACAACGGCGATAACCGTCACCAGCAGCAGTATTAGCAACAGCAGTAATTCTGCGTCAGTTGCTGTCGAGCCCATCACTACCCCGAACTCCACCCAGACAACTACCACAACGGTCATTGCCAATACTAGCACCACAACCACGGTGAAAACCGCCCCAATGACCATCTGTACTCCAACAGCCTCCGTGGAACCTCACCATGATCCCATCAAATTGATGGCCGAATACCAACTGGACGATGGTGGCGATAATGATGAGGATGGTGATGATGATGACGAAGATGATGATCAGGACCACCCGGAATTCACCGGTCGTATCGGCGACGATATGGTCTCCTTCCCGTTTGATGAGGACAAATTCCGAGCTGATTTATCCACTCGCATACGCTCGCCCGTTTTGGATCGTTTAGTGGTCAAAATGCGTCAATTTTCGTCGTATCTGGTACGAATCCTAGGTAAGGAAAATCATCGTCGTATTCCGGTTTGTCCGGAGTGTGGCAAAGTATTCCCCTACGGTCTGGGCGACTTCAAA
Organism: Fasciola hepatica; assembly: GCA_948099385.1. Lineage (NCBI taxonomy): Eukaryota > Metazoa > Platyhelminthes > Trematoda > Plagiorchiida > Fasciolidae > Fasciola > Fasciola hepatica. The sequence goes on along the minus strand of CANUEZ040000024.1, from coordinate 23,582,061 downwards.
CGACACTTACTCACCGTTCACTTGGAGGTGCCTCGTGAATATCTGAAAGAGTGCCTCCGTTTCACTTACTTACCAAAGAGTGAGGAAAAATTCCAGGAGGTTCAAGAACAGTTGGCTATGCGTCAGATGCGACCACGCATGTTGGAACCTGGGAGGCGTCGTGTTCCGCTACCTTATTCAATCGCGATCTTGCGTCGACTCACCGGTCAGCTCCCAGTTGCCACCAGAGAATTCCTGGAGCAGAAGATGCAGCTCTATAGTCGTTTATCGGTGATTGTGGATACGAGAGGCGGTTATCGCCGATATAAGTGTAACCATTGCACTTACTCTTCTCCACATGCACTAGCTGACGTGCGTAAACATATTCTCGGATCGCATTGTGGAATTTCCACAAAACATTTTCGACACTGCTTGCAGGCCTCGCGTCTCGACCCAGTAGAGTTCACTCTATTCTCAGACGATAAGTTGGCTCGCCTGGCGAAAGAATTTCTTCACCGGCGTCAGGGTTTGGAAACTGGCAAAGGTGAGAGCCGATCTCCATCTCCTACGGGGAGCTATGATCAGAATGGTGGTGGGAATGAGTTGAGTTCTTCTGTGTCTAGTAACAGCACCCCATCTATTGCTGAGACCCGATCTCATGACACTTACGTGTCCCGATTTACAACCATGGTTCCTGGTTCTAAGAATCCCGTTACGGTCCGAATTCGACCGCCCGTCCCACCAGATAACCCTGCGGTGAATGAATCTAGTGTGGCTAGTTCCAGTTCCATAGGGAGCCCAGTCGCTGGTCAGAGCACCGCAATCGGTCGTTGTTCTCCTACGCCCCAATCTCCTCCGGAGTCTCCTGAATCTGAAGACGAGTTTCAAGCCACTACGTCTGTAGATCATCTGGACCTGGCAACATTGCCATCTATTCCTGGGTTGGAGGGAGCAGACCGCGTAGTTGATTTGCCATTACCTTTCTCTGAGGCAGTATTACGAAAACTCCTGGACTCTGCTGGGGCCACCGAGTCGCAAACCAGAGACATATTATCCAAAATGCAAGTTTACTCTACCTATACTATGACTCGTATTTGCCGAGGAGATCGTACTCTGGCATTCCGTTGCCCCTGTGGACGATTATTTGTGACCACACGTCAGCCGGACAGTGGGATTCGGGCGGCAACACTGGCTGATAGCCGGCGACATGTAATGGGTGTGCATGCACGGATCTCACACGACGTCATTACTATTTGTTGTCAGGCCTCCCGAATCACACGAGACTATGATTTTGAGTTGTATTCAGACGAAATGCTCCTTCGTCTAGCCATGGAAAGACCTATCAAATTAAACTCGACGGCTTTATCATCAGCAAACAATTCCGCTTCCGTCGCTTCATCCACTTTGGGCACCACCTCCGCCTCGAGTTCCGGACCAAACAACAAAGGGACTTCGTTTCATCATACACACAGACCGCTCAAAGAACTGGCTCCCTATCCCCCTATTTTACCGAACCTGGTCCGAAAATCGGTTTCCGCCGATACTGGTATTGAATCAGGCACTGACACGCGTGATTCTGTACACACACCAAACAGCGTAGCACATCGTGACCAAAATGATGACTCGAACGAGGATCGGGATGCATCAGATCCAGAGAGCTCCGGTGCACGTAAGCCACAGAAAGGGTTAGAAGATCCCTTGTCACATCTAACCAAAGCCCAAGCATCCACTACAGAGGAGGTGGAGCGAGTCATTAATTTACCTTATTCATCCGAGGCGCTGTATAGCTTGGTTCAAGGATATTGTCCGGCATCATATTTTCCGGTTCTTGAGGTAAGCAATCTGAATACTGATCGCTGGAATTATTTGGTTATATTAGCACTTTTGCTATTTATCTGTCGCTTAGTACGTAATCACAATTTGCCAGTACATTCTCATATGTTCATCGGAGTCGGGAAATACAATGTTTTTAAGCTAGATGTGATCGGTTTTGATTAATGGCTTGGAAAATCCGGGATAAATAGAAAATCACTAGTGCGGAGCTGGTAAGAATCATTATAGACTGAAGCCCTAGATAGATCAAGGACAGGTCTAAATGCCTGTGAGTCACTAACCGTGACATCTGGTCATGTTACCCGGTACCCAGAAGTACCAATTGGAATTCCCTTCTCAATTTGATCTGAGGTGTGACATACGGTGAAAGATCTTGACTGGTATTTGCTATTGTGCTTTTGCAGCTTTAAACTTGAGGTGACAAACAGCATAAGCTGCTAACAGGTCAGATATACTGTCAAGCCGTGTTACTTCAGTGTTGAGTTGCACCTCGATTTTTCCTCTTGGTCCTTCTCTGTCAATTTTGCGTTCTGAATCATTTGACTTCGGATGAATTTTTACAAAGATATGACACAGTGCATGAATGTAAGTTAATCCAGACTGAATACCCTGTACTACTACAATCCTGTTTGTTTCCACTACCTCTTAGAGTAGTCTCAAAATGTCTTGTAGTGACTGCTGTCGAATTGAATGAAGTACTCCATCCATCGAAATGAGAGCATGAATGTATCCGCTAAAATATGAAAACTAATTGTGAAATACACTGGTCTACCATCCGTCATGAAATTATTGCATCTTGCCATGACGTTTAGAGTCGGTTGAACCACTTAAGTGCGCACCTGTTAACATATTGAACTGAGGTCGATTAACTCACAAGGACCTGTACATCGGTTTGGCATTCAGCTCACTCACTCGATAAACCGCCGACTGGTGCCTGATGAGCCCCGAAGATGTTTCCAAGAAATTGTATCTTATCCACTGTGACAGTTCGTCGCGTCTGATGCTTAGCGCTACGCTAAAATACGAACTGGAATCGTGAATTGGGGCAAATCAGCTTTCGAGTAGATATACTAATGTATGCCCGACGAAGGCAGTTGACATAGGTCAAGTGCGAAAACATAGCGAGAATATTTTCTTATATATATTCATCAGAATTCGTTGCCATATTTTTCCCTGCGTATCTACCTAATCGGCAGTCTTTTTGCTGTTTTTTTCTTATTTGCAGGAGAAGATGGATGTATACAGTTCTTTGAAGGTGTTTATCACGCGACGTCGTGGTCGTCGATATTTCTGCTGTTCCGGCTGTTCCTCATCTTCCCCTCATGGAATGGGTGATATTCGCAAACACATTCTTGGTGTTCATGCCAAGGTTCCCGAACGATATAAGGCTGCAGCAATGCATTGCAGCCGTTTAAGTCGTGAAGACAACACGCTATTGCCTAACCATGTTCTTCTTCATCTGGCTAAAATGAAATGGAAAGGCACAGTCATCAAACCACTAGCAGAAATGGATCTGTCCCAGTTCGGTACACGGCGTGCTTCTGCTGTGGGCTTGGCTCGTCCGTCCGGACAATTCGCTTCTCAAGTCTATCAGCCGTCCACTCAGCATCGAGATACTGAGAAACTAACTGCTTTATCGGCCACAGCGTCACTGGCAACTGGTAGCAAGTTTCACGCAGCAGGAAGCTCGGTTAATAAGTCTGCTAATCCCTCACAGAATTCCAACAGTTCACCCCTTCTTAATGACCTCTCATCTTCTGTGTTCCACATGGAGGATTCAGTAGATGATTTGAACGACTTATCCGCTTCCGAAGAGCCCTACGTGATTCGCATCAGTATGAATCAATGTGCACCGCTGAGCTCTGATAAAGATGCAGATCTGAACGGCTATTTGTACGTGTGTTCTCTTTGTCAGTATGCTTCCGGTTATGTAGGTGCGACACGGGCGCATGTGATTCGAGTTCACGCATCTTCGGTCGCGGCCTACCGGTGCCCACATTGTGAAATCACCTATAACACGCGCAAAGACGCCATGACCCATCACCAGGCTTCTCATGCGGGGTTAGAGTTCAGCATCGGGCATCATTTACCAACACATCGTGCAGCCATGCTCCGAGTGAGTAAACTTTTTTCCACGCTTCTGCTTATGATACCGAAGTGAACTAGTTGTTCGAGGTTAATTATCCAGCCAATAAAAATAGGTTAATTCGTAACCATTCAGGACCACAAGTTTCACGTAGAGTGGGATGTACTTCACATCTCTTCGTTTTTTTTTCAGGTTCGAATTCGTGATGTGGATCAAGAACCGGCGGTGGTCGCGGCAAGCCTGAAAACCTTGGTGCGTGAGGGTAAACTAGGACCGAATGTGCATCAGCATTCCGATGACCTCGATTCACCAGAGGCTGTTGGTCTGTTTGAAGAGGAAATGGAAGAGGAGGATGGGCTTTCGGAAGATGGAATGAACTCTATCTCTGCTCTAGCAGACAAGTCTGTGGATGAGCCGCGACCACGTAAAATCGCTCGTCACGATTTAGATGACAGCATTAGAAGCACCCGAACAACCAGGTCATTATCTAACGGGGAAATCGGTCGTTCACATGAGGCGGACACATCGGCACGCAATGGGGAGAGCACTTTATTCGGTGCAAATCCCGCTCCTCGAATCACACTGAGCGGTTCCAGTCGTCGTAAGCCTAGCAAACTACAACTGGTTCAACTCAAACCAGCTGCCACCCCTGTGAACACCGAGCATGATACGGATGAAGACAACATTTTATGTACGCGCGCCAAATCGGTGGTCGCAAATCCGTCAAAGAAGCGGCGTTTATCACGGTCTCAGTCATCATCACCCGAGCCGTTGTCGGACAAACTAATGGTGGATATTAGTAGTAACACCATGACATGACGTTCGTCCGGAATCCAATTTTCAACCTGTTCTATGTTTTCCTGTCAATCTCTGTTCACCCTCCAGTTTGTTGTCGACTGTACAGGAAAAAACAAAAGTCACAGATGGGGCTACCTCGAACAGCACGCATTTTATACCTAGTAAGCGTAATGCTCGTCGGTTTCACCATTGCACTTTCTTCCCCTTGTCTTCTTGTCCGTACATTTGTCTATCAATTGAGTCTTTACATCTGCCTATCATGCACTGCTGTGGTCTCAAAATTCGCACTCGCACAACCGGATATACTTTAACCAGTTGTACTTTTGTCCGTCACAAAAATGCCACAAGTCAGTTGACGGGCTCGGGTTACTGTCACTTTCGTGAATGCACACACACACACACACAAGACCAATACCGTTTGTCTACCTCCAAGCAACCTTGTTCTGACTTCTTTTTGTTCGGCTGGCTGGTTGGTTATTTTCATTTTTGTAATTTGCGTTTTCTTTGTTCTGGCCATGCATGTTTCATTGAGGCTTTTTCCTTTTCTCTATGTATATTTAGATGCACTCTTATTGCTGCAAACAAACAGCCCAGTTGGATGATACCAAGCCGGACGAATAGACAAAAAAGCGTTTTTTTCTTTCCTTTATTGCTTCGGTTTTCGATAATGTCTTCACCCGTCATGCTTTATGACGATCAGGATCTAAGCATTTACACGCCGTTTCCTTTTCGGGTAAACTGCGTTATCCACATACATGTCTCCTACGTCCTCTTCTGCCTCCATATGTCTCAGTTGCTGCATCTCTCAGTCCCTGTTAGTTTGTTCTCTACCCATCGCACGGTCTCTAATGATCGTTCGTCATCTTTGAGACGCTTCGATTCAATGTGATCAGCCACTATCTATTGCGTCTTCACGTCTGTATCTCTGACAGTGCAGTTGTTCTTTCCTATTTGATCGAACATCTTTGTATTTTCCCAGCCCTTTGTTACCGTTAGTTGCTCATTAATGTTTCACCTTCCTTTGAGTACAACAATCGGTTCCACGAGAACAATAGACAATGCACAATCCCAGTTTCATTTCTCCCACCCGTTTCTCTTTTTCGCACTTATTTGTCGTCATTCTTGTTTGTTTTTTCGTTGTATTTTCCCCATTTAGCATAATCACCGTTCCTTCTCGAACAACCCATATTGGTTGAACACTGAGTATACTTTCTTGTCGTACCCATCTGTCAGCCTCCAGGAACGCGTCCATGGTCCGTTTTTTGCGTTGACTAGGTCGGTTCTCTTTTTCCGCTCTTTCTGTCTTCAGTTATTACACTGTATCACTGGACTCCGCTTTCAGTTCATCAGCACCGTTGTATGTTTTGTCCACTTGACCAATCCGATTCTGTCCGGTTAAAATGATAGAAACAGACTATGCCCCCCTTCTCCCTGTTCCACACATTTTCCTTGTACCGTTGAATTGCCGTACAGCACACACGCTATCCTATGTTTCTTTGTTTTACCGTTATTTGTCATACTTTGGATCTGGGTAATGACACACAGTCAAGAACAGCCCCTATCATGCTCCTGGTTCATTATTTCCATTGTTTGCCATGTGTTTATTTGGCTCCCCTGTTTACATTTCCGTGTCCAGCTGCGAGCCCTCCTCTTCCGGGATGCTCTTCTGCTCCAACTTTTTCTACTGTCTGATTGGTTGTTGTATTGCTTCTTTTCTTCCCCGAATGCTCCTCCCCCCATCCCCACCTCCAGTTCCCCGATCACGAAATACCAAAGTGATATATGCATATGCAAACACAATCCAAAATACAAATCCTTACAAATATATAAATACATATATATATATATATATATATATGCATAATGCCACGTGTGATGTACTTTTTTCGCCTCGTCAGCGAGTGATATGACTGGATCAGCTGATGGAATTGATTGAGCTAGAATCCTCTAGGTGCGATCGCCTCATTCTGATCAGTGTGACGATCTGGTTTTGGTCAACACTTTCTGTGCTTCTCATTCATCCTGTTGTCTTCACAAGGTATCTGTTTGAACCACATAATTCGAAGCAGTCATCTGTCTTGGGCAGTTCACCTTTCAGTTGTTGTACGGAATTTGTCTATGGACGTTAAGCGTCAGTGTCAACACGAGTTGTGTTTGTTGTTAGTTGATTAAACTTTACAATACTGATGATAAATGTACGTCCGGTTTTGTAGCGAACGGAATAAGGAGACCTGTTAGTGATAGAACAAAGGTAATGTTGGAATTTGGTGCTCAACAAAGAAACAGATGAGACTGCCGACCGTTATCTTGGCCCCATGTGTGAACCTCCGTGGGATTTGGAATGTGACGCATATTCTGGTGGTAATTAAGTGATATAACCATTTATCTAGTCCGGCCACTGGTGGTGGACGGCTATTCACTTTCGTCCGGCTCGTAATCACGCCCGATCTGTTGTGTTTGTAGACTGTTTCAGGATGACGGTTACCTCCCCTGAAAGGGCAGTGGGTCTTTAGGGCTATGCGGTGTATCGCTTCGCCTAAGCTCATGCAGGAGCATGCAATAACAAACAAATAGACTAAAAGACCAGTTTCCGTGATTTACTAGAAACTATGAGGAGGTAGATACGTCAGTATCTCAAGAAGTAAGCTCAGAATGTGTTGTTGAAATCGACCTTAGAGTTGCGTTCTTAGCAGTGCGACTCGTGTATCAGTCGTTATTTTTCCTCACCTAACAAAGGTTTACTGTTTTGCTTCTTGTTTGCATGTAACAGTGTTCTGGGTCTACTTGTTCATTGTTTTCTTCTCAAGGGAGTATTTCACGTCAGGAGCTGTGCGACATTGCATCATCCAAGCATTTCGTGTGTATGGCTCATTGAAATTGACGAAGCTCGTTTTTAGTTTGAACTTATCCATTTGACTTATTAACCCCAAGATCTTTCCCAATAGGAATCGCTGTGTTATCTGAATAAGACGTCCGAACCATCCGATCTGGTTTGCTCCTACGGACTAGGTTGTTTGTATCTGTGTTGTTCGAGATCGTGGTGCACTCTTTTAGATTGACGTAATTGATCCGCCGTTGATTTTTCTTGTTCTTTAGTCTGAGTGGTTGCGGCTGATCGTCTATTCCCCCAAGGGATCGAGATGTCTCCCCCTCACTCTTAGGTGTCATTAGGAATTCAGTTGGATGGATGATCATCTGTCTAGCATTGTTCCGCCAGCCTACTTTGTTCTCACTTACCCTGCATAAAACAGCTGACTAAAGTATTGACGGTTGTACTCATTGGTTCTGATTGTCGTCGCTCTGGAGTTTGTGTTCGTATGTGAGTGGGTGCCCTGCAGCATACTTGTGTGCCGTTTGTCCTTGGTAGATTATACGAGTGAGGTCAACGTGAATATCACCCCTAAAGCTGTTGGCCCTCCCCTTGCACTCTAGCTCGCTGGTACAACTCCAGTCGCCTGGTGCGTGTGTCTCAAGAGAAGCATACACTGCGAATCGACGGGTTGGCTGAAACCGTCGTTTATGTAAGCATAGTCGATGGCCTCAGCTCAAAGATCAATCGATTGCAGTTACAAACTCGCGCGCGCACACACACACACACAAAGACGCATCTAAAGACGATTCATACACTAGTGATTTACCGTCGTGTGCGGTGCACTAAGAATATGTTCCCAAAAGTATCGCTCAATATATGTGCTATCGATCAGTACCTATTTACCCCGGAATATTTGAATAACATGATTTTTAAAATCTGTAGAGAGATGATTAGTGTCAATATGAAGATGAAATGGCTTTTGGATGAACGTTTATTCACATTTGCTCGAAGAATTGATTTCAGTCATCCTCGGTTTAAGTCAGCTCTGTGTCGCTGTGTATTATTTCCTTGTAACCGAAAATCCAACTTCGTGACCGCCATCTATAGCAGTGGCCACACGCACTTTATACAGTGCTCCACTCGGATATGTGTTCAAGACTTTCATATACTTGTTACAATAAGGGTTGTACGCATTTCTCATGCGTATCCAGGTAATAACAGCGACAAAGCTGCAGGTCTCCCTATCCAAATGTGATATTGCAACGCCTCTGTTTTGCCAGACGGAAGTGTTGACTTCCCCGAACATCAACGGTGGGTTTCGCTACTCTGCCACGCACACGCGTGCATCTACAACCTTGTGCTTTCCAACTCTAGACTGCTTGTCTCTCTGATCCATCTGTGATTTCATTTAGTACCTTAGGCTTGTCCTGTCCTTCAGTTTGTTGTCCTGTATTTGCGTGTCTGTCCACCATCCCGCTTGGCTCTGTGGTCCATGGTGTGTTCGTTCACTCGTGTTGACCATTTCATACGCATGACTGTACGACCTTAAATTCAGTGTGTTCCCTTTCACTGGTTGCTAACCTTTGTTCGATTGGTTCTAGCTTGCTGCTGCCTTCGATCTGTGCCCGCGGACGCATGTCGTCAACTCAACTCACCTGTGCTCATCAAGCTTCGCGTTATTGCGCTGTCAGATTGACTCATCGGCTGTTCGTTAGCTTTGGACTCAGTTTTGGCTCGCACCGTTCCTAACTAACTAAGATTTTATCTGGCTGCTATTTATTCTAGTGACACGAACTATATATTTTCCATCCGGTATAGCTTCATTGAATAGTTTACTTGAAGTTCATTAATTTGGCCTGCTGCCTGTCCTTCGAAGCCACCGCATCCTTCTATCGCTCTCTTCGGTTTTATGAATGCGGTTGATTTACATCCACGCACTGATCAACCAACGGTTCTGACTGGATCGTTTAGTCGGAATTGGAACGTGCATGCTCAGTAGGGAGTCTTCTGGCAGGTCATGGATGCCCATAGATCAGTGCCATCTTTGTTTCACTTTAATTTACGAACACGTTATTCAGCATCACACCGTTCTGTTGACACGTGACAATCGGCACAACTCGATTGATGGTAAACAGCTCGCGACCACGCCTTGTATGGTTGCCTGTCTAGGTCTCCGGGTCAGGTCCCCGAGTGTCCTTGGGCCTTGGAACCTATGGGGTATATCCTTTCTACTGCATTCACACCCAAGCGTCGAACAGAAAATGATGAAAACTGTGGAACATAGCTGTTCGGCAAAGGATAAATCTGAGCAAATATACTCCCTCAAATAAAGATCACAGTCCGAAAAGTTACTCTGATGCTGTGTAAACAAAGTGGTCCTGTCTTCTATCTCTTATAGCTACGTCACTTTTACAGAGCCACGCGTAACTGATAAACGTTCATTGAAGCGATCATCGACCGGCGCCTGTGTACACTACCAGCCGGGCACATGGATTGAATAAAACAGGTCATTTTTACTTTGACTGTCCGGGTAAATGGGACGGACGCAGCTGGCTGGCACGAATGAGGCGGTTTTCTCGCTAGTCGGCTTTCACGGTGTCAGACTATTTCAAGTAAAATTAAAAAGATAGGCCCCCAGACCACCGAATTCTCAGGTTAGATGTTCGCGTTTGTGAACTGGAGTATGGCAGCAGAAAACGGGCTATTTGAAATCTTGGATCAAATAACGATAAGTCCGCTTTCGGAATTCACTTTAAGGCTGTTACATGAACCGGCGATCATTTAGTTCAATGTGCAGTCCTGCTGCCGTAAGAGTTCATTGACTACAGTCTTCTGGAGACTAAATAAAATGCATGTGAACCACTTAGAGAATAGACTTCCTTAATCTGAGTGGCCTGAACGATCAAATTCGGTGCGGTGATCTCACAGCTTGTCCAGTTCAAATCGGTAATATCGACCAATTCTACTCTTCTCAGATCAACGTGGGAACAATTATGGTTACACACAAAGACATACAATGCCAGCGGCTGAGAAAGATATTCATTGTACCCCTCAGTGTATCGCAGTCAAATCGATGATGTTACAAATAAACGAGTGAGAAAAAACTGATGGCAATCACGGGTTTCGAGTAGAACATTGAGATCTCTGGGCATGTCAGCCTCGTCTATTGGGTAGATAATTCAGCCAACTGGGCATCAGCTTGCTTTGTGCTGTCTCACGTTAGCTGGGAAGAGTGCTTATTTACCGGTGAAAAACCTCATTTTGTCATGGTAAAGCGCAGAAATTATGTAAGGTGATGTTCTTTGTACCCATTCATTTCACAGTACGCGTTGATCCGACTGGTGTAGACTGCCGAGCCTTGTAGTTGGTTGGTGTTGAGGCCAAACACCGCTTGACAGGTTTCATCTCTCATTCTATCGATCCACTGTCCTACCGCTGGTGCTCCCATTGTCTTAAACCTTGATCTCAATACTGGACAGGCTCTGCTTGTGCATGTCATGACTCACTGCGATGGCGCTGGTCTGCTAAGAGGGACAGACTGCGTGTTGGCTGCGCATCAGCCACTACCCTCACATTGCCTTCAACGAAATACGGACTCTGTGATGCGCCCCGGTGGCGTGCGAACCACAAATTCTATTAGGAGCTCAAGATGCCATCCCGACAGTCCGGCTTTTAATGTCTTGGGTGAACGGATAAAATAATAGTATACGGCCCGCATGGATTGGAACTGCGAATTTAGTTTCCTAATTTTCAGCGTCACGCAGACCCTCAGACCACCGGTATGGAATACCTAGATGGTTTACCATTCGTTCACTTTCATGTGCAGTCCAAGAAATAGTAAGTTTGGGAACAAACCTCCGTGGAGAATTCCATAAGATATTAATCCCACAACATAGCACTTACAATTTTTAAGGCAGTTACGCTGTCTGGCTGCTGATGCCCATTACAGAATGATAAACCACAAGAAATAAGCAAAAGATAAATTACATACCTTTGTCTGCGTCGTCAGTTATCATAACCCACCCTATTTGTCATAGTTTGGATCCTGGTTTCTGTCGCCTTATTACCGAACGGAGAGTAGGGATTTATTGGACACGCTGGTCGAAGAATGCAGACTGCGATCAACCTTTACGTACAACGGTTGATCACGATCATAATCACAGTGTGGTTATACATGTTCACACTGAACAGTAAAATGAATCGAGAATGAAAATTACGACATTGTCTTCTGGGATGTACGGACAGCTGGGTGAGCCAATGGACAGAACACACAAATCCGGTGTGGTGAGATTAATCACCTTTTACATCTAGACGGTTAAACCGAGACGCCACACACTGTTCGGGACGCTGGACAGTCAGTGCTCCAACATGACCACTCAGCGAGTAGTGCTCCCTACATGTTTACTCTCAGTTCCTGACGACAGAATAGAGGAGTGACAGACAAATCGCCGAGGTACAAATGTGATTGCTACGGTTAATGAACAGTAACCTTTAGAATTGTCATCAACATGTTTTAAGCGGTTCGGTTATCTGAGTGGACAGTAAGTGTGCAATATAACGTCGAACCCCATTCGAAATTTTCCCCGAAATTCGACTTCATAGTCGCCGCTCAGCTTGGCCAACGAGGAGGGCGGCGCCACATCCACCTTTGAGTTCGCAAATCACGTTAGAATTAGCACATGGTGAAAGGTTCTTTTACTGAGAGGCTGGCCAGCATCATCGTCCGGAACAGTGATTTATACGCTGCTGTGTTGTAATCACGAGGTGTCGGTGCCGCAATGATCTGTCTATCGAATTAATTACGTCATTATCTTCGAATGGCAAAAATGTCGTGAGGGCTAGTGCAACAACAGGTTTTGGGGATTCTCGGTGATAATTCAGGGTTGTCATTGTTCAAATTGTTATGTAACAACACGAGTTCTTGTGCAATTGTGTCATCATCCCTGGTCTACCTGATGAAATCAAAATATTGTGTAAATAGTCGTAAACTTTCTAAGTTTGTCATCCATGTATCGTCAGTCTTTTTTTGATAATTCTGTTCTGAGGAACCAAACAAACTTCTAATAGTGAAACCACCTTCCTTTGTGTGTGCTGGTCATTAGACGGAGAACACGGAATTTGTTTTTCCGGGGTTTTTGTGTGTGATGTCACTTGATCAATAATCCAACCTTATGTGAACACGCCAATCTAGTTGTCGAAGTTTTCGTGATATTCGCACTTATCTGTAGAAGGGAGAAATAGTCCAATACAGCAGCCCCAGATGGTCGACTGCCGGTTGACGAGCTACGAGAATCTTCAGAATAAATACCTTGACAACAGATGTGTTCAGGCTATTTTGCCGACTGTAGATGTGCGTTCAACATTATTTAGCTACCACATCAAGTCACACATGCTGACTTGGCTCAATAGCTGGTCTATCGCTAATCTATGCACGGTGTCCCCCGAACCAATAAGAACAGGCTTGTGAACTCCGGAATGTTCTTCGTGCACCAAAAATTGTTTGATTTCCAATAGACGACGGCTTCTGACTTCGCATGTGAACGTGTCTTGTTTGACTGTCTGTCTCAGTAGGAAGATCGTGATCAGATTTGTGTGGTACAAAGTACCAAACATCTAGTCAGCCTCAATCATCTAACTTTCATGATCAGTTTGAGAACAATAGTGCTAGCAGCTGTAGCCTTAAACAGGGACGATCGTGGATAGTTTATTCACCTCTTCCTCCTTTTCTGTATTTTCCCAATCAGGGCTACAATTTGGTTGGCTAAAATAAACACTTCACTTCATCGCACACTGATTCTTTCTTCAGAAGTTACAGGATTTCGGTGAAATATGTTCGCTTTGTTGGGTTAAAACGTTGTCCGACTTGTTTGACTATGAATAAATGCATTATATATATATATATATATATATATATATATATATATATATATATATATATATATATATATTCTACTTCTGTAGTAGATAGGTCCTCGTTTTGGAACGATACAATTTGATGTGCAACCAGTTCACGCCAAGTCACTGTACATCATCAGACGGAAAATAGAGCCCCCGCCCCGGTAGTCTCTTCTACTTGAAGAATACTGCTGTATCAGAAACCGTGAGCTCCGAGTTTCTGCAAACGCGCGCGCGCACACACACACACACACACACACACGCACGAACGCACATACAAGATCAATCTGCTCAATTGTCAAAAATCCAGAAAAAAGAAAAAGATTGCAAACCAACAGTTTAGCCTTAATCCATTGTCAACGACAATTCCAATGAAGAAACGTGCATGCACATCCACCTAAGCAGAGAAATCGTCCCAGTGATAAACTTATTCAGAAACCTGGTCTCTTCAGTTGCCTGATCGAAGACCATCATAGCATTGTTATAGCAACAAAAATAATAACTGTGCTACCCCCATCTGACATCTATCTATCTACAGTGAGTCTCAAACTTGATTGAGATGGAAAAAGCGAGCAACCGAATTTGTGACTGTACTTCGAATAAAGTTTGACGCTATTCTTGGATTGGGGGCACCAGTACATGCTGTTTGATGCCGATAATGTCCATGAGAATGCAAAATAGAAACAATAAACTGATCACGGTTTCCTGTTCCAACAAACCCTGTGTGTGTCCATGTGTATCTCAGAGACACATTTGATCAAATCGTCAGAGATATAGCTCTTGCGCCCTCGTGTTGTTCTGTTCCATGTCATGAAATCAATGCGTGACTTTTTCCGAACGAGTGATCTTGTTGTGTACTGAGAGAGTGAATTTGGTAGCAAAATTAATCAGGTTATCTTTTTGAAATTAGAAACACAACTACCCATCAAGGCCTGAATATTTCATCAAATTCGCAGTCCGGTACCATTTTCCACCTAGATTCTCCTCACCTACTCCGTAATCGTGTTAAATGCATGATACCCGTCCACGTCCTTCTCGATGGGCACTGGTGGTGATGATCAGTGAGGGAAAGCGGAATTCTTCGACTTTTGATCGAATGCAGTGTGGTGGTTGATCAATCATCGGTCATACTGTAACGGGGGATGCTGAGGCAAGGGAACGACTTGAAGATCAAGGCGAACGAACGAACCAAATGAGGGCCACAGACAAAAGAAAAGACGGCGAATATGTCGGAGGCTCCCCGAAGCAGACAAAAGGAGGCATACGGACTACCAGAAGGGAAGCCGCGGGATCTCCGGCATTCAGCAAGATAGCCCAGGTGAGGGGCTGCCGATCAAACCCTCAACTGACACAATCGGACCAACCGGATAGAAATGACGCCCAAGAGAAGCAAGCTGTCGGCCACGGACAACTGGCCAGAACGCAGCCGAAGCACTCAAGCAGCCGAAACAGCAATGTTGATGCCGCGCAGTCTGGAAAAGGGCCTATATAAACGGTTGTGTCTTTCGTGACTTGACTTGTGTGACTGTTGGAATACAAGTATCCTACCGTGTGTTCTGGTCTTTGTTACATTGGTGCCGTGACCACACTCACGCAATGGAGTTTCCTTGGCCTTCTCAGATCGCGGATGGTGATGCGGTCGGGGTGGTTCACAGATTTCGAAAGGATAGCGGCATGCAACGGAATAAAGTGGGACACACTTTTGTTGGCGGCGCATGGGGAATTGCTGGCTGGATGTGCCAAGGTGGTGTATAATCTGAAGATGGGAGGAGGGACAAGCCCTACTTATCGGGAAGTGCTTGCGGGGCTGGTGACGGAGTTCACACAGGAAGGTGATCGCCAGAAAGCGATGGACAGATTCAATACGGCTCGTTATGACAGCACCCAAGACCCGGTTGTTCATTATCAGTACCTGTTGCACCAACTATCGGTCGGGCTGCCGGAAGCAAGTAACTAGAGCACGCCATGTTCGGGATCGTTTCGTTTAAAGCATGACCTCGAATGTCCAAGGCAGGTTACGAATGACAATTGCGTGTGGCGTGAATGATACAGAACGCCTGTTCATGATTGTTCGTGCTGCCCTAGACGAAGTGACAATTTCCCGATTAAAGCAATCGGAGCTGGAATCCACGTTGCAGAAGATGATCGAGGAAATCGCGCAGTTAAAACTGGAACTCAACCAACAAACACAACGCAAGAATGAAGTATTGATGCATGGGGCACGGAGGAGGTGTTTTGTATACGGCAAGGTAGGGCATTTTTCCCGATATTGTCCAGAAAAATGCGTCTCATCTTGCTTCTCTTTGTTCACATTCAAGCCGAAGGGGGTGCCCGTGGTTGAGATCATAATCGGGGGCGAACGTAAAATTGCAGTTGTAGGTACAGGGGCTGGGCTATCTGTGACACCTCGCGTGGAGGGAATTTCGGTGAGATCATGCGAAATGCAGGTGCGTGGGGTCGGAACGGAGGCTCTGAGAGTAGCGGGAAAGCAGCAGCTAGCGGTTCAGATCGGTGATATTCGTGTGACGCATGAGTGTTACTGGTCGAAGGGGCTGTTGAGGCAATTGTTGGGGTTGATTTGTCAGAACGTGTAGGAGCGAAAATCGATCTTAAAGCTCGCTGATTGCGAGTTGGGGGGAAAGGTATCTAGTTGCAATCCCGCTGGGACCGACTGAACCGCATTGGTGGTTCAAGAACTTCCTGTTCTAGGCTGTCCAGTCCCGTGCGGAGTTAGTCCGGACACCAGATGACGAACACCGATTTTGCGATTAGTAAGAACAGGATTAACTTGGTCCCGGGTACAGTGTGCAAACCGGTGTACCGGAGGATACCGCGGGAAGTCGTACCGGAAGTAGAGAGGCAATTTCGAGACACTCTATCGAAGGGGATAATTAGGAAAAGAGCTGGCCCGTACTCCTCGCCAGTGTTGTTAACGCAAAAATCGAATGGGACGTATAGATTTTGTGTTGACTTCCGGGAACTCGACCGTGTCACAATTAAGGACGCGTTCCCAATGCCACCAACCGAAGAGATATTTGAGCAGCTTCATGACGCGGTGGTGTTTTCGTTAATCGACTTGAGGTCGGGCTATTGGCAACTGACGGTGCTCGCGAGCGACAGAGGGAAAACAGCGTTCTGTGTCAATGGGAAGCGGTATGAGTTCCTACGGATGCCTTTTGGGTTGTGTTACGCACCGGCTACTTTCAGGGGTTTGCTTCTGCGGGCACTGGAAAACCTGGACGGTTTTGTGGTGTATGGGGATGATGTTGTGGTATTTTCAGGGACGATTGAGGAGCATGTGTCCAGACTAAGCGCAGTCCTGGAGGGAATCAAAGCGGCGGGTTTGAAATTGAGTGCAAAGGAGCACCAGAGGGCACGTGACAAACTCATTTGTTTGGGACATATTGTTGGAGGAGGGAAACTGCAACCCCTACCCGAGAAAGCGGAGACAATTAGGAGCTTCCCGTCGCCAAAATCAAAGCGCAAACTGAGATCTTTCCTTGGCCTGGTTGGTTATGACTCCAAGTTTGTGACAAATTTTGCCTAGAAAGCTGGTGTCCTGTTTCAACTACTGAGGAAGGATAAGAAGTTCGAGTGGACGTCAGATACGGAGGCGTTCAGGAAACCCAAGGAAAGTGCGACGGACCCTCGAAGCTGTTTGACAATACCGAAGCCGCATGAGAAATTCACCGTAGCCGTGGATGCCAGTGACGTCAGAGTTGGCGCACTATTGTCCCAACCGTCTGGGGTGATCGAGTACGCCAGCCGGCTGCTCACAAGTGCCTAAAGGAAATACTCCACCACGGAAGAGGAATGTTTAACAATCGTGTGGGCACTGGAAAAGTGGAGAACATATCTGATTGCTACTAACTTCTACATCAAAATGGATCACAAGCCATTGACGTGGTTAATGACAACACGAGATCCAAAAGGGAGGTAGGCACGGTGGGCATACCACCTGCAAGAATTCACCTTTACAATCGAGCATGTTAACGGACGAGAAAACGAAATACCTGACACCTTATCCCGCCCGATCCCAGACGACCAACTGCCCGCTGAAGTGATCCCAGTGAATTGGCTAATGTCAGGTGATAACGTTTTCAGCCACCAAAGAAATGACGGTCTGGTGCGGACAGTTTGTTCACATCTCCAAACCAAGACCAGACCAGATGGGAGCTCATTCGCGCTGCACGACCTACTGAGAACTTGGAAGCGATTGCATGCGAAAGATGGCAAGCTGTCATTGACGTTGATGTGGGACAGGGTCTGCGACCCAGACGACTGCCTTTTGTTCCCCAGGCCGTACGTGGGCGGGCGATACAGCTAGCGTCCGACAGTGCTAACATGGAACAACAACGAGCCTTCGAATTGTTGCGGCGCAGTCTTCTGGCCCACGATGCGGCACGACGCTGATGACTGCGTACGAACTTGCCCTGATTGTCCGCGGAACAGAGAGCGCGTAGCAGCAACACCACCAATGCAGCCCATAGAAGCACAGCGAGTCTTTCAAAGCTGAGGTTTCGATATTTTTGGTCCTTTACTCGTGAGTGCCACGGGAAACCGGTAAATCAGGACAATCGTTGACCATGTGCCTCTCTGGGTGGAAGCAATCCCGGTACCGGATCAAACAGGCGATATGGTCTCTCGATTGTTTGTTGATAATGTGGTGGTGCGATTTGGCATACCAGAAACGTTCATCACTGACCAGGGTCCCTGCTTCGAATCGAAAGAATTTCGAGACATGCTGGAACAGTGGAGAAGTCGGCGAATACGGACGTCGCCGTACCACCCCCAGGCGAACGGAACGAAGGAAAGACTCAACAGAACGATGAAAGAATGTTTAAATAACCACGGAATTGATTGACAAGAAGGCCTACCAGAAATGCGGCTCAGTTGCCGCGCAACGAACCATTCAACAACGCGGACGACGTCGTTTGAACTGGGTTTGGGGCAGGAACCCAGAACGCGCCCGACTGTATGGCTCAACATGAAGAATGATGAACCTTTGGCAGCCCGCGAGCAGAAGCATCAAGAGGCAGTGACCGCACAACATCTCCATAGTCATGGATTCCAAGTTAGTATGTAGTCGCCACAAATACGTGGCGTTTTCCAATCGATTTTCATGCAAATATTATCGAAGTTGCCAAAGAAGACGAATTGACTTGAGTAATCACACCATTCTGCTCCATTTTCCTCAATGCTTACAGAACTCCATCTTGTTGATCATATTGTAGCACTCTTCATTTGAGGAACACCAGGTCATCATCGACTTCCAACTTCACCGGTTCCATCGCCATTCCACCACGATTGTTGGAACATTGTATCACCAGTTTCAGCAAAGCCGCGTGATCCACGGGAGTGGCTGATGCGATGTTAAATGAAGGCGAATGATTCATAGATCGTGATACATTCAACTCCAGAATGGATAGACTGCCAATCGCAGTCGGGAAATGGATCGGAACGTATGCTCTTTGTTTGGACTGCCCCGTCAAAATCATTCCATCCAGCAGTGCATGGGGATGACCGGTTACCCCGTGAATGCGTATATAATTGGGTTTAGTAGTTGCACGGGGTAAAGCCGTGCAGCCGTGTTCAGCGTATTCTTCGGGATAATGGACACAAAAATTCCTGTATCCACAATGAGTTCATGTTCGAATTCAAAATCAGGTAACACGGGTTTGTACAAAATTTGAGCATGCTGGCCCATAGTCTTCAGGATGTATACAGGGTAGGTTCATTCAATGTCCTTCTTTCGGTTCCCATCCACCATGTTTCATTTGGATATTCGGCATACCTTCTGTATATGGCCAGTTTTTTTCACAAGCATAGCATGTGGCTTGACGAAACGGACACATTAAATGTAAATGGAGTTGGCCGCATGACATACACCTGTTGACAGGTTTGGGAGACATTATAGTATTGGACTGGATTGGTTTGATTGGTGCATTATGACCGACGGCTCCAGAATGACCAGTGTGTGGATAGGTTTCTTCATTACAAACTTCAAATGTCGACTGACAAGTGTATACCTAATAATTCGACTGATTTGTGATTTAAATCAGGCCACTGTATTTCCAGTGTGGACGAGGAGGATCCGGGCATAGCTTAGAGCTTCGTGCACAAGTTGCCGATGTACTTCATCTAAAAATCATCGGCTAGCAGAACAGAGGGCATGAGAACTCAATTCCAATGCCTCTGTGTGGGCATAAGGCAAAACCACCATCTTGCATTGTCGTATTCCAATTTACTTTGATCAGTCATCAACACATACAGCTATTCTTAGTCAAGTTCATCAGTGTGATGTTCTGACTGGAGGTCACCAGTGTGTATGGATCGGTGTGGGCAGTTGGATGTGTTGGAATTTTTTCATTTGGGATTTCAAGACCTCGCATCGACCCGACACAACATGCATGGAGCTGTGTTCAGTACGTATAAGTACTCCGCACACTTCCATTCGTTCAGCTGTCACATGATTTTTCCGCGATAAAGGTTCTCATTGCAACCAAACATGAGATACTCAAGAGAAGATGCATCTGGCCCACAATGTGGATACTCACTGATAAAGAAACCCCACTCTTCACCTCGCGGTGCGTTTTCCGAACGGAGGTTTTGGACAAGGACCTACATCTTCCCCATTCCTACTCCAAGCTTCTGACTAAAGTTGGGCTGCTTCGCCAGAATTTTAACAGACAGAACGTGGATTTATGAAAAGTATAATAAGCCTCACTTCCTCTGCACCTAACAATTGGTAAAATGCTTGTGTTCAGTCGTGAATGCCTTTAAAACGATACTCCGTCGACTGTCTAATAAATCCTTTACAAGATGCACATGATAGCACCGCTCGTGAAGCGTTCCACTGAGATGTGAGTGCCAGTTTTATCAGAGCTACGATTTGGATATCATTCTGAATGCGAGAACTGCATACCATTTGAGTCACGCCAGTTGGGTATTTTAGATGATGACGCATCCAAGATTGCATTCAGCTGGATTCGTTCCGTTCATGATCTCGATGTGGTTCGTGGCTTGACAGAAAACTACGCGGCTAACGCTTCTGAGGACGGAAAGTGGAGGATGTGAACCGAAATTTTCTGAGTTCTCCCAGGAATCCGGTAGGTGTATAGCAAAAGTGTACACAACTCACTGCTGCGCATTGTGTTGCAATGCACAGAAGTTCAGAACCATCGTTATTGATGAACGAACTGAAGGTTTTTATTGGTTTACAATAAGCGCATGCCACATTCGGATAAAACCATTCGGTTTCATTCTTTTATGGAATGAAAACTAGATCGCGGCTGTTTCCTAGAGTAATGACCCACCACAATTTTGGTCGACGGAAGCGTCATATTCGCTAAAAAAAAGGCAGACGTAAACTAGTTGCACACATGCCGAACAAGCCAGATAAATTTATCTTATGTTCACAAAATTCAAGTATGTTTACACTATGTATCCATATCTAGGAGCATTTGAAAAAGAGATGAGATGTGGTCGATCTCTGACTGAAGAAATCGCCTTTCAGGTTAGCGGACTGTTTGTGGAACAACGGATAACTTTTTGTGACTGCTAATCTGTTGCCCGATAGATGCGCGTGACACCTTATGTACACGGTGTTTTAATATTTCACGAAGCTAATTCATTAGTCTGAGTTGTGTAAAATATTGTTTTTCAGTTATTTCATTGCCAGAATGTTGTTGGCAAATAAATATCTATGGAAAGTACCAAGGTATCTCGTTTCAAGCAAAGTGTGCTGGATTTAGAGCGACGTGTCACAGTTGCACTCCATTTCCTCGCATGAAAGTTGGTATCATTGAAAAGATCTCATCATTGGCGTTCGAATGCAATCAGATTCGCTTGCCTAAGATATTTTTTTCTCCGGTGTTATGAAGGAAGTTTTCCGTACGGACACCTCGTCGATCCGTCAAGATTTTTTCTCCCGTCAGTCTAGTGTTAGTGAAAAAGGCACGCACGTCCAACTACACGCACTGATTGACGTGCACCGGGGACTTACCATCAGAATATTCTCTTGGCGAACTTACCATCACAGTATGACGAAGTAAACTCAAAACTGATTTGGCGTTACAGTTACCTTTTGTGCACTCCTATTCTGTAGCTGCTGAGTTCCTACTATCGGATGCCTAAAGGATATACATTACTTGAACTTAACTGAAGAAAGTTGTAAGGATGGTGACAGTGTACATATGTTAATCAGCTCAGATCGCGATAAACTGAACACTTTATAGATTTCATTATTGTTAACAGTTCACCGTAGTCTAACATCTATGCCCAGATTTAGAATAATGACGAAAGACGCCCAAACTGAGGGAAATACTGTAGACCGGAACAGACATGAAAGGTCTAAGATTCAAGTCATATCAACCGGTTGCACTTGATATGACGAGGTTCAACGCTGAGCTGCATTTGAGAAAAATGAGTTAGTTCAACGGCCAGACGTTTGAAACCTGATAGTCATTCCAAAAGCACAATGTACGAGACGGCAAACGGGTATCCTCGTAATGAGTCACGATGCGCGGCAAGCAAGCCGTGTGAACGATGTGCATGCACCGCTAATCACTCAGCCGTCGTCTAGTTAGCTGGCCGACTGACGGATTAGTTGGCTGGCTGGCTCAACGCGGCTCACCGTTCGGAGAATTCATGCGTGTTCCGATTGTGTCACGTGACCTCGCCAACTTACGAACAACGCAGATGAGCGAAGATATTGATAGGCCTGTAGACATGGTGCGAGCCGTAATTATCGTCACATGTGCGGGCATTGACACGTTCCTGTGGTGAGCGCCCGTGCTTCTCTCTTTATGCGTGTGTACGTGTGTGTGTGTTTGAGTACTCTCATTCTTGCGTCCTCCAGCCTAAACATCAAAGTGTACTCAAGGACAATATCAAGAGTGCGCGGTCGCTGCCAAAACTCAGCAACGCGAGCACATCCAATCTCTCTCTCTCTCTCTCGTGATCGCTTTGCCATTTGAGTGTGTATCCGGCTGAACGTGATCCGGACCGGTGCAGCAGGATCTCAAGAGGTCGGACTTCGATCACGTCCGCTCATTCGCTCACACACACACACACACACACACACACACACACACACACAAACACATGAATTCTACTCGTTTGTGAGTGGTCCGTCCATGTCTTATTGTGTGTGTGTGTGTGTGTGTGCGTTGTCAGTATAAACACGTGCCCGCTACCGAAGAAGCTGACCGGTTCCGTTTCCAAATGCGGGGTACTGGTAATCGCGGTGGTGGCAATTGCAGATTTGGTAATAATGTAGTTGTCGTAGTAGAAGTGGCGGTGATTTTGCCGAGGTGGATGACGAAAATGTGCTACGATCCGATAAAGACAATGACAACAGATTTGCGCACGCATTCGACGCATGCATGGTCATCGTCCCTTTATTGATGATGCGAGCTGGCTCATTCATTTACGCGTACGTCTGTTTGTTCTGGCCCATGAAACCCATCGGCACATATCGACTAGTGTGCACACGATGTAGGCACCAACAAGCTCTTGCAAATATGCATCAACGCACGCATATTGAATGTTTTGGAGGCTCGAGGGCGCAAAGTGCAGAGTAAGCTATCACAGATTGCGGACGAGTGCAGCAGCAGCACATACACACACACACACACACACACACACACACACGGTACACATCAATGAGCGCTCACTGGAAGAAGTTCATACAGTGGCAGTCTTGCCACGATGTGCCATCCTATCTCCACGCTTGTTACCAAGGTCAAGCTTAGAGTGGAGCCTATGCAAATCGCAAATGAACCTATTCTTCACGAATAAAGCACGCAAAACGCTCAGTGCTGGAGTCAACCAGTACCGATTCGAGATCCACACCACTTTCGGCATCACATTGCTGAATCGTGGCTGATAATTCGCTCGTTGGTTGCTGTGATGGTACCTAATCTAAAGCAAAACGAGTCAAATTATCAAACGACCGTTCACAATTTCTACCAGCCTACAAAAGAAGAGGTTAAACATAGGCTGACTCCTCATAACCAGAATAACTATTTCAAAGATAGATTCTTTTCCATATACCGGAACCATCTGATTATCTGTTCCGCAATAGATAGATGCACTTTCGCTACAAATTAAATTTGTCCCAACCAAGTGAAGAATATATTATTCGGTCTTCTGTGCACTTCGCCATTTTCAAGTAAGATTGACGCTTTCGTGTGTTTTCCAATTCTCAAAGCTGTCGGACGAGAAAGAACTACCGGTGGACTAGTCGGTTGATCAGTCATCTGAACGTAATAACGTTATCAGTTCATGAGTTACAATGTCATTGGCCCTTCCTGATCCACCAGTACCGAACCTCAATCGAAGGTTTCGTATCGAAATATCGTTGTGTGTGTGTGTGCACAATCGTTTCCTATTTTGTTTTCACTGATTTTAACACCCCGAGCGAGTAGTAGCATCGCACAAACCTATTTAACTCCTGACACATATCAACATATATATCACACAATTACTTGCGAGTAGTGTGGGAGTGGAGTGGCGCAGTTGTAACACACACGCCTTCGAGATGGGAGGGCCCGGGTTCAAACCCTGGGTGTGGCGGAGGATATGCACCACTGATGAGCTCTAACAAGAGCGAAACTCGAGTCTGGTGCTTCCGAGTGCAGGTTGGTCGGATGAGCTGAGGTTTGCGCGTGTAACGTGAAGTCCAAAAGAACAGTCAGTCAAACGAAAACATATCAACATCTCAGTTTAACGAACACCACAGCCAGTTATTTGCTCAGATCATCTTAGTGCAAACGACTTAGGAAAGAGTCATACAGATCACTAGAAGATACCCCTAAATCAAAATTTACTACTGGCAAATCATTTGGTCATCGATGTCTACTCGGAGGCTGAATTCAGGAGAATGATATTGAAAACAGCCTATAACGTGATAAGGCTTTGCACACGACCAGTGGAGGCCATAGTAAACTAAAACCTTGAGGTCTCGGAGTTGGGACTTGGCTCAGTCATCGCAGCTGCTTTAGCCACCGAGCGTCCTTCTTTTTTGGCAATGAACAATCTTTGAAATACGGTGCCATTGTTGCGTGATAAATAGTGGGAATTATGGCGTATCAACAAACCCTTCTTTATTCAACCCAACTACGAAACAGAAAGTGTGAATCTGTGGTGAGTCAGCAGTTGTCACATGTGACACGGCCAGGTAAAGCTTCATAACCACGTACACGGATGAACCTCAACCAACCAGGATCGCCACGAACAAGTCCGATAAAAGTTCCGTGTGATTGGTCATCTTTGAGTCTATCAATTATATTCTCTGATTAGACATATTTATACAAACCCACTGTGCAATACAACTAATGTGCTATTTCGCAGCCTTGGTCTTCTTGCTACTTCCGTTCGCGTAGTTGTGGGTGGGGGCAATTTCAGTACGTTTTGTCAGTTCAGTTCATTACGATTATTACAGTCGGCGTAGCAGCATGGAGCTGCCCAGTATTGAACAGCTGATCCTGCATGATAACGCATCTGAAATTGAAGACTGGATTGAGCGTTTCGAGTTATGGTGTAGCATACGAAAGGATGTGAAGAAGGGGAACCAGACTGCATTCTTCTTGACAGCTAGCGGCCGTTCATTGTACTCATTGACGAAAAACCTTACATATCCGAAAGGCCCTGCTGCAGTTCCGTTCGATGAGTTGAAGGCTCTACTGTTAGGCCACGTGGTTCCGATCAATTTCCAGGCTACCGAACGTGCCAAATTTCATTCACTGGTTCGTGGTACTTTAGTGAAGTTCCGTGAATCCATCCTGACACTTCAGACACAGGCTGCTAAATGTAATTTTGGTGATCAGTTGGAGACCCAGTTGCGTGACCGCTTCATTGCCGACATAAATCATCCGGAGTTGCAAAAGAAGCCATTGCTGAAGCCTGACCTTACGTTCTCTGAAGCCCGGTCAACCTGCGAACAATTCGATGACGTAGCCGATGCGACAGCTGTACATTCAGTAGTGCACTACCAACACGTTCGTCCCCCTAAACCAGTCTCTACAAAGAAAACGCCTCAACCGAAGCTTGCTAACAAAATGATTCTTGAACGCAAATCAGTACAGCCGAATCGTTGCTTCTCGTGCGGCGAATTTCACTTACGTTCCACCTGCAGCTTTCGTAATGCGGTATGCCATTCTTGTGCAAAGCTTGGTCACATTCGCAAGATATGTCGTCAATTCAAGTGCAATCCCTAAAGATCCGAAAACTGATGATAGACCAATATACACGCTGAAGATTTCGAGTGAATCAAACCAATACCTGTACAGGTCAGTCCAATTCCGATGTGACTTGACACATCAGTTCATTGTGGATACCGGGAGCTGTGAGTCCATTATTCTGAAGTCAGTGTTCAACTTTGTTCAGTCCAGTGTACCCATACATCCCACTGTTGTGCGCATTCACGGTGTTACTGGTCGTCGACTTTCACTGCTGGGTGAGACTACACTAAAGGTTCGGTTGGAGGGCGACTATACCCCGCTACGATTCCTGATTTCCGTAGACAGTCCATCGATTCTGGGCTTGAAGGCCCTGCGTGCCTTGGAGGAATCGGTAACCCTAAAAACGACGTCCGACAATCCGGTGAATCATCTTGTTCTTCAGCAATTGATCACACAATGCTCGAACAACAAAGGTGGCATGATGGTCGATCCCGCGAAGTTGGAAGTGGATGGTGATACGGTATTCCTGAAACGCCGAGTGTTACCGTACGGCCAGAGAGGGGGCGTTCTGAAGATGCTTACCGAAATGGAGCAAGACGGTGTCATGGCTCGTGTGATTTGATCCGCTTGGGCGACCCCGATTGTGGTGGCAATGAAGAGCAAAGGACAGACACCCCGAATTTGTGGTGATTACCGAGTGACCTTGAATCCTCGTTCACGGAAATGCTCAGCAACTACGGTGGAGCATGAGGACTTCATGAAACGCATGCTCGGTAGAAAGGTTTTCTCAAAAATCGATCTGGCTGATGCGTACTTGCAAATTCCGCTGCACATGGAGTCCAAACCACTAACGACCATTACCACTCCATGGAGCATGTTCCAAGACAACTTCTTGCCGTTTGGTCTGCGCGTGTCATCCGGGATATTCCAAGCTGCAATAGACGAGGTGATCCATGATATCGAGGGGGTGATGGCATATCAAGATGATGTGCTTATTTTTGGATCCACGAAGGATGAACATGACCACAGATTACAAAGGTTGCTGGAGAGGTTCGTGGAAAGAAATGTATTGATCAAAACCTCTAAGTGCAAATTCGGTGCCAACGAATTAGATTTCCTCGGTTTCACTGTCAATGCAAACGGATACCGACCCGATCCAGATCGTTTCAAACCCCTGACTGGCATCGAGTCACTGAAAAATCAGGTGCACTTTCGATCAATATTTTGGGTGCCTGCAATACTACTCCAGGTTCATTCCGAACTTTGCATCAAGAGCCCAACCATTGTTTCTAGCTCAGTCATCCGATGTGTGGCAGTGGAACGAACAGTGTGAACAGATAGATACTGCGCGGTCTTATTCAGAATATCATTGACCGACCGATACTAGCCCCATTTGCATCATCTAAGCCGACCATGTTGATCACTGACGCGTCCGAAGCGAGGATGGGAGCAGTTCTCGAACAAGATGGATGTCAAATCATCTGTATTTCTCATCTTCTTAATACTGCAAAGAAGGGTTATTCCCAGACGCAGAAGGAAGCTTTGGCCGTTTTGTGGGCGGTACGCCGACTACACAAGTACCTATTTGGAGTGAATTTCACTATTGTCACCGACCACCAGGCCCTTCAGTTCCTGTATAACCCGGGTAAATCCGTCGCCAAATCCACGGCTGCTATGATCCAACGTTGGACCACTGCTCTGACAGCCTATAACTATGACATCCTGCCTCGACTGACAAGACAATCCCGCGGGTGGACTTCCTGTCCCGTTACTCACGATTCACAGGTGCAGACCAATGCCATTTCATCTCGCCTGCTGCGCCTGTGTCGAGGGGAGAATTGAGCAAGTAGACAAAAGGATACTACTCGTCTGTGATTTCGGCGATCAGAAAGGGATGGCAGCCCGAGGTGAAGCGGAAGTTTCCTCAGTTCTTTGCAATGCGAGAGGAATTCAGCATCCAACCCAACGGCGTCCTTTGTTGAGGTGATTGGCTTGTCATTCCACCTACATAGCGCGAGTCGGTTTTGGATAAACTGCACAAAGGACACTTGGGCGTGGATAAAATGAAGTCGCTGGCTCGACAGATGTGTTGGTGGCCGGAATTGGATGCGGATATTTGCACTATGGCAAAGAACTGTGATGCGTGTCTACACAAAGTCCAGTCGAGGTCAAACAGCTGAAACCCATGGCCTGAAAGCTACATTCCATGGCAGAGATTTCATGCGGGCTTCTGTGGTCCATTCTTGAACCGGCATCACTCCCTTATACTGATCGACTCCTACTCTAAATGACCTGAAGTGTTCCTGACTAGTTCACCAACCACCTCGTTCGTAATCCAGGTGTTACGGAAAAGCTTCAGCAGAAAAGGAATCCCACAGGTATTAGTCACCGATAATGGATCACATTTCTGTGCGGCGGAGCTGAAATGCTCTCTTGATAGAGTCGGGTGTCGGCATCCACGTATGGCACCACGCCACCCATGTTCTAATGGCGCCGCGGGAAACTTGGTGCGTTCTGTGAAAAGTGCAATAAAATCAGCTAACCCGAGGACGTTGCCCGGCTTGGAAGCGTTCCTCGATAGTTTCTTGTTGTAGTACAGAAACGCAGTACATACAATCACCCAAGTGAGTCCAGCCGTTCTCTTCAAGTCCAAAAGACTACGGTCATCGCTGATGTGTCTTGACTCCAGTGATGTCACATACAGCGGTGGCAACAATCGTCGACCAACTCGTGGAATTATCACAAGACAACTTGGTCAATCTATGGTCCAGATCACGGACTTGGATGGTGCAACGGTGCATCTGCACCACCTCAGGCAAATCCATTTCAAAGTAGCAACCCGCGATGTAACCAATGGCACGGCTGAGACCACTGAGGATCATGACGGGGACCGTGATGATGGCTGTAATACATCTATTCCGCCTCCTGAAAAGACTGCTGCAGTGGCCGAGCCACAGCCACCAGCTCCAGTCGGAAGATCAGTTTGACAGGTGAGCCAAATTGACGAGGAATTCTTGAGGGAGGAATGTTGTGGTGAATCAGTAGCTGTCACGTGACACGGCCAGGTAAAGCTTCATAACCACGTACACGGATGAGCCTCAACTAATCAGGATCGCCACGAACAAGTCCGATAAAAGTTCCATGTGATTGGTCATCTTTGAGTCTACCAATTATATTCTCTGATTAGACATATTTATACAAACCCACTGTGCAATACAACTAATGTGCTATTTCGCAGCCTTGGTCTTCTTGCTACTTCCGTTCGCGTAGTTGTGGGTGGGGGCAATTTCAATACGTTTAGTCAGTTCAGTTTATTACGTCTGATATGTCAGAGCCGAGATCGGTTCAAAGTGTATCGAAAAATCGATGCGCCGTAAGAAATGTTATGGTAAGATTTTATTGTTTAATAACACAGCGTAGTCGAAATCGTTGGTAGGTTGTCGAATTTTTGGTCACCACGGATAACGTTTTTTCAAGACTGGCTTTACAACAGTTCATTACGATTATTACAGAATCTCCACGGATGAAAAATTCTTTCTCTCTCTCTCCCGTTGTTCTTATCAATATGAGAAGGGTGAAACGTGCAGTTCAGTCTTTTGCATATATACATATTAGGTTCAGAAATTATCGCACGTACACATGCACACGTGTGAATGCGTATGACAGAGAGAGAGAGAGAGAGCTATCCGGAATCTAATATGAAACACGCTTCACTCTCTTGTATCCAACCTGCAGCTTATGTAAGCTAGCTTGGATAGGTTCTCTATCCATAAAACGGTGGCTTTACATATGGATACTTCAGCACATGCTGTTTCCCATTTAGCGCCATTTGCGCAGTACGAAATTACCATCAAAATACCCCTGATATTTTCGATCCATAAGACTCACATATTGAATCAACTCTCGAAAGGCCAGAAAACGTACATTTTTACGTCGGATCAAACACTATTCAGAAACAAAAGTCATCATAATAATAGTTCATTTCACACCGCTATTTAGTTCCAGGTGTAGGGTTACTTGACGCTGTCATCACACGGAACTGAACTTCGTTTTGATGTAACTCTTCACTTCCGGTCTGATATTTACAAGAAACAGTTCTCTTAATTACAAGTTAGGTTCTTTTTAGCTGAAAATCCACCAGTACCAGTAAACTTTTACATGAGTGAACATGTCGATGGTGAAGTATAAAAGGACACTGAATGAAGAATGACTCAAAGCACGTTCATAATCATTTGGAGTAATACGGTAACAATTACTGTTAAACAACGAATGCTCATTTCCATCTTCTTGCTTTAGGGCTCCGAGCGAATAAGACGAACAACGTTGGAAAGTTGAAGGTCACCACAATCGCTGGCTGGGGGAAAGAAACTTCTGGTGTGGAATAGAAAATCAATTTTGCGCGTAACACGAGAAGAAAGGGGACCAACATAGTGAAGAAGTTGTGGATAAACCGTGGTGATTCAGCAGCAGTCACATGTGACACGGCCAGGTACAGCTTCATAACCACGTGCACGGATGAACCTCAACCAACCAGGATCGCCACGAACAAGTCCGATAAAAGTTCCATGTGATTGGTCATCTTTGAGTCTATCAATTATATTCTCTGATTAGACATATTTATACAAACCCACTGTGCAATACAACTAATGTGCTATTTCGCAGCCTTGGTCTTCTTGCTACTTCCGTTCGCGTAGTTGTGGGTGGGGGCAATTTCAATACGTTTTGTCAGTTCAGTTCATTACGATTATTACACTCCCGCTTCGTGGTGAAGCGGAATACAAGTATAACGAGTGACGGAGAATCTGTGGAACAGCATAAATGTTTAAACATTCAAGCGGGAGTCATAGAATCAAAAGTCGATTCGGTGGTTCACCTTGAACAAAGCATGGTTTG
Source organism: Fasciola hepatica (assembly GCA_948099385.1). Lineage (NCBI taxonomy): Eukaryota > Metazoa > Platyhelminthes > Trematoda > Plagiorchiida > Fasciolidae > Fasciola > Fasciola hepatica. The sequence continues at coordinate 23,551,580 of CANUEZ040000024.1, read as the reverse complement.
GCATGATAGAACCAAGTTGACACATTCGACGGTGAAGTAGATGTACGCAGGCAACCGATGTAATGTTGCTACACTTGTTATTTTTCTGGAAATACACAAAATGTTAACCAATGAAACGGCATTCAAAATGACCAGCCCAAAGTCTAAACGAATGCCTAAGTGGATTCAGCTGAAAGAATCTCCTGAAGTTACTTACATCAAGACGAGAAATGAGGGTTTTACATGTGAAGATTTTGCAGTGGTTGCATCCAGACTAGAGGCATCACCGAGGCTTGTTCCAAATCAATCACATGATAGCATTCAAACATATAAAAGTAAAACAAAGGTTTGCATATGCTACTCGAGGAAGCACCAGTTAATGGAAAAGAGTACTGTTTTCGTCCGCCCCACTAAGGCTTGTAAAAAGACAGTTTTTATAAGATGGGTGATGATCACAAACAAAATTTGCACAAAACAGGTATTGGTTCACTTGTTACTCATAAACGGGCCTTCCGGGTAGTTAGTCTGGTTGTAACTCAGTTGGTTGATTCGCTTCCGGTTGGACCAGATAACTGCTGACCACTGATTGGTGCATCACTTAGCTTCGCTGGTTCCAATCCTGTTCTCAAATCTGGGCGAGAAATGAAGTGCTGTCTGCTTGCCATACCATCGATCCAATTAGCAGAGTTAAACCTTGCTCTCTGTTATGGATGAGCGAATAAGTGCTGTCTGCTAAACGAAGCAGGCAGTCTGTAGGTGATGCGTCTGTCAATACCGTCACATGCACTAATCGAAATACTCGGAGTGACTGGACGTATTGAAATGACTCCAATACAGCCGAAAAAAATGTAAAGACCAAGGCTGCAGAACTGTACTTTGCGTTCATTCGGAACACATTGGTATATCTACGTATGCTCGAGTGGGCCCGTTGGTAAATTACTGGTCGACCAATCACAGCCGGCTTTCGTTCCACGTAGTCTTCCTGCTTCTGATATGCTAAGACCAATCACGACTGCAAAGCTGTGCAGCATGGGGTCGCGTGAACTGGAGGTCGAATGACCACAAACACGGAAATAAATTTGCAGTACTTAGGTCAACCTAAAATATAGCATGTACTGGAGCTGCTCGAGTTTAGAACTACGCACACGAAGAACTGAAAAGACGGGGATAATAACTATGTATCAGCGCTAAGTCCATTGACAAAACACTCGCTCATACATGAAGCAGTATGCGGTAGGTAATGTAGTAGCCATTCACGATGCGTTTCATTTGTATGAGGGGATTATATACTTAGATGGATGCACCTGAGTGGAAGAGTCCTTTTCGGGGGGGGGGGGGTGAAAACAACGGTATAATACAATGCGCCATGCCCAGCGAGATTTTAGTCGCCACCATCTTGTTCTATTTGGTGTTTCTATTCTGTGATCACCCAAAAATTACAATGGAAAGGCTAACTAATACGTGCAAAAGTCAAGTATATCCCGTAGGATAACCGACAACTTCGGCTCTGACATCTAAAGTGGTGGCCAGCCAGAAGATGGATACTGTGAGATCACTCAAGCAACTACAATCAATTAATGTTGACCACTCACTGTAATTCTAGTTTCACCTTGACAAGTTGTTTGCCACTCTTCCTACTAGGTACTGAGAGTAAACATATAGAGAAGGCTACTCGTTCAGTTATACCCATCAGTGGTCTTGACTGCTTAGCATCATGTACGATGTCTGTTATCTCGGTTCAACCATCGAGGTGTAACACGTGATTCCGTCTAACTTTTTAATCCTATGGTTTCGCAGTAACCCAGTGCACTGTCATGAAGGTCTGGCAAACGTGGTCTTTGGACTTGGAGTGGAAAACGAAATAAGCTCCCAATGGGTTGAACCTGGTAGCAAACCGAGCGACAGCGCATTATTGTTTACTACCATCCGAACGTGGGTCTTATGCATTGATTCACCCAAATATCCGTACACTCCTGACGATAAAGTCCTAACATTCATAATCAATTGACCCTTTTCACCGTGAACGGTACGCACTGGTATCATTCATCTTAGTTTATGGAATATTCCAACCGTGCTCACTGGTATCACATCTTGTGTGTGGGGAGGAGGGACCGAGTACAACCACTGTGATTGTGATCCTGCGTAGTCTTTATTGATTGGCCGTGATCTATGACCCGTATGTCCGACCAATCCACATCGTTCGTTAGGTTTTAAGCCGATATAACCCAGAATTCAAGTTGAACAATGGAGCAGGCTAGAGCAGCTGACAACGTGGACCTATTATTTTAACATGTGAAGAATGTTTTCAAATGAATTGAAGATGGATGTTGACTCGACTAATCAAGTCCAGCAGGTTTGATATCCGGTTTGTTCAGTCGGGTAATCCGTGTAACCACGTTGTACGGGTCTCGAGTTTTGCCCTCACACCTAACATTATCTGCCTTTTCGTCGGTCAGTGATCAATCGCATATCCTCTCACTCACTTTATTTTAGAATAACTACATGGTGAACGACAGGAAACCACATGTATTACTACTAATAATTTGCTATTCGCAGAATACAGTTTGGACGAGCAGGAATCAGTCAACGGTCGTGCGGAAAACGATACGAACATCCTTCCATCGGCTTTGAATTCGAATCAGCACATCAAAATTGTGATTGCAAGGGATAAGATTTGAGCGGATCTGTTGTGTGACGAAGAAAAGTGCAGACCTCCAGTCTAGTAATCACGTAACTCATTGTTTAATCTGCGTGTCCGCAGTTCCAAATGGTCCAATTGTTCTCACGTCCATAACATAAGACTCATCAAGAGCCGTCATATACGATGGAAAATCGAGATTTTCACACCCATTTGGGTGATTATTCACGAATCAGCTCATTCGGTACGCAGGAGCCAACAGGCTCGAACAAACCAACTCACGGGTCATGCTCATCGATCAGTCGCTGACTCGTCTGTCTCCGTTGCATGCGCTTGGGGCGTGTGCGCTCTAGGGCGGAAGACATTCCTCTATCCTCAGTTGTTCTGCTGGCCTCCTTGGTACATATCGATCCGTCCTGGTGGGACCTTCTTTTTGTCCCACCTCACGGATTCGTACGCACGCCTAGGACACTCGACGCATACAAACGCATACCACGGGCGCACGCACGCACTCACACATGCAAACACGCCACCACTGTCCCGAGCGCTTGTGAATGCGTCTTCTCTTTGCCCAAGGACACACGCACACGTATGCGCGCTCTCTGTCTACCTCACCACTTTCGTCGGGATCGGTGCGTCCACAAAAGCCTCCAGTGCTGTTTAGGTCCACCATATCACTTTTTGCTTCAGGCCACCGCACACGTCCATCCTCCGCTTGGTTGCTCGTAAGCCAAGCAATCGGCCGATCGGCCTGCCAGCACGTCTGTTATTGAAGTGTCTTGGAAAGGTTTTGGGTCGATGAAACCATCAAATTTCACAGCAAGACGCACACGGCCTGTGTTGGTATTTATTCACCTACGCATTCAGACACGTAACTCGGGTGCATGAACACACGCACGCACGTGAGGAAGCATATGCACACACAGATGGATAGCATTGACGCAGCACTTGGTCCTGTTGTAGCAGTAGGCGAACGGACTAGGTGGACAAAGCCGGAGCCATTAGCCCTCGTTCTCCTCCTGCCATTGCTTCCAATCTGCTTCGCGCGTGCTGTTTCTTGTCCCCAGATCTGGTGCTATCCAATATGACGTTCACCAGCCCACTACCGATTGTCTGTTCTTGTTTTGGTGTACGTAGATAGCTCTGTTTATGTGCGTGTACGTGCGCAAGCGGTCAGAACCTTGAGCGCGTGGCCTGAGGGACACACAAGAGGCAGCCTATAGCCACATTGAGGAACGTCAGAACAAGATTTAAGACAAATTCAGACAGGCCATGGAAGCCACAAGGACACTGCCGGGACGCGATTGGGCATACGCACACGAAATGAGACAGAGCGGGTCGTTATAGGTACATTAACAAACGCAGTTACAAGCCATCGACATCAAGGTCTACCGGTCGCTTCCGTACTTAAGCATACAAACACGCACCGGATTGGTGGGACGCGGGCAAGAGAGAGAGAACGAGAGAAAGATAGTCAGACAGACCTGTTGGCTAGCCGGTTAGCCAGCTTGCTAGCTGACAAGGTAGCTCGATGGATGGACGCGACGTGCCGCAAGCTGCCATGCTTGGAATTACACGGTTCTGTCAAGCATCACCACCACCTAGTCCAGAGGTCTACCTTTCGTTCTGTCTTCAGCAAGTCCAACAACGCCATCCGGGCCGGTTCAGCCAGGGCAACTCTGACTTAGTCGCTCCACGCATAACATCAGGCAGACAAACAGGCTAGTTCTGTTGGCCGATTATGCCATCTACATGTTTGTGGCTGACGGATTGAAACTAGCGATGGTGTTCTGTCGACTGCTAACAAAGCCGTGGCTACATATGGGTGACTTGTAATCAACCGACAGCCTGGAGACGTTCAGTCCAATGTGGGTGAATAAAGGAAGTTCGGTTTTCCTAGCTTGACATCACGCACGTAAGCCTTTCTGGGTAGAAATAAATTCTCATGAGCCTAACAATCCGTGACACGGTGGACTCACGATTATGCCATTCACATACAGCAACTAAAACGCATTGTCTTCCATCGGAATGACGTATGTCTCACTGACTAACTTTACAAAACACCGACAAAAACAGATGGAAAAATCGAATGAACAATGTTCGCGGTTTTTGTTTTACTATTCGGTCGTTCAAGTACGAGTTCAAAGTTGACTATCAAGACCTTAAATCGAGCCTTAGACCGAAGGCTTGGTCCGTAAGGTGTCGAAGTGGACTATGCACTGCGCGTTCCGGACGGGGGAAAGGAAACGATTTTCAGTTTACTGTCTCGAACATACGTCCGTCAAATAGGACTCATATGTCCTCGGTGTACACAGTTGCCTTGAGGAAGCGATTGGTCATGAACTCTGCTGAGTGCACCAACCCAGACAACCAAATGTCATAGACAATGGACTAGCAGTCTGGTTATAGCTCAGAATATCGGCTTTTTGCCAGCTAACCTCAGTAAAAAAAAACTATCACCTCCTGAAGACAGTCAGCAGGCACATCTGTGGGGTAGTAATGAAGACATGGCTGATTTAATTCATTTTTAGAAACAAAAGTAGGGACCTCACTTGCTCTCACAGAAGCTGGGACCTCGGGCAACGTATGGATGTAGTAGTTAAAGTTTCACTGGAATTCGCAACCGGAAGACTGGGCGTTAGCTATCCTTGGGCATCCACGTCGGTGGCCAGATGCATCTTCTCTTGAGTATCACATGTTTGGTTGCAATGAAAACCTTTATCGCGGAAAAATCATGTGACAGCTGAACGAATGGAAGTGTGCGGAGTACTTATACGTACTGAACACAGCTCCATGCATGTTGTGTCGGGTCGATGCGAGGTCTTGAAATCCCAAATGAAAAATTCCAACACATCCAACTGCCCACACCGATCCATACACACTGGTGACCTCCAGTCAGAACATCACACTGATGAACTTGACTAAGAATAGCTGTATGTGTTGATGACTGATCAAAGTAAATTGGAATACGAGAATGCAAGATGGTGGTTTTGCCTTATGCCCACACAGAGACATTGGAATTGAGTTCTCATGCCCTCTGTTCTGCTAGCCGATGATTTTTAGATGAAGTACATCGGCAACTTGTGCACGAAGCTCTAAGCTATGCCCGGATCCTCCTCGTCCACACTGGAAATACAGTGGCCTGATTTAAATCACAAATCAGTCGAATTATTGGGTGTACACTTGTCAGTCGACATTTGAAGTTTGTAATGAAGAAACCTATCCACACACTGGTCATTCTGGAGCCGTCGGTCATAATGCACCAATCAAACCAATCCAGTCCAATAATATAATGTCTCCCAAACCTGTCAACAGATGTATGTCATGCGGCCAACTCCATTTACATTTAATGTGTCCGTTTCGTCAAGCCATATGCTATGCTTGTGAAAAAAACTGGCCATATACAGAAGGTATGCCGAATATCCAAATGAAACATGGTGGATGGGAACCGAAAGAAGGACATTGAATGAACCAACCCTGTATACATCCTGAAGACTATGGGCCAGCATGCTCAAATTTTGTACAAACCCGTGTTACCTGATTTTGAATTCGAACATGAATTCATTGTGGATACAGGAATTTTTGTGTCCATTATCCCGAAGAATACGCTGAACACGGCTGCACGGCTTTACCCCGTGCAACTACTAAACCCAATTATATACGCATTCACGGGGTAACCGGTCATCCCCATGCACTGCTGGATGGAATGATTTTGACGGGGCAGTCCAAACAAAGAGCATACGTTCCGATCCATTTCCCGACTGCGATTGGCAGTCTATCCATTCTGGAGTTGAATGTATCACGATCTATGAATCATTCGCCTTCATTTAACATCGCATCAGCCACTCCCGTGGATCACGCGGCTTTGCTGAAACTGGTGATACAATGTTCCAACAATCGTGGTGGAATGGCGATGGAACCGGTGAAGTTGGAAGTCGATGATGACCTGGTGTTCCTCAAATGAAGAGTGCTACAATATGATCAACAAGATGGAGTTCTGTAAGCATTGAGGAAAATGGAGCAGAATGGTGTGATTACTCAAGTCAATTCGTCTTCTTTGGCAACTTCGATAATATTTGCATGAAAATCGATTGGAAAACGCCACGTATTTGTGGCGACTACATACTAACTTGGAATCCATGACTATGGAGATGTGTGGCGACTACTAAGGAACCGGAAGTTTGTAGGAAATCCATGCACAACAGTGCATGGTTTTTGAAGATTGATCTAGGTGACTCATGTCTTCAAATTCCGGTTCCTCCAGAATGTAGACCACTCACCACCACGAAAACCGCATGAGATGTGTTTCAATACAATTTTCAACCTTTTGATTTACATCTTTCGCTGGTTATTTTTCAAGGTGTCGTGGACAAGTTGACTAGTGTTTTGGACGGGATAGTGGGGTATCAATGAGTTATGATCTTCTTTGGAGCATCGAAGGAAGTACAAGTTTATCGTTTGAAAGAGACCTTGGAGAGATTTGCAGGGAGTTCGGATCCTTCGGTTTCACGGTGAACCCCAACTGTTACCAGTGGGATTCAGATCGCTTCAAAACAGTATTTGAAGCGGAGTCAACAACTAACCAACCATACCTGAGGTAGATCTATTGGAGTACTTTTCAAGGTTCATACTAAATTTCACGACGAGAGGGGGTACGTTGTTCCTCGTTCAGTCTCTGATGTGTGACAACAGATTGAGCAGTGCAAAATAATCTCCCGGGATCCTGTCAATAACATAAGGAAACGTCCAGCATAGTGTCCCGTTATACCATCGAGACAAACATACTGATTACGGATGCATCCGGCGTTGGCATCAGTGAAGTGGTTGAGCCAAAAGGATGCCGCATGATATGCAACTGCTAACTCATTAATGATGCAGATAGAGGATGCTCGCAAACACTTGAGGAAGCGTTGGCCGTATTCTGGGCCATACTTAGGCCCCATAAATTTTTGTTTGGGTCGAAGTTCCCTATTATTAGAGATCATCAAACGCTACGATTTTCTTCAACGCGACTAAGTTTCGTAGCGAAGTTCACAGCCGTCGAGTTGCAACGATGGAGCATCGCTATTGTTGCATATGACTGCGACACCCTACATCGGCCTGGCGAATCGATACCACAGGCTGATTTCCTATCAAGTTACTCACGATTTTCCGCTACTAGGTAATGCAGTCTACCTTCATTGGCTGCTGCTGTGTCTAGGGTACAACTGCGAAAACTGCTACTCGTAGTTGATTTCTCCACACAGGTAAGAATGGTAATGAAAGTAAACAGTTTTTCGTGCGTCGAGAGGAATTCCGCATGCAACCTGGTGGAAAGCTGTGCTGTGGTGACCGTTTGGTTATACTTCTTCCTCTGTGTAAATATTCATTTGGGTATGGAGAAGATGAAGTCTTTGACTTGACAAATGTGTTGATGGCCGCAGTAGGATACCAACTTTTGTACGGTAGCCAAGAAATCTGATTCATGCTTGCATGAGGCAAATTCGAAACCAAATAACTGGAATAGGTGACGGCTTCTTTCCATGGGACCACATACATGACGATTTCTGCTGTCCTTTCGAAAGCAGGTACCATGCCCTCTAATTAATTGTTTCCTGCTCAAAAAGGCCTGTGATATTTCTAATATGGAAACCAACCACGTCTTCTGTGATCCTGTTTTTGAAAAGATGTCCCATTTGTAGAGACATTTGTAGTACTTGTATCAACCCGACCGATCGTACGTAATGAAATGGATTGCACCTGGACTACGAACATCAGTGGAATGAAAGACCAGACAAGAACGGCAAGAGTGCATTCTGTCACATTTTTTGGTACCAACTCGTTTCATTTGCTATCATTAGTTACGTGTGTGTGTTTGTACTTTTGCCTTTGGTCTCATGATAAAGTTCGATTTGCCATTTATAAATGACCACTTTGGATGCTGTATGCACTGGTGAAGATGCAGCGAAAAGGTCCTGAATACATCGTGCAATCTAATGCTTTTGACTTCTATGTTCTAATTTGTGTCGGGAAAGTTGTGTTTTCCATAGCTCGCACTCATTGGTAGATAACGTGCAGACCAGTCGCAAAGTGATCTCGCTGTGTATGTACTATTTAACTGTCACGGTCTGACTTAGCCTGACGGGTTGGATACTAAGAATGAGGTTGTAGCGCACTGGATAGCGTGTAAAGGTGCTCGAATCACTACAATATTCCACAAGTTTTCGTTGCTGATAGTGATTCCCAGTTCTGTCCAACTGATGTGAAGTGCTGGCTGGGTAGCAGTGGCTACTGATATCTTCGAAAGACACCCCGTCATCCATGTCCAGTTGGTACTGCGCTAAGTTTGGTACGTTCTGTGAAGGGTGCCTTCGCTTCAGTCACTTCAAAAAAGTTGCCGGAACGGGAGACATTCGTGGGTATTTTTCTGTTGCAATATCGTAGTGCATTCACAGAAGAAGGAGACTTCATGCCTGCTGTTCAAGTCCAGAAGCCTGGGGTTGCCACCGAGATGCCTTTATTCCAGTGATGCGACATACGACCTAGGCAACGAACTCAGGCCAACTCATGAGATCATTATTACACATTTTTGTCCGTTGATGATTTCCAAAGTGTATGGACAAATTTTCTTCTACTTACTTGAAACAGTTGCTCCGCATGAGGGAAAGACCGTTCAGGATTAAAGAGCACAATACTATCAGAGTGCACAGTTTTCTAGTCTACCGAGGTTGATGCTCGACAGTCTGTTAACGCAATTAGCAACTGACACTAACCTGGAAAACCGTAATTCAGTGATGCAAAATCAACTAAGTTTCCTCCTTCGGTAGACGCTGAAGAAGAATGAACGTCACACTATAGAGCCTTACACAGAAATCACAGCGAGCAGACCTGCGGACCCTCAGCAGAACTCAGCATCTCATTTCGGTTCTTCCTCAGAGGTATACAAAGAATCTACACAACTTTCGCCAGTGAAGACGAGTGATCCAGACAGCCTACTAGCGATAATCCCTAAGGCAAGCTAAAAAAACACTGTCTGCGGTAGTATCGAAACTTTCCATCAGACGTTTCACTCAAAAGAACATTTCCAAACGCTAGAGGATGGCCTCTGTTACCCTGGTTCCAGAAAAGTTTCATGCACGTTACGTCCCGCTGTCCATCAATAGCTGTTAAAGCCTTTGAAAGGCTTGCGTTGCACGGACTGTTGCCCTAGATCGGTGTGCTGAAACCTAACCAGCTCGCATACGGATTCTCCACGGATGATCTGAGAGTCCCAGCTTCACTACTGATTTTACTTATCATCAACAAATGGCACAATTCAGGTGTTCTGATAGTGCATTTTTCACTTCGGTGGCGCATTCATCTGTGTTGGCAGGTTCAAGCTACTCCAGATTCTTGCAGGTTGCGGAGTTGGCATGTCTCACATAAAACCGAAGTTTAACTTTTTCCAATCTCGAACAATTTACCGCAGTTCATGGACAAACATCCTCAAAACTCCCTTCCATAACAGGTTTTTACAAGGTACCATTCAGATGGTAGACGGCTCTGCTCTCCCCCGGCCCATTACTATGCCTGATCAGCTTGGGCCGTATGTGGTTCGGCACTGCAAGTCTCAGGAGCACTGTTGCCGGTGCTCCTCAAAACAAACAATTACGACGGTGTAAAATCACAAAAGCTAGTTTTCACTCTCGCTCCGTTCATTCGCAAAACAAATCAGACACTCATTACCCTCACCAGCATTCGTGAACTGAACTAATTCCTCCAATCTTCTCCTCCCACCCATTTTTTGACGGAAGTCCAACTCTATCTTCAAACGTCAACTACCTTCAGTTCCTCGGTTACATGTTTCGTTCCTCACTTCTACCTAAAGCTGGAGTGTGGGCCTTTGTCAGTCGCCACTACCCGAGTGCCACACCTTGACCTTTTCTGTCGCGATTTTCAACTGATGTGGCTGAAACTCCGTTTTCTCTATTTTAATCATTATTTTCGTGTTGTTTATTGCTCTCTCCCAACAGTGGTGACTCGTCTATCTTCAATTTCCTATATTCATACATGGAGAACTCATTTGTTCCGGACCCCAGCTGCCACATTACCATCCTAGGAAAATTCAGTGTTCACAACCCGGAAAGGTTGGTACACTCTTCTGACAATTCGGCTTTGGGACGTGAAGCCGAAACTTTCTGTGCGGTCGGCATCCTGAGTCAGATAGCTGATCTCTCCATACGTAGCCCCGATTGATCTGGAAACCGAGTTCACACCCCTGATTTTATTCTCATCTTTATCTCTTCTCTCTTCTCGGACATCACCGGTCTTTCTCAACTAGGTTCATCTGACCATTGTTTTATTTCTTGTTAGATCAATTTTCCCCCTCTCTGTTCCTCAGTCCACTTCAAGACGGACATTTAGGCACTGCATTTTAGTCGACTGAGAAGGTTTTCGTGACTTGCTGGCTTCCTATCCTTGGAAGGATTGCTGCTTTAGCTCCGATATATCCATCTCTATTTCTAACTTCATATATGTTGCTCTTCAATGTATGCATCTTTCATTCCATCCTTTTTCCAAACCCGGCAAACCTAAATCTCCTAAATATTTAAACCACACACGTGATTGTGCTGTTCGCTTGAAAAGTTCAGCATTCTGTCGCTGGCACCGCTCTCCCACTCCCACCACGGCTTCGTGCAAGCTGGGGAACCAGTGCTCGCTTACCATGTATGGAGCCAAAGAAAGCTTCGTCCGCTACAAAGCCGAACGCATGGTCCCGTGCGCCGCCGGTAGCCGTGCATTCTGGTCCCTTGCCAAAGCAGGTTGCCGAAATTTCTGCTCTTCCAATTTTCATCCTATCTGTAATTTCTCCGGCAATCTTGTATGCGAACCACACGAGAAAGTTGAGGTTCATGCTCTCCTATTTTCCTCTAATTTCATCTTGACCAATAACTCCACTCCTGCGGATTCGTCATCTCCCCACAACCACCCCTTTCTGCCTTCCCTTACCGTCAGGAAAGTCCGGCGAACACTGCATTCTCTGAACGTGCACACCCCCTCCGGTCCCGACAGTGTTCCACCCATCGTCCTTAAAAAGTGCTCCAGAACTTGCTCCGCTTTTACGCCATCTTTTGTTTCTTGCTCCATCTTACTGCTTTCCCAAAGCCTTGGAAACGCGCCGTGATTTTTCCTATTACCCAAAGTGGCAACCTTTCCAACCCCCATAATCATCGTCCGATATCTCTCAATGGTATTTCCAAACAGTTATTTCCGACAAGTTACTCATGTTCCTTGAACGAGAGGGACTATTCAGCGACCACCAATACAGCTTCCGGTTCCATCCTTTCACGGGTAACCTTCTAGCTCTTGTCTCCCACTCCTAGTCGGCTATACTCGATAACCATGGAGAATCACACTTGGTCCAGCTTAAAATCCCGGGCTTTCGATCGAGTCTGGCACGAAGGTCTACGGGCGACATTGCCAACTTCCAGGTTGTCTCAGGCTCTCACATCATAGACATCAAGTTCCCTCAGTATGCGGACCATTTCCGTCTAAATTGACGGGGTTCTATCCCAACCTTTCCCTGTGAATGCTGCCGTTCCCCCGTTTTCCGTACTGGCATCCACCCTATTTCTTCTAATCATGAATGATCTCTCAAAGACAGTTAACTCAATCCACAATTTTACCGATGATACCAACCTACGTTGCTCCCCTTTTTACTTCACCTCCAGCCAAGCCACCGCCAATAGCGATCGTGATCATAGTTTTATCAGTGTATCCATGGCTTCCAGTCACGAACACTTCTCCTCAGAGAGCTCCCACAATCATGTTGACTTCAGTACCCGAAAAACTTCCATTCATTCAACTTGCCTCAGAAATCACTTGTGCTCCCCGTATTTATCATTTGATTCAATACGCTTGAGTTCTACAAAATCTATGTTCTTTATGGGTTTATGTAATAACCGTACTGAGCTGATAGTTCGCATTGAAATTGCCCCCACCCACAACTACGCGAATGGAAGTAGCAAGAAGACCAAGGCTGCGAAATAGCACATTAGTTGTATTGCACAGTGGGTTTGTATAAATGTCTAATCAGAGAATATAATTGATAGACTCAAAGATGACCAATCACACGGAACTTTTATCGGACTTGTTCGTGGCGATCCTGATTAGTTGAGGTTCATCCGTGTACGTGGTTATGAAGCTGTACCTGGCCGTGTCACATGTGACTGCTGCTGAATCACCACGGTTTATCCACAACTTCTTCACTATGTTGGTCCCCTTTCTTCTCGTGTTACGCGCAAAATTGATTTTCTATTCCACACCAGAAGTTTCTTTTTCCCAGCTCATCTTCTCCTGTTGCACAAAGCTCAAATCCGCTTCACACTGCAATACTGCAGTCATGTGTAGGGTGTGATTCCATCCTCTGCACTTTGTCTTCTTGATTAACGTAAGGCCATCCGGCTGGTTAACGATCATTCTCTAACTTCCAGTCTGCAGTTACTGACCCACAGTAGAGGGTTACTTCTTTATACTTTTTCTACCGTTGCTGTTTTGGATTCCTTTCATCGGAGCTTGCGTCTGGCGGTTCCCTCTCCCCTAATCTTTACTCGTTTTTTCGTACACAGGCGGCCAGTCATACTTAACAGGTTTCTGTCCCTAGATGTCGTACCTCTATCTTCCAATTTTCCTTTTGAAAGCAGTGTTAGCTAGCTGGCTCTGAAGTGAATGTTCCCCCAAACTCCCTCTTACAGTACCTCTTTTGGCTATGGGGCTTACCCCTCTACAATAAATCACTTTGTTTGTAGTAAAAAAAGTCTGTAACCTTTTTTCTTATCTATCTATATCTCTTCCATGCCCGTGCACAACGACTATCTGTTTAATAGGTATGCCAGTGACGTAGTCTTCGGAATGCTCCATTCCATTAGTAATGTTCAGATACTCTTGCAATAAAGAGTCATCGATTTCGACAGTTCATCTCAGCTTAAAAAAGAAATCCTTCCAAGTGCTGCCGTATTTTATTTGGTCTTCAAAACAGCGTTGAGTATTCTGATCTTTTTACACGATCCAGACCCATAAACGGTGACGGTATTGCTAGAACATCATCTACCAAATACACTTTAGTCACCATCAGCCGCTGTCTGTTCTGGTCTGAATGCGCGGCTGCTGTTTTCCTAAAACTTGGAAGGTTAACCTTTAAGTGTTACAACTGAAGTTTTTCCTATTCCACTGCATGTATCTTGCCACACTGACTCCACGCTTCCCTTGTAGTTTTTCAAGGCTTGCTTGCTAAATACTTTAAATCCATTGACCAATTCGTCAAATATCTTTCTTGGTGAAATGAGTTCCCCTATGATCAGCTAGCCCAACGTATGGTATCACAATACCACCAAGCCTGCCAGAAGTTCTTAAGGATACTGGATGTCCAGCCACCTTCCCTTTATCCAAATCCTAGTGAACATGTTTCTATGTCTTCTGCTAGGTCCCACTCCAAGCCCCAGTTTATCGTACTAACATGTACAAATCATCTACGGTTCCCTGTCTAGCCAGAAAAAGTACCAGCCCAAACACTGCCCCCGAGGAAAGGAGGAGCCGGCTAAGCGGAACACTTCTTTCATTCTTGCCTGTAACTTCCTTTTAGCATACTCGTATTTGAGTGGTTATGTATCTGGCGAATATCCACCTCCGGTAGTATAAAGTGATTACTTGACTTGGTTTGAACCGAAATATACAGAGTATATCGTTTATTGTGACACTTCAATACAAACTAGGACTCGTCAAACAAGAGGGAACGGGATTGCTAGTTGCTTGTGTCTAAATGTGTTGCCCGTCTGTCAGTTCCTCTTTCATTTTTCACGGGATTTGCTACTGTGACTCTATGCATATTGATTTCGACGTGTCTACTGGACGAGTTATCCCACTGAAGCCCCTTGAGGATCAGAGACGCCCCCTTCCGGTCGGTTCCGGTGATTACCCTTGCGTTATTGATCTTGCCCTCGTGACAGGAGTTCCATAACTGTTCGCGTAGTAGGGCAAGTATGGGTAGCCTATTTCATCCATGTATGTCGGCAGCATATCAATCACGGGACAGTATAAACTACACCAAATCGCTTTTGCTGGTCTACTCGGTCTTTGTCGTTGAATAGAGTAAACCTCGGGGTGCAGACAGCAGTGTGTCCCAATCGCTAAAGGCAGGATCTGCAGATTTCTGCTGCAAAACAGTGTGAGAACAAACGGGACCAGTGGTTTATAAGGCGATCAGCTGTAACATAGAGATGAGTGATGCGACATTAGGTAGGAGGAAATTCCAGTCGATTTCATTTCTGAAGTTGTACGGAAGAAAGTCACATAATTTGCCCAAAAAATCAATGCCCAGTATGCATAAGTGATACTGTCCCTTATCTCACTGATAGAAATGTTGCATTCTTATCTATTTCAGGTCTCCTGTTCCAACTCCACCAGCCTTCTCAAGTTGTAGACAGCAATTTGATACAAGGTGCAACAGTGACTCTGTCATGTAGCTTAAATGGTGACCCCAAAGACGAGTGCTTTCTGATTTGCGTACTACTCCTGTGCGTGTCCAAGTCGTCCAATCAGATGCGGCAATACAAAAGGAAAGAACAGGTAAAAACGGAACAATATAAAGCAACATTTATGGGTCTGGCTCAGAAATACTGTGTATGGATAACATCTGGGCCACCCTTGTGACTGATACGACGAATATGTTCACTCCCTCGTTTACCGGAACTCCATTCAACTCTTTCCCTCGCTTCCCTCTGTCTGTCTGTCTGTCTGTCTGTCTGTCTGTCTGTCTGTCTGTCTGTCTGTCTGTCTGTCTGTCTGTCTGTCTGTCTGTCTGTCTGTCTGTCTGTCTGTCTGTCTGTCTGTCTGTCTGTCTGTCTGTCTGTCTGTCTGTCTGTCTGTCTGTCTGTCTGTCTATCTGCCTGTCTTGCTCTTCAGTTCTCTCCAAAGCTTTCTGATTGTCTCAGATTCTATGAGCGAAAACCGTCACACAAAAGAGGATTCCAATCTAACGATTGTAATGAGTCCTCCTCCTTTGGGGTGCAACTATTGTCTGAGTCAGTAATCTGGTACGAGATGAAATAGTTATTGATGCACAACTGGGTTGCAACTTTGCGACCGGGTGTTTTCAACAACTTCAATCAATAGGACTGGCTCTCTCTCGCTCTCTCAGTGTTTGTGTGTGAACGCGGTCAATAGAGAGCATGCATGTGACAGGAGAGCTGAGAGACTCCGTGCTATTGGACATTGCAGTACCGCCCCTAAACTTCAGGACTACGTGTAAACAGAATCCATAAGTTCTTGATAAAATTGTTGAAAGAGAGAACCAAAAGCAATCTGACTAAGTATCACGTAGAGCATAAATTCAATTGGGCCGTTGTTGGTGGTTGTATCGGTCTGGGTGATAATGAACGAAGTTGCCAATCGAACGTTTCCTTTGCTTGACCCATTACAGAGTCAAATCATTTCTTCAGGAGAAAAAATAATGGTTCACAAGAGAAGGGGATATCATAAGTTGAGAATAACTGAGTGATACTGTTTGGTTTTTGTGATAAGTGATAAGACATTATAAAACAAGGAGAAAAATCAGCTTTATATCGCTAAAATTTATTTTCAGAACGAGCCTGTTATATCTCAGCTGGTGTCTGGTGTCAGTAAATGAAATTTATTTCAGTCGGATTCAAATCATAGACTGAACTGCATAGAGTGAACTGGGGGTGTGCGATCTGCGGCTGGGGATCGTTTCTGTCGTCTAATGATGACCTTGACAACAATCTGGTGATCCATCCATATTCGATTTCACGTATATCAGTGAAGTGTGTTATATCATCAGGATTTGAAACCGATACATGCCGAACGTTAACAACTTACTAGGTCAAATTCAACTTAACCGAGGTTGCAACGATTGTCTCTTAGGTAGCTGGTATCATGCTACACATGGAAACATTGGGTTATAATAGATAATTTTCCAACTGGCTTATAACGATAAAGTGCTAGGAATGAAGACTATTATTATAATTATAACTATTTTTACCATTATTATTACTATTATTGTCATTGTTATTATTAATTATTCTAACTATCAGGTACTTCACTTTCACAGTGAAACAGACTTCAATTTTCTCCTAATTATTTCGACGAAATATTGTGCCACTTAAGTAGAATAAGTAATGAAGAAATTTAAAATAATATTATTTGGTCTCTGAGCCGACAGTAAAAAGTGATTGCCGATCTGAGTTTCATTTTCTTGTCAAATTATGACACGGTTACCTGTTTGGATTTCTGGGAAGAGAAGAGCGCGAACATATTCTTCGTGAATTACCTATATAATATATTTTCTAAAATATTCTTTTTATTTACTTTTTATTTATTGCGCGACAAAGTACAACGGTTCACGAAGTCGGTCTCGGCCAATGAATGGCTGCCAAATGGAGAAGAGTGACTGGCAGGTCGAGCTCGGGCTGTTATTGTCCAAAGTCCTTTTGACCCCCGCGATTCAACTAAAAATCGGGATTTTATGTGCCAGTTCATTAGAAAGGAACGATTAGAGAAGAACCACTAGTAGAGGAAAGTTACTACATTTACGAAGTTAGTTTTCGCACCCTGAAATAAACCAGTCTGTTGACCGCTTCTATTTTTCCAACGGAAGGGACCCGTTATCCGCTAAAGTCTTGTCCGGCGGAGTAGGAAACAAAGAATCAGGAAATCAAACTGAGGTCCTCCTCCGAGAAGTAAACTTTCTCCGTACAACACTTTTGCCCAGTGGTGTTAACCAGAGACGAAGATCGAAGGGTGATCCAATCCACAAAGCCCCGAATAAAGCTGTACACGTTAGACTAGTCTTCAGTGGTGACCTCGTGATCAGTGGTGTGCACCACAAACTCAAATAAGCCATGGACGGCACAGTCCCAGTCACAAAATTTAGCGTCCTATGGACTACCCAAGAGATTCATCTGGACAGAGTCAGTCGTTGAATTCTGCTTCACATATACCGTATCACTTCATCATTAATTACAGTGACACTTAAGTCGGCCGAACAAATTGACAACTATCATAATGGATTTCAGAATACATTCCCAACTGACTGATACAACCAGTGGCCCAAACACACATCCGGAGGTTATCCGGACCGGTGTACTGTAACATCTATGGCGAATAATCCTGTATTCGAGTCTGTATGGAGGACAGACGCAATTGATATGATGATATTTCAGTCTGATGAAAACCAAACACGAGGATGACCAGATTTTGTCTGCCCAAGAGTTCCTACGTAGTCGTAATTCGAGGCTCTTAGCGTTCGGTGAATGTAAGCCAATAACAATAACGTAACACCGCTCGTTCAGCGCAGACCTATCTGACCCAGCAAATCCGCTTACCACGGAGATGTGTTGCGCTTTATTGCATGAACTTAACGCTTCACTTCCTTTTATTGTAGTTGCCAACAGTATTTTGTATAAGCTTCAGATCGTTTCACGTAGGCGATCAAAAAGAGTAGGAGAAAAGATTGAACCTCCCAGTGCTTGTCTTGCTCTGTACAGAGCGAGCGGAAAGTCTTCCCCGTTCGTTTGCTTGATTAGCCAAAGTGCTGTCTGATTGTTACACGTTATGGTGGCTGGATTTCGAGCATTCTCATAAGCTTGAAAAGAAAGTATCGAGTTGGACATCTAATCAGGAGGGCATTATCTACCTGTATGAATACTAACCCCTGAAAAGAAGGCGGAAATTTCGTGCTGTATTTTGTCTAAAAGAAGTTACACAGATAAGATAGAGTGTATCATTGCTGCTGAGTCGCAAACATTTTCAAACAAAGTCAGCTAGATGGAGTCGTGAACGATGGTGACGAGGATGAGAAGGAGTAAAACCAACCTTAACAGCCATAAGATGAAGGCTGCATTCCATCAGCAATGTGACAAGACAGTCGCTTAACCTCCTCACTTGTGTAGGCTCAGAAGCATCACACAGTCCATGAAACTGAAATTAAGATGAACTGAACTTGTGAGCTGGCCTCCTACCAAATAATCATCTTCCTAAGGACGAGTACCGGACTGGACGTACGAAATAGTGTTCTGGAAAAGTTAGTCTACACTTTAATACTGGACTGTTGAAAACTTTCTTCGGTGACTAGCTGTTGTAGGGCATTAGGCACACTCTAGATACGGGTGGGAGGAAAATGAATAAAAGTCAATACTAATAAGAAAAGGTGCTATTCATCTATATGTGTGATGGTAGTTGTTGAACGTCAGTTGCAAATAGCCTCCACTATGAGAGAATGTGTTTTGTATGTATCTTTGTGTCTGCCTTTGTGTGGTTGTATGTTCTGACCATTACCTATCCACGGTTTGCCTTAACAAAAGTCTTGAAATTTGACCCTGAATTGTATGTGGATGCAACGGAGGACTTCGCACATCTCTACCCCATACTATTTGTCTGTCACGTGACTCAATCCTTCTGCTTCTCGTGGCTCTTTGACTGAGTCAAAGTGGATGAATTTATCATATGCCGTCGGACGGTAATCTCGTGGTCCAAATAGTATGACTTAGTCCGCTGACGTATAGAATGGAATGCGCAGAATGAGATCACATCCACAAACAGTTCTTGTATGGGTTGAAAATCAAAAAATGATCCAAAGAAGAAAGTGAAGTACGTGCTTCAAGCAGCTGTTTTGAGGGTATCCTAACAGTCAGCCCAAAAATGATTTCCTGCCTACATGACTCAGAACATTTTGCCGCTCTTCTGCGCAGTTAGTTTTCAGATTGCCACTTTTCCTATTTTTCACTCAGAAACCGGGACAGAGCATTACCCAGAGTAATACTTTCCATGGTGGTGGTGGATGGCATTTTGAATAACGCTTAGTGGTTATGTGGGTTAAATAGAATACGACTAAACTTTTCGTGAACTTGAGGAACTATTGAGGTGTGACGATGAACCTACCCACTCATTAATTCTGGTCAGACATCGGTTTTTCCGAACTTTCATCCTGTTTCGATTTCAAGTACAAACCAAGCTCGAATGGCAGTCAGTCAGTCAGTCAGTCAGTCAGTCAGTCAGTCAGTCAGTCAGTCAGTCAGTCAGTCAGTCAGTCAGTCAGTCAGTCAGTCAGTCAGTCAGTCAGTCAGTCAGTCAGTCAGTCAGTCAGTCAGTCAGTCAGTCAGTCAGTCTGTCTGTCTGTCTGTCTGTCTGTCTGTCTGTCTGTCTGTCCATCTCCACCTGCGAATGTGTGACCATGTCATTTGAAGGACCGTTATGCACTTTTTTGCTGTAGTACAGCCGACTGGCCAAACGGTCATCAGCATGTCCACCCACACGCACGCACATACGGGGGTTGTAAGGTGTATTTTGTAGTTAAGTGATTAGTGAAATTCAATGTTTTATTGTCGAAAGGGACATCAAAGGTCCACTGGTACTTACCAATTCAGAGGGATTTTGTCTAAACTTGGTTTCAACATGGCCCCAATGAACAATGATATTACCATCTGAGATGTCTCTCTGCAGTGGGAAATGTAACAAGGTAAAAGTAGGTTCTTTCTTATCAGGAATATCAAACGAATTCTTATGTTGGGGATATCTCCTCTCTCCCCCCCCCCCAAGAACCAGAAACCACTTTCAGTGTACTGACACCGGGATACTTTAGTCACGATGCAGGCTGTTTTCATCCGTCCCCGTGGTACTGGAGAGAAGACCTCTCTGCCTTCGAATCATCTCGATTTACTAGTACACAAACAACAGTTTGTATACGATGAATGGCGATTATAACCAAATCTTGGCCGGCCGAGACTTATTGCTTCACCTGTTATTCACAGCCAGCTCTTCTAAGTGCTTAGTCTCAGAAGAAACCCAACTGGTTTATTCGGTTCAGACGTCAATGGGCATCTGATTGGTTCTTCCGTCTGCTTCGCTGGTTCCAATCTTGTCTTCAGTTCAGGATAGATGAAGATGTACTGGGTGCTGACCCAAACGTAGTGCTGTTTACTAAATGAACCTAGCTATCTGTTGACAATGCCCCAGCCCATTTCCTCACACAAGCCAGCTGTTTTTTATCAGTACGATCTTGACGTCAAGCGCGTGCAAAAGCAATCACGCAGCCAAAAGACGTTTTCTGTCTGCTGACCTTTGGAGGAAGCTCAGAGACCATTTGTCAATCTTGAAGTAGATTATGATTAGAAGTGCTCTCAAGCAAATAATGAACATCCGGACAATCAGCTCATTTAGCCGTTGACTAGAAAAGTGAGGTTAGCTGCATAAAATCCCAGCCATCCGATATTTGTAAAAGGGGTCTGTTTGTGATCCAACCGGAAATCTTCCAAAGGGCTCAGTTGTTGATCCTCTGTCACAGGTTTATATTTGAAGACGACGGTCACTTAATCTCATTAAAGCTTTAAATAGTTCTATAATGTTCTTGTGGGCACCCATTAGGTACGACATGCACACACGGATAAAAAGCGACTCATGGGACGCATGAAGTGGTCCGGCGGTCCATACGCGTAGCTCTTATGCTACTGGTACTGTGACTGAGTGGAACAAATAACGTGTTGCAAACGTGCCCGCGCGCACACACAGACACACATAATGGATGGATAAGAATCCATGAGTCTGATATCTGCGGTCATGAGAAGTTGGGCGTGGTTTAAGATGGTCGATAAGGAATACGTACGTATAGAACAGATCAGCAAGTATGCAGCTTTGCTTTGATCAAGTGATTTTGACCTAATTCACCAAAAGACAGGCATTGACTGTGGGTAAATGAATGAGTGAGGAACCAAGACGTGGATCAGTAGTTCACCGGAGCAAACCTACATGTTCCGTGACAAATCCTGAATCCACGAAGACAGATAGAACATTCCAGAAAAAAAATCAAAAAGGTTCAACATATATGTAGAATCCACAGTTGGGATGATCAAAACACAAAATCTAAACAACCAATTTAGATGCCCAGATGAAAAAGAAGATGCACAAAAGCCACGGAAATAGAGACGAAGATCATAGTGCGAGCCCAAAAAGGATTCTGCTGCTTCCGCTGCAGCTGGTCATGATGATGATGATAATAATAACAATACTACTACTACTACTACTACTACTACTACTACTACTGCTACTACTACTACTACTACTACTACTAATAATAATAATAATAATAATAATAATAATAATAATGACGATGATTTTGGTGATATTGATCGTGATGTTCGTTATCATGATGATGATATTTTTGATGTTTCGAATGTTCATATTTGTGTTGATGATGATGGTGTTATTAAGAATATTGATTCGAATAATGTTGATGCTAGTGATTCTTCGGTTTAGTATGATGATGACGTGGACTTTGAGGATTATAGTGATTCGGATTATGATGATGGTGATGATGAGCTTTTCAGATAGTGATGTTGATTTAATTGACGATTTTTCTCTGTTGTCTTAAGTTCTGTGCTGTATGCTCTCCAACATTTCGGATTTTGCGAATTTCGATTTTTACGGTGTTTCTTTGATGGTGTATTTACGCTGTAAGCCTTCCACGTTAAGTCGTTTCGTCATGTGGTCCTTACGAGTCGCACAGTATTGTGTTTCAGTTGGGATGTGGTAATATATAACTTGAAACCGCGTTCAATGTTCGCAATGGCCGAGGTGATAAGATGCACTAAGCACACAACAGACCCTAGTTACGCGAACCGAAGTAGGAAGAATACCAAGGCTGCAGCACAGTAGGGTAACTGTATAACGTAACTGGTTTCTATAAATATGGTAAAGCAAAGAAAATAGTTAGCAGATTACAAGTGGACCAGTCACAGCTAGCTATGGCTGTACCCATCCTCGGTGATTCCGGCTGGCTGAAGGTTCTCAATGCAAGTCTCCGCGAAGCTATACGTGGCCGTATCACGTTTGATACCCAGTGAATCGCCACACCACTTCCCGTGATGAATTTGAAAAGTGGGGTCAGAATCATAAAATTGCACTATTTACGTCCAGGACAATTGTGGTTCATCTTTACACGGAGCATACGATGGAAAAAGGTTAATTCTACAGTTTATATACAAACGAAAGCATGGCAATATAATTACGAACATGTATATCTCACCATGTCACGCAATTCTTTCTGCTTACACAACAGACGTCTCCGCCTTTTAAGTGCTATTGCGTCGACCAGTCTAAGCTGTTTCATATTTTCTGATCTACGTATCATCAGAATTGTCTGTTCTTTGTTAACTTGATGTTGCTTAACCAGTAAGTCTTGAGCTATTGATGATGACGGTATCTTATCAGTTCATCGACCTCTGGTGGTTTGAGGTCTCATGGTCAGTTGAACGTTGAAAGCAACTGGGAAAGTATTCCGAAAACCGATCACCTTAGTGCCTTTCTGTTCGACTGATAGAACACGCCACGTTGCATCACGGGTCCGAAGATTTCAGTTGGGACCCGGAGCGTATGCACCATGAATGGTGATTACCAAAAAATTGGATGACGCAGCTGCCCAGTGTTCCCATAGATTACCAATGATGGGTGGAGCGCTGGTACTCTGCTCGACGAGTCTTTAGATCTTGTGTATACTACTGTCTATATTATTTTGTAGGATAGATATAAAGTAGAGAGTTGTCTATTGTGATTGCGTCAGACATTTAGATTGGTCATAAACAGCGGCTTTGCTCTAACCCTGGGTAGACTTGGCAACACACACACACACACACACACACACACACACATATATATATATATATATATATATATATATATATATATATATATATATATATATATATATATATATAGTCAAATTGGTGATACCGAATAGATGTGTCTGGCCTACAATGGCCTACAATGAAGGATATATGAAGAGTATCCATTCCCACTCCAGACTATTCAAATTAAATCCTAGTCAAGATATAACATCAGAGTGTACAAGTATGAAGATGAGTGGACGGAGGAGTACCAGGTACGCATACCTGATGAGCAGCAACAACCGCGAAACCGTTAGTGTGCTTCCGGGGAAAGTTTGTCCACATTTTCAGTTACTACTTACTACCAGTATGAGCGCTTGTACATGCAGCCTCGTTGTTCGTTGGGTTAGCAGTGACCCAGACACGAATAACTATCGGAAATCACAGTTGTGATTCATTTGTGGGCTCTTCAGTGAACAATATCCATTCACACTCCAGACGATTCACATTAGACCCCAGTCAAGATACGTATATAATCACATCTGTCTGGAATCGAGCAGATTGCCGAAGCAACAACGACAGGTACAAAAAATTACAACAGAGGATTTCAAGTAGCTAGTAAAAGATATGGTATGTTATGATCTTCCTCACAATGCACTTGTTACCATTTTTTGTCCAAGTGACGTTTTTGTGATAATGGCCCACTTAAGTTCAACAGACAGTCCACACAGCATTCGCGCCACTGACGGCTATTCTGAGCCTAGTCCCTCAAGTTTTGTAACCGACGACAATCCTTGTCTCTTGGACCCTAACCAGGGAGTGGAGAAGCACCGACCGAAGCCAATGCTGATGCTGGCTTCTTCATACCTGTACGCCATGTCCTGGCCTGATCCCCTCATCTCTTCTTCCAGCCTTGTCCAACACATTTGGGCTCAGAACTGCTGATGACTTGATCTAACGATTCAGAGTATTGCCTGTTTGTATTTCTAGTACAGTTAGTTCACAGTACACGATAGTTCTGTTACATGATGGATGGGTAAGCGTTTTGTGAATTTAGAATGTTTAGATGTTTTTATAAATGGCTAAATGTTATAGAAAAAAAGAGATAAACTACCTCAAGTAGATTCGGATCCCGGTAGCTAAAAAGTCAGGCGAGTTGACGAGCTCTTCTGGATGGGAAGTGATCCTTATAGGACAATTCGGTCGCATTCCTATTATCAACTGATTCGATGAGACCAACGGAAAATAGCACGATGAGAAATGATACAACAGTGGCGATCTCCACTTCTGAAATAAGAAGCCAGTTGAGTGGAACAAGATAGCCCTGTAAAACAAATGGTTTAAAGACCAAAAGTCACGTAAAGTTATTTATACGAGCAGCAGAAACCTCTTCGGTTCTCCAAATTGCACACATCTGTGTCCCGTCGGCTTTAGCTTGATTCGACGCACCTGTAGCTTGGTCATTATTACTATGCTGATTGTCCTATGGCTCCGAATGCGGAAACGATTTATCTGGAATGTCTTCTTGCTGATGAGTGGCTTGGTGCCAATGACCTTCTTCGTCCTTATTGGGTCTATAGATAGAAATCCTTTGGCTTTCCTCGTGACCTTATGGCAATTATATGATGTAGTCGTGAGTCACCAAAATTTCGCAATTTAGTTTTTTGGATCATTGTCAAAGCCTACGTGGATTACACCTAGTCGAGCATCGATTGCTAAACAATGTCTAATATGTAAGTGGATAGAATCATAAACAGATGGACCAACTGAAACTCATCAGGTAGCGTATTTCTTCGCGTCCAAAGAAGCTCATTGTCAGCCTGATGATCTTTTCTGACAACTCCTACTACTCGGCGGAAAAGATATGCTCAGTCCAGGACAAGGGTCAACCTCAAGCTAGTTGGTTTCAATGACGACGAACATCTACTGTGCATTCTGTGGACAGAATAGTTTTAATCAGCTTCTCCCCGATTAACGGCATGCCTGAGAATCAACAGAAAGGTGGCATTATGAAACTCTAAGTAACTGAAAGTCAACGAAGTATTTCCAACTGGAACGAACAGAGCCTACCATGGGAATACCACGCGTTGTCTGACGAAAGAGAACATTCCCTGGTCAGTCAGATGTGCCAGAGATCAGCGTACATTGGTTAATGTGGAGATGAAAAACTATCCATGACTTGGCAGAGTACGAAAATGTCTTATTGTACGAATACAGCCGCTTAACCTTTGATAACATTGACTTCGTCTTAAGTGCAGAGGACGATTTTTTCACCCCATCTCGTCACTGAATTCGAGTCGGTAAGCAAATCAAAAGGCTTTAGCAGCAGTGAACAGTTCTATAGATTACGATAATATTTTCAAGTATCAATAAACCAGTTCAACGCAGAGGATCGTTCAAAAGGAACTGATCGATTCAGTGCGTTTGACGCACTGTTGACGTCCGTGCTGTTGTCATTACCATGGTTGTTGACGAAGACGACGCAAATGCTGGTCCTTCATAGAGAGGTGAAAACAATGGAAAAGCCTCTGTGTGGGTGTGTATATCTTCGGGTCATTCAGCTGACTGACTGGTCTATAACCAATACTAATTCGGTTGAATCCGTCTTGCTGGTCATGCCATCCACTGATCCGATACCTTCTGTCTGTTTGTGTTTGTGGTTTGTGGCTACTCATGAGTAACTAAGTCCCCGACCAAAATAGCTTAATCGAGTGGCGAATATAACTTCGAGGTTGTTTTGCTGTTTGGATGTATTATTCAGTGAACACATCCTGTTACGCATTGGTGGTGAAACGGCTGAAAGTGCGACCTCTTGGGAGTATGGAGCTACTACAATATTAGAAACACTTATGTCTCAGGCTATCATTCTCGCTAGAATCCCTCTGTTTCCACAGAGGAAACAGGATGCTCAGTACCATGCACTTTTAGACTTATGATTCTGCCCTGTCGGACAGAGAATACATACTAGAAAATCTTGTTTCTCAAATAAATTGGTGCTCTTTTTCCAGTGAATTTCCAGGAAATTTCCTTCTAGTTGCCGTCGTAACTGTCTCAGCCGGAGGGGTGCCCGGAGGGTAAAGCAGAAGTGGCGGCAAGAATAATGAGTCTATCATGTCCTCACCGCACATACCCCAGTATTAGTCTCCACTTGACAGGTTCTCATACGTGGCCCCAACAATCAGCTATCACTAGCAGCGGTCATACGATGATGAGATTCTCGACAGTAGGACCAAACCAGATAGAGATTAGTCTAAACCTTCATATTTCGACGGGATAGTGCCCCTCAGACACACGAATTCAAACTTCGGTAAAATGAGCAAAGGAGACCTGCATCAAGACCTAGTAATAGTGACGCTGGAGTTAAAATGTAATGCGGAAGTGCAGGAACTTCCATGTGGCAATCCCAAGTGTCAATGACCTTCATGGGCCCCTGGCGCCTTCCTCGCTGCTCTTGGTAGTGCGAAGTCAGGACAAGCATCTCTGAATAAAAATGTCAAGTAAGCGTTAATTAAACCCATACTCCGGTTTGGATTCCTTAATACTGCATATACTATCCCGCAACGGCCACTTTTGCAGTTAGAGTTACGGGAAACAATATAAGCTGCCTTACACCAAAAACGAATTCTTTCTACTCTCTCTTCCTCCCCCCGCCACTTTTATCATCCAACAATCAGTCGGAGTTCCGGCCACTAGGGCCCAAAATTTTGCTTCAGGCGGACCACTTAACTAAACTTCTAACTTGTATATCCAAAGACCACCGAAAATGCGAACACCGGATGCCGGCACTTCTTCGGGGATCATCTAAGCACGCCTTGTTTTTTCCAAGTATACGTTGATTCGGATGAGACGGAGAAGGCTACCGCTTGTGCGCTTGACATCCTTTCGACCTAGAATTGATCTTAGCCGACTCTTCACTATTCAAAGTGAGACTTGGAAAGTGAAATCGATATTGGTCTTACCGATAAAGATAAAAAATGCTTTGTTGTTTCAGAGTGTTCACCCACTGATTTCAGCCCAAATGCGTCATACGCAGTTCTCACCAGAGATGACTTAGAAGCGAATCTGAACGACACAACAAATCAGTAAAAGATCTGACTTTTAAGCTAGAGAAATTAAATAACCATGGCACACCCGAGATATTATTCTGGGCTGTATTCTTGTCTTTCGGATAGCGACGAAAAAATCAGGTATCTCTTTCAGGTCATTTTTCGCCCATTCTTCACTACCGAACCCAAACAACTCCACAGACTGCAAGTCACCTGTTGTCCCTCCTCTTCAGCTCGACAAATGGCCCCAGTGGACCGTTCCCCAGTCAGTGGACAGTGTATGGATTGAATCAAAATTATCGTGCTCCTTGTGCATTGAAATCTCGCTATAAACTACTATTCTTATGGGCAACAGTCGTATTCATGAAACGGAAGTGAATTGCACTGCCGCGCAACACCTGAAATCACTTTGTGAACCAGCACAAGTTTGCCGATAGATGTCACACGCTGGATACCAGACCTCAAGCGAACGCTTCACTCAACAAAATACCTTGATTCGAAGGTG
The DNA here is from genome assembly GCA_948099385.1 of Fasciola hepatica. NCBI lineage: Eukaryota > Metazoa > Platyhelminthes > Trematoda > Plagiorchiida > Fasciolidae > Fasciola > Fasciola hepatica. Next base: position 23,523,785 of record CANUEZ040000024.1, on the reverse strand, counting down.
TATTCTGATCTTCGGTTGCAAACCGAAATGGTTCTGCATCGTTTGTTCCCTCAAGAAGTTCGGATCGTCAACCGTGATTTATCGATATGCCTGAAGAAGGCCAAAATGCGAAAGTAAGATTTGTCTACTATTGATTTGTTAGTAGCTGTTTGGGAAATGTCGTTTTTGCTGACTGGTAAAAGGCTGAATACATGCTGTGAAGTTCGGCTCAGCGCAGTCAATTAGTTTGCGGTTTACGCTAGAATTTTCCGCTAAATTAATCAGGAAAAGGGAAGTTTAAATCGGCTGCTGTTGATTTCACAGAAAAGTGAAGGAAAGCTAAGCAGTGCAAGAATTCCAACAGATCCATGAAATTTCCTCAACGTGATCAGGATGCGAGTGCTCGCAAATAATGGTGGCGCTGATGTGGTGACTGCACCCGGACCTTTTTAAAATCGCTACAATCAGTCAATAGATTTGGTGATAGTGAAGGGTTTTGCTAAAATTAGTTGGGAATGCCTCCAACATCAATCCAACCGACGTCGATTAAAGACTAAACATATAGTCCATGGCGTACCGAACAAGCTGCCAATGTATAGTAGAAAATAACAGGCGTTTCCTTCCTGCTTGAATTCCTTCAATGAAGCACACAACACAGCATGGGATTTCCATCCCCCTTCACATAAATGGTGCACACACCCCCGTGACCGACTATAAGTAGTTCTTAATCTTTAGGGTGACGAAAGTTTCTTGGTCATTTACTTTACTGCGAATGCTACTGTTGTTGAACTCGTGGTGGAAAATATGCTAATGGTCTAAATGCAACAGTACTTTTATAGGGGGGGATAGTTTATTCGGTCGCCTGGGCATTAACCGACGACTAGACAGCGAAACGCGATACCAGCATAGATTGAATGCTACCTGATACATGTGATCAAAATCAGTTAAGCTTTCTATCAACAACGAGGTAAGTTGGGTGATATCATAAGCGTAAATGCCACCTTAATGCGCTGCTAGTGAGGCATTGAAAGGAACAACTTAATTTGCTTTCATATGCCAGATAAAACTTGGCCAACTAGTGATAGTGTTAATAACATCAACACTCTTAGTTCTTTTCAGTTACTTATCAAACCGTGTCATACTAGTTCGGGTAGAAGGTTTCAATCTACCGCACCCTGTCAGAAAGGGAAACAAGATCGACATCAACTAGATACAAAGTTAGGAGCTAACTTATTCTAGTGAAGTGACCATCCATCTATCGTCAGGACTCTTATTACCACCAGAAATGCCAGAATGCGAATAATGGCAGGTTAGATCTGACCTTTTCCTTCTGACGACCGAAGTAAAGAAAGCCGAATTCGCGGAATGTATCTTTTCAGAAGTCTGTTGTTCTCAAAACACGGAGATGGTTACTGCGATATACCCATTTACTCTCGAACTGTCGATTAAATTGTTAAATTTGAGTTCTTGAGATTCACAGAGTCCACGATACAAATACTGTTCTTGACGGGGATCGTTTTTTAACTAGAAGCCATCAAAGGAGTCGATCAGTCTGTGGCCAGCGCGGAGTTACCGTGCAAAGCCACTGACTGAAGAGTGCTATATCATGTAGTGTAGAGAGAGAGAAAGAGAGCACGCGCGGACAGCCTAGTGGCTAGGTGTTCGGCTCACAAGCACTCACCCCGAGTCCGAGTCGCAGTAGGCACTCGATGAATGCTTTCTGTTGACGGTTCCTAACAAGGATAAAATATGGTTTTCAGTTGTGAGTTAGGCCTTGACTCTGTTTCATGGATCATGTCTTGATGCTCCTACTAATCACTCTGACTAAAAGCCATTGTGCCAGCTTATTTCGTTGTTGACTGTTTAGGGTCTGATCAACTTGTTTGAAAAGGAATTGGCGCTAAAAAGGAAAGGCCTCGTAGCCTAGAATGATTAGAGTAAAACTAACTGTGAGATTTCTCAAAAAACAGCGTTTGTGAGACAAAGGTAGTTGAAACGCGGAAGTGTGCACTCGTATTTTCTTTCCCCCGGTTATCTACGGAGACTTTGGAGGTTGAACGAATACAGAATGCAGTCAAGTATATACTAAACGAGCCGAGTGAAGTGACTGGCTGGAAAATCACCAACACATTTCAGTCAACGTCATCATTCATGCCTTGGTGATGAAAAACTATACGGATTATGTTGTTCAATTTTAGACAACATCCGCTTAGTGAATTTTCTATTCAGAAATGCTCTTTAAAGTGTGCTGCTAATCAGGTAGTGTTTCTTTGTTAAAAACCAAAATAAAAGATTCATTTTTGGATTCTAGAGATTGGGTTGTGTCTACTCTTACAAGGCATTGGTAGTCAGATCTGATATCAAAAAGATAGCCACTTCTCAGGAGCTACTTCAGATCCGGCATCCAGTTTTCGACTAACTATCGCTAGCTTTTAGTGCAGCCGTTACAGCTACTAGGTTGTCTAGTTACAGGAAGTGGCTTACAGTCAGGCAGTCCCATAAAGGAGACTCATGTCAGCTCATGGTACTGGTCAAGCTAAATCTGATCAGCTGTTGTTTCTAGGTTAAGAATTCAGGGTAGCTTCGATCTTAGAAAGCTACTAGTTGTTTGAGCCTTGTTTGTTTTAGTTCACCTGACGCAGTCCGGTGTTGGCTCACCTTCTCTTCTTCCCTCTGGATCTAGGAGTTCTACGCAACTTGACTCGTTGGTTCTGGTTTCTAGTTAGCCTTTTCTAACATCCGTTCAGTTCTACAGGGCCGGCAGTACATCTAAAACAGTAGTCATCAAAGCCTATAGTCTTTTTGTTCAATCGTGGTACTCGTCATTTCATTAGGAAATGTTTTCAGAACCAAAATCGGAACTGTAACATTACTTGAAAAGTGTATTTTGCTAGGCTCATCCGGTGGTGGTTAAGTCGCAAGTATCGCGGATTTAAGATCGTCCATTCCATGATTTGACAGACGAAGCTGCCAGACAGCTTCCTCTTCATTTACGGTATCCTAGGTAAGAAGGAATTCGTCCAATAAAGCGGTTGATCGCTATGCGAGAAACGAGTTGTTACAGACTAAAGCAGGTGATGAATAGGTGCCACGCCATGTAATTTTGATGTGACGCAAACTGTCTGGAGCCAAAGTCCTGATACGTGCCCGACTCACATTTAAGCATGCAGGATTTGATTCTCAGGTTAAACCTGGTGGATATGCTGTACTACTGATGAACTATTGACAACGATGAGAAATTCACAGATAAGTTTTCACTAGCTTTTTGAGTGCTGATGGAACTTGATGAATAAGTTCGTGAGTTTACACGGAAAATCCGTCCGAGTGTGACCGAGATCGAACGACTATGAAAAATAGGGTGGGATTACCATCGTGACAGAGCAATTTATATGACCTAGTCGGTACTAAACAATGCGCCGAGGAAATGACTTCTACCGCTGCACGCAAAGTCTAATCTGATTTACGAATTTTCGTGTAGGTGCGATTCTACTTACGTGGGTCGAACAGCTGGATGAATGCATAACCGGGTGGTTGAACATGTTTCAAACCGGATGGAACTTTTTGTGACGTAACCATGGTCAAACCAACGGCATAGCGATAACTTCCGAAACCGTAGAACCCTATCAACAGTAATGATCTTTCTATTGATGGCATTAACAACCGGTTGACAGAAATACAACCGTACGCAAAGTCAGGACCTAGAGGAATGTGAAATTATTGTGATTTACTGAGCCACTTTACATTTTTCTTCATAACATGCTAGCTCATGAGTGCAGTGGAAGGGGAAAGCCACGAAGGCCCGCTGCACTATTGGGGATCACCGACTTCCAGACAGTAAAACTTAGAGTGGCGAAGATCCACATCAGGCCCCCATTAGGTCAGGTGTGGTAACGATCCGGACGACAGTGGATTACCGTCTACCACGGAACTAACCGGTGATGGCGGGGATCCGAACCTGGGACGTCCGAGATAGTAGGCCAGCGTTCCAAACCACTCGGCCATCACCTGCACGGTACCACTGTGTCTCCGAATCCTTGTGCGGTCTACCCGAAAACCGATCCATGGATACGGAACATCTCGGCTCGCCGACCAGATGACTGATTGAAAAACCTCTCTCACACGCACGCAAGCCCTTACAAGTCACTTCACCCCTAGGAAGAGTCACCAAAATGATCTGATCACTTTATTGGAATGTCGCTCAGGTTGATTCGACTACGGGATGAAGAATAGATATCCAACTCCGAGTTATTTCTCATTTAATTTGGTTGCATAGCATGTCGGTGGTAATGGTGAGATCAGATAATGTGTACATCCTAAACTAACGTGGAACGTGATTGACCTTCAAGCTCCGTTATGAGACACCAAGTTGAATGTAGTCGGCTCGAAATGGTGAAATCAAAGTAGCCCGATCTGATTCACTCATTATTACTGGTTTGCGTGATCAGTTAGCTTGCACTGAATTGAGTTCTTGTCCGTTTATTTCTTTATCACGACACTTGAGAGCAGGCAATACCATTTCTTTTCAGGCAGTTCTTGTTATGCAATTCAGATGCAAATTTGCTTGAACTCTTAGTAACGTGGCCTCCGGCGCATTTCATATTTCCTCTTTGATATACTGCTTTAATTCATCGCTCAGTTTTGGCTTCCGTAAGTAGACTTTGATCTTGAGATGTCCCCAGAGAAATAAGTCCATTGGCGATAAGTCAGGAGATCGTGGGGGCCATTTCTTGGTATCACCTTTGCCGATCCATCTTCCAGGGAAACTTTCATCCAGCTATACACAGACACGTTTGGCAGTGTGTGAAGGCCAGCCGTCGTGTTGAAACGAAGTAGAGCTTCGGAGGTATATGGGCCGACCAGTCGAGTACATAGAATTTCTGCCCAAACCATAACCCGAAGACTGCATACAGTTCGGCTAGGTTTAACCTCCGTTGCTTTTGCACGGGACCAAATACGGAAGTGAGCCACAGTCCCCTTGATGCAAAACATCACTTCATTTGTGAACAAAGTCGATCAAGTATCCAAGCATTCTAAAAACCAACGGCAGATTGCCATCCGCTTGAGCGGATCGTGGCCAATCAACAGTAGCAGATCTCTTGTAATAGCGAAATTCGCCTGCCTTTAAAATTTTCCACATTAACGTGTGCGATAAATGAAAATCACTGGCCAATTTCCTTATGCTTTCGCATCCACAATCTGATATTTGTCAGAGGATGTCCTCTGAGACAACACCATTCGACACTGGTCTCATTTCTTTTAGTTGCTTCGACTTGGGAGACGTTGCTTTTCTCGGAACTTCTTTATGAGATTGCGAACGCACTTCCGACAGAGACACCGAAAGAGGCTTATGGTTACCATGTTTAACAGTAAAACGTCGCGCTGCTTTCGTTGTGCTTTGTCTGGTTTAATATAACTTTTCCACACTTTCGTCTTTCTTAAGCAGTGACGACATTCGCTGCTCTTTACTCCACTAGTGAGTGAATCAGATCGGGCTACTTTGATTTCACCATTTCGAGCCGACTACATTCAACTTGGTGTCTCATAACGGAGCTTGAAGGTCAATCACGTTCCACGTTAGTTTAGGATGTACACATTATCTGATCTCACCATTACCACCGACATGCTATGCAACCAAATTAAATGAGAAATAACTCGGAGTTGGATATCTATTCTTCATCCCGTAGTCGAATCAACCTGAGCGACATTCCAATAAAGTGATCAGATCATTTTGGTGACTCTTCCTAGGGGTGAAGTGACTTGTAAGGGCTTGCGTGCGTGTGAGAGAGGTTTTTCAATCAGTCATCTGGTCGGCGAGCCGAGATGTTCCGTATCCATGGATCGGTTTTCGGGTAGACCGCACAAGGATTCGGAGACACAGTGGCACCACTAACCGGCAAACCGATGGAAACCTTCAGTGCTTCAACAGAAACAACTGTCCGCTGACTCGCTTTTCAAGTGCTGATGTAAATGTACTTTTTCTCTTTGTTCTTCATTACTTTCTTGACGAGGTTATCCTTGAACCCAATCCAGTTATGCAGTATTCTGCAGTTTGTTCCCATTCGAGATGCGACTAAATTGTCCCGGTCAGAGTTTGTGCGATATTAGCTCCAAGGCTTTAAAAATAACCTGGGGATAAGTATGTTTCAGTCTTTCGAGGAGTCGGCGCATGAATATTCCGCCCTCCGATCACCATCTGAACACAGTTCATATCCCTTCTAGCTGGGTAGTTTCACATCGAACTTTGGCAAGCCATTGTGTTGACCTACATTGCAACTGATTCAAGCGTGCCAGTCACACTGCGGTGAGACCAACGGTTTGGTTGCGAATATTCACTCAGACATAGAAGTTGACGCGATACGATGCTTCGTCTAAATTGGAACGTGTGCTTAATTAGAGGTCACACAGCAATTCACTTTCATGCTCATAAACACTACGTACCGATACTCGCATATTCACGCAAGCACTCAACCACATAGTTCGTGCAAACTCGAAGCCTACGTATGAATGACCTAACTCCTTGTCCGAACATCGTGGTCCATTTCGAGTATAGATACACGTACGATGACACACACGCACAAAAGCATGACATAATCACAAACTGTGAGATGGGCCGAATCACAATCCAAGTGCCAAACCGGACTAAAAGTAATCTTGGAAATGTCACGCGCAAACAGTCAGTGCAGACCACGAGCGTGAACCCTGTGCTGAAAACTGAGTTGGTCACCACTGCGTGAGTCACCGTCAAAACAACAGTAACTACCACTACTACTACTACTACTACTACTACTACTACTACTACTACCACACGGTCAAACTTGGTCCTCTTAGACGTTTGATTTATTGATGGAACCATGAATTAAGAAGATCGGATTCACAAGCACCAGATGTTACTATTCGCTTGGGTGGAAAACCGGTTTGTTATCATGGCACTAGATGACCGAAATTTACACGCTGCTAACTCAATCATAAGTCAGATTTAGGTTGTAAAGCTGAACGTTAATAACTGTTAAGACAGCCATCAGTAGTCACGAAAGAAAGGACTGATTACTGACGATGAGCTCTATCCTTATAGGTTTCCCTTCCGCCTTATTCTCTCTGTCTTTAGTTCCTTCCGTTGTAGAACAAGAAACAAAACACGGGGAGTTCATTGATTATCAAACCACAGTATACACTGTCTACTTTATATCACGTGACCAAAGTATATTGCACCATTCATTTGGTTAAATCATGTATAGTTAACATCTTCACAATACCGAACGGCTGATAGATGCAAGACGCAATCTAATTGACGTAATAAGTTTAGCTTCCAACCAATCACAGTTTTACTGTTTGTTTCAACATTCTATCTACAAATTATTATTATTATCATTATTACCATTAACCAATTCCCATTCCGGGATATGACTGATTCGTCTTCTTCGAGCATGGTATTTTCGTCATGAACTTCAGAGGCATGGAAAGATGCGAGTTCTGACAGTGTGCTACTTCTGAACACAGAATTTATTCGTTGCTGCTCTGGTTGGCCCGTAACCAGAATGTGAGACTTGGAGTGGAGAACCATAAAAAGTCCAAATAGGTCACATGTGGTAACGAGCCGGACGACAGTGTATTACAATCTATCACCAAAATGATCGGCCGTGGCGGACTGTGAAAATCTGACCTCCGAAGTGTTAAGCGAAAACTGTAAACCACTTGACACCTGCGGGCGGTATGACCATAGTGCGTGAAACAAGTAATCTATGAGATTAGAGGAAATATAGCTTGACTAAAGGTACGAGGTATGCTTTTTCCAACCATAGTCAACTTGAAGATATCTTTTTCGGGCCAAGATAAATATCGTATCCCCTGTGACTTCTTCCTCTCCATGTTGGCTCGGTACCGGTGGCCTATTTACTTTCCAGTGGTAGGGAGGGAGGAATTGCACACGAGTACAGGGATGAATCAGACAAACCGATTTTGCACTGGGCTCAGGACGTCTATCTGACAGTGGATTTTATTTAAGGGTTGTTTGTTATGTCCTTGGTTCGTGATACTTTTCAATGACCGGATCGACACACATGGTGAGTTTGGTTAATCATGACACGGTGCACCAGTCGAAGGGTTGTGGTGAGCCCAGAGCGGATTACCCCGATCCAGCTGCCTTAGCTGTACGAATGAAGTAGCGTGAACAGTTATCATCTTACAGCTGTTTTCCACTGATTCATCTGAAAGTAACTAGAATGGAAGTGACTAGGAATACGGAAATAGCAGGGGATAATTACAAGCACAAGCCATAGCATCAGATAAAGAAAGAGAATAAATACGAATCCGCCTGCTTCAAACTGTCCCGCCAACTCCAGTGAGAAACATTTTCTGCCTCCGAATCATCTCGTCTATTAGTGTAAAACAGTGAATATATAGGATGCTGATCCATGAACGCAGTCGTTGCGTTCAGGGTATTGGACCGACTGGCGTGGGCAAACATGAGGAGTAAACACCGCTGATGGGATTTTTCACTCCTGTCACCCGAGATTCCGTTGTTTCAAGCCCTGGGCTTGGTACCTTACCAACGCTGACTGTCAACGTGGCTTGGCTATCTACCAAAGATGAGCTACCACGTGTCCTCACACCACCGTCGCTCGTGTCTCTGACCGTGGATAGTTTGGTTCCACGAAACATAGCGAAGAAGAAGCCGGGTTAGTGCCCTGACCACTCCCTGTGAATTTGGCATGAACTGACTAGTGTTAGTAACCCTTACATTGGTGTTCACCTAAAGGAACACTTCATACCAAACTTTGGCATAGGAGTTTACAAAACTCCCCAGGGTAACATGAGATAGTGAGCAGATACCCAGGCAATGGTATGAACCCCAGATCGTACCGATTTACAGAGGAATTAGCCTGGTAAGTGTCGCATCCAAATTATTCGCTGATATTATCCTCTACCGACTATTCAGTGCTCGCTAATAGTGCCCTCGTGAGAATCAAGCCACTATCAGACCCAGTTGGGGTTGTATTGACCACATCTTTACCCTTTGACACATTTTAGAGCATAGGCACACATTCCGCAGGCTGACAATCTCTGTCTTCAATGATCTGTAAAGGGCCTTCGATTCAGCCAAACGGACAGTTCTTCAGCATTGTCTCTCATTGAAGGAAGTACCAGAGAAATTCACTACCCTCTTTCAATCACTGTATGTAGGCAGCCGAGGCCGAGTTCGTGCTAACAGCCATCCTTCACCTGAATTCGTCAGGGTTGCCCTCTGCTACCTTTCTTTTTCTTTTCTGCTGTTGAAAGGGTTCTTGAGATAGCCCTTTCGTTTTGTGAGAATAGTAGCGTCAAAATTTGTCCAAGCAATCAATTGCCTGACTTCGCTTGAATGAAGTTACAAGTTTTTCTAGATATTCTAAACAACAGTGCAACTTTGTTTGGGATAAGTTTTGCACCATCGAAGTGCCACCTGAAGCCCCGGGACTGAGTTAGCCGTACACAAACTAATATTCTGGCGGGACAGGCTTTAGCTGTTACCCGAGCAGTTACATCACTGTTGATCTTTGAATATCGGATGAGGGAAATGTAGTCTCATGTAAAATAGGTGCGTTTGGTCTTTGCCAAATTTGATTCATCTGTGGCCCCAGTGTGACACCTTTGTGCCCATCAAGGGTTGAGTAAATTGCAGAAGTAAGTTTCGTCCTGCCATACAGACCAGAAACAAGGCTCTTACGGGAGGAAGATACCAGAAGGCTCTCCGTGTCTGAGAGTCTATTTAATTAATTTTTTTTCAAGAATATGATGAGGACACTGCATCAGCAATGCTGAGGTTAGGAGTAGGCTATTGGGAACCAGAGGTCATTCGCTGGAACAAATCCTAATCTACACAAGATAACGTGGTCAGGACACGTGTTACACAAGACCACAGAGAAATTTCGTTGGTCTACTTTGTTCTCCGAGGCAGGTACTGTTTGGAGAGTATGACGAGGTGGTCATTCTATGACAGTGGATTTGGCCGTGTAGAACGTGTAAAGTTTCCGAGTTGGGGTCTACGGGATCCACCCACTAGATGAATGGAAACGCCAAGTGACGTAACTAGATACCGTGGTCAGTGACACAGTTACATTCGATCTGTTTCCCATCTTAGTAATTTGCATTTTTGAACCACTTTTCAGCTTGTTTTCTCCTTATACATCTATTCGTTTTGTTCTCTCCACCAGACGACGTTGCGAGATAGTAAACCAAATGAGGACATAAAAGTATGCGATTATTGGTTGAAAGAGCTGAAGTGAATAGAAAGAAGTCTGCTCGAAGACATTACACAAGCCAATTCCAAGCCAATACGGTCCACTGAGATCTAGTGGTTCTTCTAGAAACTTACCTCGGGTATCAATTACCCAAGACTCAACTTCGCCATTACACATCCGCAGTTCTGATCGAATTCAACCAAAGCAGCAAAACAACCCAACGTCGACAACTTTTAAATGTCTTCAACTTGCAACAGTCCTTTTTCAACTTCACTGAATGCGGCAGCTCACCTCCAGTTCCTGATAAAAAGCGGTGGTTACGTAGGAATCACATAAATGATCTAGAAGGAATACCTGTACACGTGCAAAAACTTGGGGTGCGTTGGCTTCCAAGTGGTATTTTCGTCTCATCCATACAGGGTCATTTGAAATCAGTATTCTGTAATGCGATTCGTATCAGTAATTAGGAACAACAATAACAGGTCAGGCTGTTGGTATTAAATTCGATAAAAAACTTCGTCGTCATTGTTACGCTGTACTACTAATGCCATACGATCAATATATTTTTGCAATTCTCATACAATGTTGTATGACTGCGGCACTTCGTGTTTTTTTACTGGTCTCACTTGGTGTTAATTACACCGTGAGAAATTCGTTTAACGTGTGCATTTGGAACATGCTCCTACTTTGGCTTTAATGCCAAACAACAGTTACCAGGCTTGTTGACAATGCGCTTGAGGTGGTATTCGGTGCCCCCAAATCGAGTAAAGCATTCTGGATCCCCCTCCACCACAAGCAGGAGCTATGCGCATGGCAATATCAAACTGAAATTACACACCTTGCGCGATAACCATTCATGACGCATCGATAAGTGTATGACTTTGGTGACCAGCGAAACACGTCCGATTGTTATAAACGAACCCGTTGTTATGACCAAATCAGATGGCAGCAAATCCCCTCTTTGTGTGTGTGTGTGCAATTTGGTTTCCGAAGCTGCCACGAAATCGGTGACCAATTAACTCCAACTGATCGGTGGAATTCAACACAATGACACAACAATACACGCACAAAGGACAACGAACAAAATAC